>CM052541.1:39459122-39500620 GCA_028533065.1 Trachops cirrhosus | reverse complement strand
TTTCCCCTCACCTCTTTACCCAGCACAGAGTATGTGTCGTAAAATGTCCTAAGTGCTTTCTTCTGATCAACAGTGATGACAGGTATATTACATACATTTTACAAATAAAGAAATCAGGACTTGGAGAAGTTCAGTTCTTTACCCAAGTGCCGCAGCTAGAACTCCTTTTGAGTCTAAATCCTTACTCTTTTTGCTAAAACATGGTCATCTTCCCTGATGGTATCACTATTGTCAGATTCACTGGTCTTTCAGTAATCCTCCAACCAGCCTCCCAGATCCATCCACAGGAACAGTGGAACCTGATCTATGGAAAATTTATGAAGACTGTCACCTTTTCTACATTTATAATTAAGGCATTTCTAGATGAAATGATGAAATTGATATCAATTAACAGTCACTGTCTATAATATTATGTTGTGAAGGATTCTGAACACCTGTTTGAGATCAACAGAAAAAAGAGACATAACTGGTTGTTGATGTTACTATGAGCATAGAAACAGGAAGTAGTTATATACATCTCATGTATTCTTTCATCCCTAATCATCTGTAGGTAGAGTTTATACATTTTCTCTACAATATAATTTTGCTGATTTATGGTTACTTTAATTTTTTGTTATAATACATGCTATGATCTACCATGACACCCTGTTTTGTCCTTCCTTATCACACAACATACTGATTTTTCTATTCTTGCTTCTAATAACTATCTGCTTTAAACAGTTATTTTTATAATCATGAGGGGAAAGACCCTTAACCTATTTATTATCACTTTGAATAGTTAGATATCATATGGACATAAAGAATCAAAGTTAACATATAGGTGTAAAAAGTAATTTATTGTCACAAAGAATTGAATTATGGTTACCATAGTAACCTTAACTATGAATGTTAAGGCTTTGTTAGGTAGAAGAACCGACCATAATAGTGCAGAAACAGGGCTTTTTTATGCTTAATAAGCCAGAGATATTATATATCATAATTTTGTGCAATACATTACTTCTGCAGAGTAAAAAACTCTTAAGATGGTAAATCAGCAATTTCTAAGGGTTTACTAGCTTCTTTAAAATGTCCTGTGGGAAGAAAAATAATATACTTTCTATTGCAAAGTTTCTATTGAGATACATGTAATAAGAAAAGTAAAAACAAACATTTGGATATGTAAGAGTCTTGATAATAAAGACAAATTTCTAATAAAATCATAGAACCTGAGAAGGTGAGCACCTTAGAGATCAGCCCAGAGCAGAAATGTGTTGTGTAGGTTCCCTAATACATTGCAGCCGGCCTTGGCTTAAACCTCCAATAGAGATTTTATTTTCTCACCAAGAGAAAAATATCTGTTGTTGTACAGATTGAGGTGTTATTATAAAGTTGTATCTGTGAGCCAACAATCTGCCTTCTTTCTGCTTTCACCCACTGACTCCCGCTCTGCTCTCTGGAATGACACGGAGTGAAAATAATCCTGTAACACTTGACAGACCTTTAGAGACTAGAAGACAGCTATTAAGGTTTTTTGCTAGTCTGATTCCTCAGGTTAACCTGTTTCATTCAGTTCTTTCAGCTCTTCCTGTAGCTCATAATTTCCTGACACTTCCAGCTTCTACTGGTCGTATTACAGACTTTCTTGAATTAAGGGGGAACAGCTGCTGAATTGAGCAAAGTAACTTTTCTGTGTGTCAGTTACAACCCAGGCATTGGACTAATGTGGTCTGAAATCTCAAACTGAAGAGATCTACACTTTTCCTAATCCTCTTATTAGCTACATGGTCAGCTAAACACTGTAGTTGTTTTTGCATGAACTGCTGCCCAATTGCTTTTTCCTACTGTTTTGTACTTACATATTTGCACTTCCAAGTCTAGGGAGCAGCACTTTATTCCAGCTAAATTTCATCTTATTGTTTTCGACTGATGTTTTTGCTAGAAATATATTTTGGCAGGATTGGGAAAGAAAGCTTTGGATCTCAAAGCTATTGTTGCCAAGCTTTTAAAATCTAATAATTATGTCTTCTAGTTCCATTGATGAACATGTTGATCAGGATACACTCAGGAAGGGATTCCTCTGGTCTTCCACGTTTGTCCTCATTCCAGATTGAAACAGAGATAATGATGATACCATTATCTTGCATTTTTATGCCTAGAGACACTTTGTAAAGCCTTTTAAAATTAAGGTCTTTCAGAAACCTAACAGCCACCTATAAGATTGACTTATAGCAGTTATATCTTCATTTTACAGATAGGGATATTTGCAAGGCCACACATCGTCTAAATGGCACAGTTAGGACTGGAAAAGGCCTAATTCTTTCCCTACAGCACTGATGTAGTTTCCAATGGGATTCATGCTTTCCCTGAGGAAGAAAGGAGGCTCTGCCACAACCAACACAGCTGCCATTGAGATCCAGACAGCATCAGCAAGATAGGAAGATCCTCAGTATGCCTCAACCTAACAATATCTATGATAAAGTAATGAATACTTAAAAGTACTCTAGCCTTCACTGTTTTAGTTATGAATGTTAAATAAGCTGTGAAAACACCTACGTTATTAGCTTGTCTATCAGCCTAAGGTCATCATCGTATGCCAGTCTTAACATTTCATACCTACCAATCTCGTGACTCTGTTCAAATATGACCAGATATTTAGGAATGCTTTATCCTTAAAAAATGCCATGGAAAATCTTATATTTTTTCTAAATATTAATCATTCACATAATAATTTATTCTATCATTTCAAAACTGATAGGTTTTTCCTTTTATGAAATAGGGATATTATTTTTTAAATTCCAGGAACCTTTGCAGGACTCTATGGGTTTTTTTTTTTATTGTTAATAGGACATCTTAGAAAACTGGTGAGAGTTTCAAAGTCATCCTGAAATGACACTTTATCTGCTTCTAGAGACTCAGATTCATTTGTAGTTATCGGAAGTTTTATATTCCCTGTTTACATATCTTATTCTATAATTAATCCTACGATGTATTGATTTTCAATTTTTATTTGGAAACTTTGCCATTTTGTGGCAAATATAGAAGCAAACAGTTTTTGAATATTATTTGTGACATCTAGAAGCCTAACACCATTTGCTTCTAATGATGTATTCAACTGCTCTTCTTATTATTCTTCCTGATCTAAACACAGCTTCAAAGTCATATGAGCTGTTTCTGGTAACTTTTTTCAAATATTCAGTTTAATCTGGCTTTTAATCTTTCTGATGTTATTTCAAGAAGTTTATGCTTCTCTTTTCAATGAGTCTTATTTTTGAGTCTCCTCAATTTTTCCACATCTCTTTTTTAAAAAAGATGTTAACTGGAAATGTCCTTCAGTGACATGATACTGTATGTAAGAGAACCCTAAAGAGTCCACACACACATAAAAAAACTACAAGAACTGGTAAACAAATTCAGTAAAGTAGCAAGATACAAAATAAATATCCAGAAATTAGTTGCATTTTTGTACACCAATAATGAACTCTCAGAAAGGGAAACTAAAAAAATAATCCCATTTACAATTGCATCAAAAAATAAATAAAATGCCTAGGAATAAGTGTAACCAGGGATGTAAGAGACTGTATTCAGGAAATTATAAGATACTGAAGAAAGAAATTGAAGATACAAGTAAGTGGAAGCATATGCCATGTTTATGGATAGGAAGAATTAATGTCATTAAAATGTCCATACTATCCAAAGATTATAGACTATCCTATAGACTTATAAGTTCAACTCAATTCCTATCAAGATACCAATGGTGTATTGCACAGGACTAGAACAAAATACTCCAAAAATTTATATGGAACCAAAAAAGACCCAAATAGCCAGAGCATTCTTGAGAAAGAAGAACAAAGTTGGAGGAATCAGGCAATTTGATATCAACCTATACTACAAGGTCATAGTAATCAAAACAGCATGGTACTAGCATAAAAACACTCAAATACATCATTGGAATAGAATACAGAGCCCAGAAATAAACCTATGACTTTATAGCCAATTAATATTTGACAAAGAAGGCAAGAATACACAATGGGGTACAGTTAATCTATTTAACAAATGGTGTTGAAAAATTGGACAAATATATGCAAAAATTAAATTTGACTACCTCCTTACAACATACACAAGCATAATTTTAATATGTATTAAAGACTTAAATGTAAGTAGTGAAACCATAAAAATCCAAGAAGAAAACATAGGCAGTAAAATCTTAGACATTTCTCATAGCAATATTTCTTCTCATATATCTCCTCAGGCAAGAGGAACAAAAGATAAAATAAACAAATGGGATTACATCAAAGTAAAAAGCTTTTGTGCATCAAAGAAATCATCAACAAAATGAAAAGACAATCCACTGAATGGGAGAATATATTTGCCAATGATACATCTGATAAGGGGCTAATATCCAAAATTTATAAAGAATTTATAAAACTCAACACCAAAAACAAAAAACAAATGATCCAATTAAAAAATGGGCAAAGGACCTGAATAGACTCTTCTCCAAAGAGGACATACAGATGGCCAATAGACATATGAAAAGATGCTCAAATCACTAATCATCAGAGAGATGCAAATTAAAACCACAATGTGATATCACTTCACACCTGTCAGAATGGCTATCGATAAATCAACAAATAACAAGTGTTGGCGAGGATGTGGAGAAAAGGGAACCCTAGTGCACTCTTGGTAGGAATGCAGATTGGTGCTTCCACTGTGAAAAACAGTATGGAGTTACCTCAAAAAATTAAAAATGGAACTGCCTAATGACCCAGCAATTTCACTTCTGGGAGGAAACCCAAAACACTAATTCAGAAGAACATATGCACCCCTATTTTGATTGCAGAATTATTTATACAATAGCTAAGATATAGAAGTAGTCCAGGTGCCCATCAGTAGATGAATAGATGTAAAAGCTGTGATATACTTACTCAATGGAATACTACCAGGCCATAAAAAAGAAGGAAATCTTACTTTTTGTGACACCACGGATATACCTGAAGAGTATTATGCTAAGTGAAATGAGCCAGTCAGAAAAAGACAAGCACCATATGATTTCACTTATATATGGAAGCTAACCATCAAAATAAACTAACAAACAAAATGGAAACAGACTCATAGACAAAGAGAACAGACTAACAGCTGTCAGAGGGGAGGGTGGTTGCTGAGCTGGGTGAAGGCTGGGTGAAAAAGGTGAAGGAATTAAGCAAAAAACAAACAGACAAACAACTTATGGACACAGACAACAGTATGGTGATTGCCAGAGGAAAAGGGTGGTGAGGGGAGGTAGAAGAGGGTAAATGGGGGATAAACAGTGACGGAAGGAGACTTGACTTAGGGTCTTGAACACACAATATAATATACAGGTGATGCATTATAGGATTGTACACCTGAAACCTACATAATTGTATTAACCAGTGTCACCCCAATACATTCAACAAATATTAAAAAGGAAGCTCCTTATACATACTGATATTTTACTGATGTCTCCTTGTTTCCTTTTTCTTTGAGGTATTTCATTTTCAATGCCATTCACAGATCTCTAGTCCTCAAAAAATTTTTTTAAAAAGGAAAAAGAAATCCTTTACCTACTATATGCCATTTATTGTAAAGTCCTTATGTAAGAAGCACACCTGTCTTTTCACTGAAATTTTTGAAGTCTGTTTTCCTACTTCATTACTTTTATGGTCTTTGAGTTACTGGCAAGTACAAATTAGCCAGAAATATTGCCAAGAAAACCTTCATGCTACAGACAAACTGTTGTGAAAAATGAGTTTGACCACATGTTTCCCTCTTTGGTTAAAGCAGAAAAAGTCTTGGGAAATACTGTTCCCAATCCACCCAGACTTCTATGGATAAAGCTTTGGCAGCACCAAATGAGATGGGAAAGGTCTTTGTAAAAGTAAACCATTATTCAGTGAAGTTCAATTACTACTATCCCTGGCATGTCAGTACCTTAGAATTATTATTCCATGTGGTAGAAAATTCAAGATGTGTACAAAAATCATTAAATTCCCAGTGCATGCAGATTTGATATTTTCAGGCATTGGTATCTTATATTTATTAAGGCCTAACTAATTTGTCTTATGAGCAACCCTGACCCATAGAAATAAGACCTATCATTGTGGATTAGCTACTGGGGATGCTAATCAGTACAGTGATACTAACCAGACACAAGTTTGCTAACATAAAGGACTGCTTCTACCAGCGTCACTTGGGAACCTTGACAGTTGGTGACTGAAAGAAACCGTGACCTTGACAAGTAAAAAATTCATTTTTGTTTAGTCATAGCTTTTGTGTACACAGTGTAGTGATGCCGGACCTGTGGTTAGAATATCCTCTTCCCATTTATGTCATCATTCAGACTCTTTCCAAAATAAGGTATTTTGAAAATATGAAGAGAAACAAGTGAAAATGTAAAGAAAACCAACATGTTAAGGCCTCATAAAAATCTCTTTGTTATTCCCCCATTCCAGAATTAATAACATGCCAGAACTGTATATTCTTAACTCACCTGGAGTGATAGCAACAACTAAAGCATTAACCAAGATTTTTCCTTCATAAAGTACCTTTACATACACTATCTGACTTGATCCGTAACAACAGCCCTGTGAGGTAGGTGTGAGGGTTCCAATGGTACAGGTAAGAAAACCAATGTGCTTACAGTGTCATTTACTTTCCTTAAGAGAAAAAGCTAGATAGTGACAGTACCAGGATATCCCAAATTGCCTCCATTTCAGAGAGAGTATTCTTTTCACTACCTTACAACTGTGAGGAAATTTATAGTTTCTTTAAAAATTCTATTTGAAGAATCCAAAGAAGAGATAGAGGCACAGGTAATTGCAATGTAGGTCTAGGATAGTGATGTTAGATGAGGGCAGACCTAAATAGCAAGGCCTCATCTGGAACAAAATTAAAGAACTGTTTGTTACACACAATTAGAGGATAATTATCCAATGATAGGAATGTCAATGGCCCAGGCTCTAGAATTTGTTCTTGATTGGTATGAATTCTAAAATTAATGTAAATGTCTGATTAGGATCTTTGATTACTGAGAAATATTTCATTCAGCATTATGAGTAAATTAAAAGGAGTACTAGAAGGTGATAAAAGGGAAAAGATACAGTAGTTTACAGTTGTTACATTGGAGAAATGGGGAGACAAACTTTTCTACTTGAACTTTTTATCCTTTGTAGTAAACTATTTTGTGTTTGCCAAATATTCTGAGTTCCTTCCGTGCACTGTTCCCTGTGGGAGGCTTACACATTGCTTTCTTATTGCACTTAGAAATGTTAAACTTAGAATTGCATGTCTGCCTTCTGAGCAGAAGCTTAAGAGCCAGCACATACTTTGCCTTGTCTCTTTTCTCTGTCCTAAGAACAGCAACATCCGTAGAAAGGTCACACCTTCAGTCTGCTTCCTAGAGATAAGAAGATATAAAGAGCCACAGCTACCTTGCAATGAGCATATACCATGAGTGACAAGCGTCTGTGGTTGGGACCACTAAAATGTCTGGGTTGTTTGTTACTACAGCATTACCCATGCTATCCTGACAGATACATTCCTCAAAGTGTTCGTCCTAAAAGAACTGGATAACTAGTGAAATGCACACTAATTCAGCCTTATAATAATGATTGCCCTGTTCATTTAGTTCTTTTTAAAAATAACAGAGGAAAATGACATGGGATTGAAATATTTCTGAAGAATATGATGCCAGTAATTAGAAACTGGGAAACTGAAGTGACACATTATCAAATGTGAGAAATATCTAAATGTATCCAAAGTAAGTAAGGATAAGGTGAAAAGTCACGAAGTTTGCACATTGTTGGTGCTTAGTAATGACAGATGCAGCAGTGGCAAGCTTCTTCAAAAGTCAAGTGTCCCATTAAACAGAGCAACAAGTATAGACATTTTTAAAGTAGAATTAAAAATTTTCCCAGAAATTCTGCTAGTTCTAAGAATCTTTTCCAATATTCTTATTACACTTTAGAGTTCCCCAGTAATTCTAAAACTGTGAGCTTTTTGAAAAACCAAAGGAACCTATTTTGCTTAAATATATCAAAACTGTATATCACAGGAAATTAATTACTATTTTATCTTTACTTTTTCTTTTTTTACAAAAAGTGTTTGTATGTCTAAACTGATAGTTTTGCTAGTAGTCATTTACTTGTGTTTCACTTGTGTGTTCTCTATTTAAAGAATAGCTGTTGGTATTTTTATCTCACTATTAAAATCAAAAACTTATTTCTTTACTTAAGATGATGGGATTATTTTACTTCAGGTGTGTTTCTTTCAGAGTTGGTTTGAAGCTCACAAGTCCCTCTGCTGCCTGACCCACATGTTGTGCTCTGCTTCCCCACACCAACAACACCTCACAGCATCTCTCTCCAGTGGTGATTCAGAGCACTCCCTACAATCTCAACTTTGTATTCTGGGCACTTAAGGGTTCCTGTTACAATACTAACAGTTTAGTCAGGATCTGATACTATTAATACCAGAGTGAAATCATTTGCCACATCAACAAGGTGTATTCTGAAGGTATATTTTGATAAAGGTGGGAAAAAGAGCCTGAAGTATGAACATACCCAATTACTAGCTCATTCCTCTCTCTCTCTCTCTGTCCCCCTCTCCCCTCCCCCTCTACACACACACACTTCTGAAGCCTAAGGACAATGTGCATTACCAAATCTTCTCCCCAGTCTACTGTGAGAGTACCCTAAGGTCAGTCCCTGGGCTCCTCTCTCATTACCCTAGCTACAGTCACACTCTGGGTGCTCACATCCAGTCCCATGGCTTTAAGTACTCTCTACAAATAAACAACTCCTAAATGTTTATCTCTACTCCCAATCTCTCCTCTGAAACCTAGGCTTGTATATCTGACATCCCCTTCTTGGTGTTGAGTATGGATCTCAAATCTAATATGACAAAACTCACCATCTGAACTTTTCCCAGGCCTTCTCTTCCTCTGTCTTTTCTATAACAGCAAATGGCAACTCTCTTTCTTTCAATGTTCAAGGCAAAACCTTGAGATCAACTATGTCTCCTTAATTTCTGTTGGGCCATATCCCGTTGGCAAATCCTATATACTCTATATTCATATTATACCCAGAATCTGACTACTTTACCTCTGCTTTTCTCCCTATATCCTAATCCATGGCCATCTCTCATCTGGGCTGTTGCAAAAGGCTCCTACTGAAATCCTCTCCACCTGGCCTTCCAGCAATATATTCTCCACTAGGATTATTTAAAAATGGAAGTCAAAATGTCTCACTCATCTGATTCCTCAAAATAAGATCTATTTGCATTATCTTCCCCTTCTTCCAACCTCCTGCCATCCCTCATAGTTCATTTCTTTTTCTCAGGTTTCCTCTCTCACCCTCTAGCCTTCAGTCATTGCTCTCCACAGTGGCCTCCTTCCTGCTGCCACCTCAGGACATTTGCATTTGCTTTGTTCCTGGCAAAGATTATCCCTCGACTATCTGCACACTTTAACTCACATGTCTGCTCAAATATCACCATATCAAAAAACTGCACTCTGGCCAAGTGGCTAAGTCCTTGGAGCATCATCCCATACAACAAAAAGTTGCCGGTTCAATCCCCAGTTGAGGCACATGTGTTAGGCAGCCAATCAATGTTTCTCTCTCACATTGATGTCTGTCTCTCTCTCTCTTTCTCTTTCTCTACCTCCACTTCCTCTCTCTCTAAAAGTAATAAATTTATCCTTGGGTGAAGATTTAAAAATTATTTTTAAAAAACTGAGCACACTATGCAAAATAGCATCTAACTGTCCATCACCCACCCTTTCCTACATTTGTCCTTCATAGCACTAACCACCCTTAACTAACTGCATATTCATTTGTGTCATTCTCCTACTAGTTAAATATTATTTCCTAGAGGACAGGGACTTTGTCCATTTTGCTCACTCTTATCCCTCTAGTACCATGAACTATTAGTTGAATGAGTGAAAATCTGATGCAGTGAAAGACTGCAGAATCAGGCAGCAGGATGAGAGCAGTTGGAAAAGTTTACCCTATAGGGAGAGCAGAAAAGCAGGACCTAATTGGGAGTATGTGGTACTGAAGATACACTTCGCCTGCTATACATTTTTCGTAAAGTTAGATATGTGTCATTTATTTTTCAGTGTGAAATGTCAGAGAGCCTCCATGGTCTCCACACTTCACAGGAAATCATTTAAGTAATTTTGGCAATAAAAAATAGCATGTGTTCTTCCTCCAGAGTGTGATTCTTCCTCCCTTCCTACTCATCTTACACTTTATATCCTCTTTGGAGTGTGAGTATTGTCTGTAGCATAGTCTCCAAATTTATTTGTCTTTTTATGACTGAATGATAATCAGGCAGATGCAGTCTTTTCTACTTGTATTCTTGATTTATTCACAAGACAATTTAATGTGGAAACTTGGTGTCTTCATTTAAGATGTGAGATTTCCTATCATTACAAACAGCAATAGCTATATTGTTCAAATAAGAGGCCCCTTACTCAAAGCCTCCTTGTAAATAAATAATCTAAAACACACATACTCACATAATAATAAATAAAAATGATGAAATTAGGAAATCACCATTGGTAACCATCATATTAATAATTGACTCAGTTATGAATCACACATGGGATACCTAGATTAGTGGGTAGAAGTTTGAGGAGTAACTGAATATTTCCTTAATATCAAAGTAAATACTCACAGATACCTATTAATTACAAAGAGCAACATGGCAAACCCCTTAACCCAGTGATCGAAGTGCAGTCCACCGGTGAGAGGACAAAGCTGCAGCACGTGCCTCCCGGGGTGACACGCTGAGGAAAACACAGCCTCACTTCTGTGATATTTCCGTCCAAAGTGTGTGACGTGAACATAATCATGAGAAAACAGACTAAATCAAAGTGAGAAAATTCTACAAACAACCTGGCCTGTGCTCTTTCAGAAGGGTCAAGGTCATGACATGCAAAGAGCCTGTCCCAGATTAACGAAACTAAAGAGACAAGACAATGAATACAACCCATGGGTTTTCTTCCTATAAAAAACCATTACAGAGACAACTGAAGAAATCTGAATACATTTTCTAGATAAGAAAATAGTATTAGATTAATATTAATTCTTTGATACATATAGTGAGATTATATGAAAATGTCATGGATTTTTAGGAAACAATAAAGTATTTAGGGGAAAGGAATACTCTGCAACTTTCTCTCAGTGCAGGAAAAATGTATGTAGAAAAAGAGATAGAGAAGAAAAGTGTAATAAAATGTTAATATTTGAAAATTTGAGTAAAAGTTATATTCTTTGGTTATTTTTGCCATTTTTCTCTAAATTTCAGATTATGCTAGTAGTAAATTTTGTAAACAGCAGTTTAGTGACTATCAGTGTATGTGTATATATATATAAAATATTTGTATCATTCTAAGGTTGTAGGATAAATTCTAAGTGGAATTGATAAGTCAAAAAATATACATTTTAGATTTTCAAAGAAATTGACAAAATTCTTCTATTTTACTTCTTTGTACCATTTGACAATCCAGGAATGACACAGAAAATAGTGCATTATCTGACACCTCAATATTAATTAACACGGTTCCTCTTTTGAATGAAAGTCCAATTAATAAGAAATAAGATCTTGCTGTTCAGGTTTGCATTCCTTTGATTAGTAGAGAGGTTGAACATCTCTTCATATATTCAGTAACCATTTGAATTTCATTTTCTTTAAAGTAGCTATTCATATACTTTGCCATTTCAGGTGTCATATTTTTCTTAAGCATTTATAGGAGTCATTAATATGTTAAGAATAGTAAGTAATGTAACATTTTTTAATCCTCACCCAGGGATATGTTTATTGATTGAAGAGAGAAAGGAAGAGAGAGAAAAAGAGACATCAGTTGGTTGCCTCCCATATGTGCGCTGACTAGGAATCGAACCCACAACCTAGGATGTGCCCTGACCAGGGGTTGAATCAGCAACCTTTTGGTGTTTGGGGCAATACTCCAACCACCTGGCCAGAGTGTAACCAATGTAATATTAATTGTAGATATTGATTCCACTAGGTTATTCTGTCTTCAACTTTGTAATAGTTTTATAATTTTATATAGTCAAGTCAGCCTTTTTATAGGGATTCAATTCATGTCATGTTTATAAAATCTTCTCTAATCCCAATAATAAAAAATATGTATATTTTTCTGCAACTTTTATTTTTATTATTTAGCATTCAAGTCCCTCAAAGCTACTTTTTCTTTCTGTGGATGATAAACTGTATCTATATACAACTTTTAAAAAGCTTTTTATTGATAGAAGGAAAATTAATAGTAATATATAAAGCAAACACTTCACATGTTCTTTGTTTAAAACAACTTTGTCACAGAATAGTTCAATTTCCGAGCTTGCTAAAGATTTATGACTAGTTTGCATCCCAAGGACAGGTTTGGTAGCTTCTTGCCCCATCCAAGTCCAGCTCTAACAGATGACAGGATGTGTGGGAGCAATGCTGTCATCCTTCCCAAATAAGCTATCTTTTCCCAGAAATAATATCTGAGAGTAAATATCCACCTGAAGAGAAGCGTGTTATTTTCTACTTAGACGGGGCTGGCAGGCAGTGTCAGTCCCTTTGATCCCTTGAAAGAACACGGGCCTGTGGGCTGCCATCCTCTTGAAGGATCCTGTCATTGCCTGTCAATCCGTATTAGACAACGATGGTGTTTTGTAACAATTTATCTCCTTCAAGGTGGTTTAGTTATTTTCTGCCAAGATTATGCTACAGGATGTCATTGCTTTTGTCCTGTCTGTCTCGTTATTTTTATTGCCAGAGAATGTTGTCGTTTACTTTCCCTGATAATCCATCTCTCTGGGAAAAGATTGTATTAATACTTTCACGCTGGGTAATAGCTTCATTTTTACACTGAAGAACATAGAAATAAGATTGCCGTCCCTATTCTTTGAAGATGCTGTCAGAAATAAACAATAAACAACCCTAAGAAAAAAAGACTTTAAAAGTAATGAAATGTTATGAATAGAATATTTTCAAGAGAAAATAGCAGCTATATAAGCATTCAATTACATGCAAATTGACATCTTTGAATCACAGCATGTTGGTTAAGAGGAAGGCTTTGGATTTAGCCATCGCTAGCTAAATAACATTGAATGTATGTTATACATTCTTGTGTCTCACTTGCCTTATCTGTAAAATAGAAATAATAACAGTACTGTGTCCTAGTGTTGTTGTGAAGATTTATTTGGATAAATCCATGGAAAATATTTGAATACTACTTGGCACATATTAGGAACTCAAGAAGCATTAGCTGTCTCATCACCTTATATACTGCAGTACTAACTTTTTAAAATAATTAGATTTAAAAATAACATATTTAATCCTTAATAGCATTATCTATAATACAAAAATGCCCTTGCACTAGACATTGACAGATATGGATGGAATCAAAGCTTCTTATTAACTCATGAACTATTAAAACAAGGAAATCTAACAGCAACTGTTACAGAGTAGAATACTTTTAATAATATAGCTTTAGTTGAATCAGAACTCTACAAAAATATTTTTAACTCTTGGATAACAATGTTTTATTATAATTGCCTCTGTAACTTAAGAAGTTTGTAATCCATGCTGTAAATAATTGAAGGCTGCTTTCCCATTCTTTCTATCACTGTCTTCTTCTTTTTCTTCTTCTTTCTTTTGTTTTGGACCATTCTGGAAAGTATGGACACATGACATCTCTTTGATTCAGACCTCGGACAGCTCCAAGCACAACTCCTAAGTTTCTCATCCAATGACTCTCTCTCTAATTCCTCTCATATTCCCTCTTGTTCAGTATCCTTCAATATTCCCGTTTTAGCCCCCCAACACCATTCAATTTTTAAAAAATTTGTATTTATTCTTATTCTACTAATATTCTTTTTTATATACTGTATATTTCACATTTTTTATCAAAATCCAGGTTACCAGGAAATAGGCACTATATGATTTATTAAAAGAGTTAAGTATCATAGTACATTTAATAGAGCACGAGATATATGAAGCAAGAAATAAGGATAAAAAGTGAACACTTAACAAATTATGAAACTAAAAATTGACTTCTGTGTCCAATCTCATCAATAGTTTGAATTACTGCACCTATTAATATATTGAGGAGTGTCACAAGCATAGCATAGCTTTATTTAATGTGAATCTTACAGTGATTTGACACAGAACATGACCAGTAATGCTGATATCCTTGGAGACAATAGACAAACATTGACTGCTAGATAGGTTGATTCATTCATTGGCAATTGAATTGCCCTGGCCAATGTGTACTAATTAATGGGTTGATGAGAGGAAGCTCTAACGGAAAGCAACAATTAAAATTTGTATGCTATTTTAAAATTTACTGATATATTATTAAGACACAAAGAAATGCATAGATTTTGAGGGTACCTTTCAATTTTAACAAATGTGGGCAATAATGTCAGCCACGCCTTTCTCAAGATAAAGTGCATTACTCTCATAAGGAAGTTCTCTGTGTCCTTTTTCCTGACCAGTCCCTACCATGTAGAAGGCAACACTGTTCTGATTCCCATCACAAAAAATTTATTTTGCCTGGTCTAGAACTTTATACAAGTGGACTCACGCAATACGTACTTTTCAGACTTTGGCTTGTTTCACTTAGCATAACAGTTTTTGAGATGCATCCGTATTGCAGAGTGTGCCACTAATTTAATCCTTTTTTGCTGAATAGCATTCCATTGCATGAATATACCAGTTTGTTTTTTCATTCTCCTACAGATGGACATACATCTAGGCAGTTTCCAGTTTTTACTATTATGAATAGAGTTGCTATAAGCATTCTTGTACTAGGCTTTCTGTTGATACACATTATCATTTCTCTTGGATAAACATCAGGAAATATAATGCTGTGTAAATATATGTGTTTATAAGAAACTGATACCCTAATTCCCAAAGCAGTTTACCATTTTCATTCCCAATAGCATTATGATAATTTTCTAAAAATTCTACATCCTTCACAGCATTTGGTGTTGTGAATTTTTAAAAAATATATTTTATTGATTATGTTATTACAGTTGTCCCAATTTTCCCCCTTTGACCCCTCTGCCCAGTACCCTCATTTCCATCCAGCAATCCCCTCCATACCCATTCAGTTCATATCCATGGGTTGTGCATATAAGTTCTTTGGCTTCTCCATTTCCTACACTATTTTTAACATCCCCGTCTATTTTGTACCTACTGTTTATGCTTCTTATTCCCTGTACCTTTTCCCCTCTATTCTTCCCCTCCCCCTCCCCACTGATAATCCTCCATGTGATCTCTCATTCTGTGAATCCATTCCTGTTCTAGTTGCTTGCTTAGCTTGTTTTTTTAAAATTCAGTTTTGATAGTTGTGAATTTGTTGCCATTTTAATGTTCATAGTTTTGATCTTTTTATTAGATAAGTCCCTTTAACATTTCATCTAATAATGGTTTGGTGATGATGAACAACACCTTTAGCTTTACCTTGTGTGGGAAGCACATTATCTGCACTTCCATTCTAAATCATAGCTTTGCTGGATAGAGTAATCTAGGCTGCAGGTCCTTGCTTTTCATCATTTTAAATACTTCTTGCCAGTCCCTTCTTTCCTCCAAAGTTTCTTTTGAGAAATCAGCTGATGGTCTTATGGGAATTCCTTTGTAGGCAACTCTCTTCTTTTCTGCTGCTTTTGAGGTTCTCTCTTTATCATTAACTTTTGGCATTTTAATTATAATGTGTCTTGCTGTGGTCCTCTTTGGGTCCAACTTGTTAGGCATTCTTTGTGCTTCCCAGACTTATATGTCTATGTCCTTCACCAAATTAGGGAAGTTTTCTGTCATTGTTTTTTCAAATAAATTTTCAGTTTCTTTCTCTTCCTTTTCTCCTTCTGGCATCCATATGATTTGGATGTTGGTATGTTTGGAGATGTCCTAGAGGCTCCTTATATTATCCTTATTTTTTTTTCAAAATCTTCTTTTCTTCTTGCTGTTCTGGTTGAATCCTTCCTTATGTTCCAAATTGTTGATTTGAGTCCCAGCTTCACCACCTCCACTGTGGGTTCCCTGTTGATTTTTCTTTATTTTACTTAGTGTAACCTTCATTTCTTCCTTGGTGTTTTTTATGTTGTTGTCATACTCATTGAGTTCTTTGAGCATCCTGATTACCAGTGTTTTGAACCCTGCATCTGATAGGTTGGTTCTCTGTTTCATTTAGTTCTTTTTCTGGGGACTTGTTCTGTTCTTTCATTTGGGCCATATTTCTTTGTCTCCTCAATTGGCAGCCTCCCTGTGTTTGTTTCTGTGTTAGGTAGAGCTGCTATTACTCATTGTTTTAGTAGCATGGCCTATTGTAGAAAAGGCACCTGTCTAGATGAATGTGGCTTCTTTAAATCCTTGATGGTTGGACTTCCATACAGCTTGATTTTTTGATGGCTCTGGGTGTTATTTGTTAGGAGGTATGGTTGTAATTCTTTCTGTGGTTGCACAAGGAGGCAAAGCATGTTTACCTACACTTCCATCTTGACTGGAAAGCTGTTGTTGTGAATGTTTTTTAGCCCTTCCAGTAGGGGGTATCTCAATGAAGTTTCAACTTGCTTCCTGTGCCCAATGATGCTGAGCAATAAGTTCTTTGTCAGATATATATGATGAGAATATTTTCTCCCAGTCTGTGAACTGACTTCACTTCTTAGTGTTGTCTGGAGGAACATAAGTTTTAGATTTTGATGAACTTCGATTAACAGCATTTTTTTCTTTTGTGATTTGTGATTTATGTATCCTTGCTAGGAATTTTCATTTTACCCAAGTTGCAAAGCTATTTTATAATAAATTTTCTAGAAACTTTATAAATTTAGCCTTTATGTTTAAGTCTATAAGCTCTCTTGAATTAATTTTGGTGTATAATATGGAGTAGGTATGTTCATTTTTTTCCCATATGGATATCCAAATGTTTCTACAGTTTCATTTGAAAAAACTTTCTTTTACCATGAAGCTATAATATTTTGATACTTTTATATCAAATATTTTGACTATACAGACCTAGGTCTATTTGGGGTCTCATTACCCTGTGTCATTGATCTATTTGTTTATATTTTGACCAATACTACACTGTTTTGATTACTACACTTTGTGTAAAGTCTTGAAATCAAGTAATGCAAGCTCTAACTTTTGTTTAATAATTTTTCAGTTATAGTTGACATACAATATTATATTAGTTTCAGGTGTACAACCCAGTTATTATACATTTATATAACTTAGGACATGATCACCCCAATAAGTCTAGTACCTATCTGACACCATGCATTGTTATTACCATGTTATTGACTACATTCTATATGCTGTACGTTACATCCCCATGACTATTCTGTAACTACCAATTTGTACTTCTTAATCTCTTCATCTTTTTCTCTCACTCTCCCAATGCCCCTCCCATCTGGAGACTGTCAAAATGTCCTTGTATCTATGAGTCTGTTTCTGTTCTGCTTGTTAGTTTATTTTGTTTTGTGGATTCCACATAAGTGAAATCATATGGCATCTGTCTTTCTCTACCTGACTTATTTCACTCAGCACAATATCTATGTTGTTGTCTACCCATGTTGTTGTCTACCCATGTTGTTGCAGATTAAGCCCTTCAATTTTTAAGATTATTTAGGCTGTTCTAGTTTCTTTAAATATTTCCTATACATTTTAGAATCAGCTGGTCAATTTCTCAAAAAGTCTTACAGTTATTTTTATTAAAATTTCATTGAATATATGGACCAAATTGGGAAGAATTTACATCTTTAAAATATTGAGTCTTCCCATGCAAGAACATTGAAATCTTTTTTATTACTTAGGCCTGCTTTAGTTGTTCTCAACATTGTTTTGCAGTTCTCAGTGTAGACAATCTACACATTTTTTAACAAATGTGAAATATCTTTGGATGCTACTACACATGCTGAAAAAACATTTTCCTCTTCATTGATAGAGAGAAATAATTGTTCTGTGTACTGATTTTGGATTCTCAACGTTAAATACACTTACATTTAATAAGTATTTGGAGACTTTTTAGGATTTCCTGTACAGAATCATATTATCTGAAATAATTGTGTTTCCTTCAAATCTTAAGTCTTTTTTTCCTCACTGCATTGGCCAGAATGTCTATCAGGTAAAATGTTCAACAGTAGTGGGGGCAAGTTTTAATGTTTCAGCACTGAACAATAAGCTTTTCACAACTGCATTCTATCAGATGGGTGAAGTTTCCATCTATCTCTAGTTTATTGTAAATTTTTATTATGAATAAGTGCTAAATTTGCCAAGTACTATTCCTGCATTTCTTGCAATAATTGTGTATTTTTCCTACTCTAAACTATTACAATGTAATCCAAATAATCATTTTTTAATATTTAAAGAATCTTACCTTTATGTCTAAACCCCACATGGCCATGATATATTAGAGTGTTAATATAAATTACTTGATTTGATGTGCTAATATTTTATTAATTTTTCTGCATCTATGGGTATGAAAAATACTAGTTCATATTTTTGTAGTATTATTATTTGGTTTTGGTAATAGCATCATGCTGTCCTTATAAAGTGAACTGAGAATTATCATTTTCTACTTTTTTTCTGAAAGAGTTTATATAAGTTTAATATTATTTCTTAATTTAATGTTTGCTAGAACTCACCAGTGAAGCCATCTGGGCCAGGAGTTTTCTTTGTGGAAAGATTTTTATTCAAAGTTCACACTCTTCATTTTTTTTAAATGTAATTTTATTATATTTTTTCCATTTCCATTTAGTCCCCTCATACTCCTCTCCCCCTAGCAAAAAGTTCAAATTCTTTAACAATACAGGATCTATTGGCTTTTCATTTCTGTACAAATTGTCCCTAAAACTTGACAGTATAAAAGATCTGTTTACATAAAACATCCAAATCTGTAAAGAATTTTTATAAGATTTTATTTGAGCCAGACCAATGACAATGACCAGAAGCAAGATCACATGTGCTAGGAAGAGTGACAGTTCTACAGTTGCTTTTATACATTTGGAAGTGTAGGAGGTAACTAAGGATGATTACATGAAGGTCAGAGAAAGCAAGGCAGAGATTGGATTGCAGGATGGTTAAGAAAATTATATGCTCTCTTTAAGCTGGTTATGCTTTTGAGAGGTCTGAAAAAGAGGCATTTCAAAGGTGTGTTAACCTAAATGTACAAAAACAATGGACAAGACTTGCTTAAGGAAGAGATAACCTAGGAAGTTATAGACCTGAGGTGTGACTAGCAATGTGCATGCTCAACATGCATTTTTTAAAGTTGGCTATGTAAACTAGAATGGAATATTACTTGACCAGAAAAAAGAACAAAAATCTTACCATTTGTGACAGTGTGGATGGATGTACAGGGTGTTAATGCAAAGTCAAATAAGTCATTCAGAGAAAGACAAATTCCATATGATTTCACTTATATGTGGAATCTAAAGAACAATATAAACAAATGAACAAAACAGAAACAGACTCACAGATAACAGAGGACAGAGGGGAGGGGGATTGGAGGACTGGGTTAAAAAGATGAGGAAATTGAGAAGTACAGAATGATAGTTACATAACAGTCAAGGACGTGAGGTACAGCATAGGGAACATAGTCAACATTATTGTAATAACTGTGCAGGGGGCCAGGTGGGTACTAGAAATATCAAGGAGAACACTTTGTAAAGCATATGATTGTCTAACCACTATGTCATACACCTGAAATTAACATAAAATAATACTAAATATACACTGTAATTGAAAACAATTTCCTTCAACCAACATCAAAATTCATCACCAACTCCTGTCTATTCTACTCTCAAAATACATCTTGAACTTACCCATTGCTTTTCATCTTCACCATGTTTCTCTTCTAGACACTGACCCCCATCTTGCCTGAATGATGGTGACAGCCTCCTACTTGGTCTGCAAATTTTAACTCTTGCACCAAATGGTCCATTAGCCACATGTCGGCCAGAATGACCTTTTTAGAACTAAAATCAAATTATATCACCTTTCTGATTAAAACTCTCCAGTGATTTCCCATCACTTAAATAAAATCCAAACTCCTTCCCATGGTCCACAGAGCATTTTTGGTTTTAATTCTTGGATCTCTTCCACCTCCTATTATATAACTCTTTCTATCTCGCTCCTTATACTTTAACCAAACTGCTCTCCATTTTGTTCCTCAAGCAAGTCAAGCCTTTTCCATAACTGGCCTTTGCAGTTATTGTTCTTTTTGTCTGTAATGCCACCTTGCCAAGAATGTTTCTCTGATTCTACTGTTGAAAACTATGTTCTCCATTTACTTGTTAACTCACCACCCTAATTTTTCCTTCATAGAACTTACAATTATTATTATTATTATATTTTGTTATGTATTCTATGTCATTATATAATATATGATATACTATGTGGTATATTTTATTATAAATTTGACTATTTTTAATGCTCATGAGAATAGAGATCTTGCTTTATTATATTTATACTGACCCCCACAGCATGGCACATAGTAAGGGTTTAATGAGTATTTGTCAAATAAATGAATATCTAAAAACTCTCAATATCTAAATTTTAAAAACGGCTGTGTAAAAATTAGGGAAATTTATTTTAGACAAATGAAAACAGATAGAAGTGTGGGTGTGGACTATGACTATTATCTTCAAATAGGTTAAGGATCTACATATAGAAACAAAAAAAGAGGTATTCTGAATTAAATGGTGTAAGTTACAGGGAGGCATATTTGCTTCAATATAAGCACAATAGTGTTTCAACAGTGTGAGCTATCTAAAGGTAAAATGGGATGCCTTGTGAAGTTAAGAGCCCCTTGTGCCTGGAAGCACTCAAGCAGAGACTAGATGACAATCATCAAAGCACGGGAGATTCATTCCTACTTGGAAAGAAGGACAGTTCCAAACAACATCTATATTAGTTAACTTGAGTAGGTAACTAACTTGGAAACTCTGGACTTTTCTTTTCCATCTTTTTATTTCCTAGTATGAAAAATTAGTCCTTGCATAGCACACATTTTAAATAATTCAAAAAAGTCTGAAAAAGAATATTTGGGGAGAGCTCTACTTAAAATTTTGTAGTGGCAAAAATAATTAGGTTCTGATTTTTTGGTGACTCAGAAAAATCAGTAGTCAGTGCATTAAATACAAACCAGCTAATAGTACACATAGTTCCCTGATAGAACTATTCTGAATTACCCAGAAGAGAAATTTTCCTTGTATAAAATTTAAAACATTACATACCATACCAAGGAAGCTGAGAGTGATTTTTATGAACATATGACCATGACAAAGTGAAAATAAAAAAATTGATAAATTTGTAGACCATCAGATTTTAGCTAATGGAGTAAAATCTCGGATCCTTGTGGAAAAAATTTTACACATGAGTGTCTATTTCTTTAAACACTAAAAGTTTTGTTTTGATAGAAATCTTTTCACAACTGTAAAGACCCATTTGCCAGTTTCCTGACTTATCAAACAGAGACTAAAAAAATTTTTTAAATCCTTAATGATCCATACAATTATCACTGTGTACTGCACATACACCAATGCCCTCAGAGTCTGCCGAAGCATGTGAATATACATAATGTATAATGTATATATATATATATAATGTATAATATATATAATGTATAATGTAGCCCTACATTAACATCCCAGCGATGGGTGTTTTGACTAGTAGTGTCTCCTTTTTAAACTTTTTCGGCCTTCCTTGCTATCAGACTCCAGTCTGTCATTCTTCAATGCTCTTACAAGTCTATCTCTAGGAGCCTTTTTCCTGATGTTAAGTTTGCTGCTTTTTATCTGCTACTATTTTGAAAAACAAACAACTTAAGCAGAATAAGGACACATAAGAAAGATTAGATCAAAATGGTGGACCGAGCGCATGTTGTGTGCATCTTTCTTTCCCAAATCTTTAGATACGAAAGAAATAATATACTGTGTTTGTGTAATACAAGAATGTCAGGCATTTTTATAATGAATTTATCTGAAGTGTAATATGCTTGGGAGAGAAAATACAGGAGCTCTTGGTTCATATGTCCTCCCAGCAATCAGTACTGGCACTGGGATTGAGAATGTACGATGTAGAGACAATCAAAGTCTGGTGGTTATGAGAGGGTAAGTTCCTAAAAGAAAGGTCGGCTTCACAGACAAAAACAAAGCCTGTTCAATATGCTGACGCCTGCTACAAGGAGGCCTTCCACACCATCGTCCTGGCCATTTGTCAAATTTAAGAAACTTAGATTTCAAAACAAGAAATGGACCCTTTTGAGTTTAACGTGAACAAAATTCATATTTTCTTCAAGTCAACATGTAAACAACTTACAAGGATGGCAAACTTTTATATTTATATGTAAATTACATTAAACCCATATAACATACCTTAATAGTTTCAGAGCTAGAGACTCAAGACTTACTTCAGTTTGGGAAAATTCCAAGTTATCGTTACTTCAAATGTTACCTCTCTGCCAGTCCCTCTAGTCTCTTCTTCTAGAACTCTTGTTAGGAGGGCAATTAGAATCTTCACTTCTAACCTCTGTTTGTCTTAATTGACTTTGCATATTTTAATCTCTTTTGTCCCACTGTGCTGCATTTTAGGTGAATTCCTCAGGTTATCTTTTCATTTCTTAATTCTCTTTTTTTACTGAGCCAGTGTATGAATTATCTATTGCTGCTGATCAAAGCACTTCAAAATTTAGTGGTTTGAAGCAAGAAGAATTCATTATTTCTCATGATTTTGTGGGTTGGCTAAGTGGTTTGACTGCTAGTCTTGCCTGAACTTCTCCAGTAATTACATTCACTGGGCAGGTCGGCTAAGTGAGGTCTGGGCTTCACCAGGCTGCCAACAGCTGTGACGGCTGAACTCTCTCCATGTGAGCTCTGCCCACCTGGGAGGTAAGCCAGGCTTCCATCATGGTGGCTTCCGTGCTCTCGGCAGCACTGTAGAAGACCCAACACTCAAGTGCTTTCAAAGCCTCTACTTGTCTCACTTTTTCTAATGATCCATTGGCTAAAGCAAGTCACATTGCCTAGCCTAGATTCAAGGAGTGGAAAATAGACTCTACTTTTTGATAATAGGAGCCACAAAGAACATATAACCATTCTTTGCAATTTACCATATCTTAGCTAGAGTTTATTCATCTTCTATATTTTGTATTGCAAGTGTAGTTTTTAATATTCAATATTCAAACTAATTCTTTTTCATATCCACATATTCTTTTTTATGCCTATTTTGTTTCATGAAATCTTGTTCTTTGTAATGTATATCATTTCTTCATTTTTTAAAGCAAATTTATGTTAAGGTATTTGTCATATTTTGCCATGCAAATGACTTCATATGAGGTGAATTTATGTTATGGTTGTCGATTTTGTTGATGTCTTTTCTATCACTACTTTCTTCATGAGGTTCTTTTCAAGGGGTATTGTTTTGACTTGTTTGTTGTTTTGGTTTATTCTCAGTCTCTCTCCTCCACTCATCTACTTCAGTTAGTTTCCCCCTCTTTCGGACGCCAGGTCAAGAACTGAGCCTTACAATGTGTTCTGGCATTCCTACACTATTGTGGCCTATGAGTTAATAGTGGATTTAGACCATGGGACCAGCAGGCAGCTTGACTTAGTTGCAATCTTTTTGCTTCCATAGCCTACAACTTCTTGTGAGCCCCACACAGCAGGTAGGAGGAAGGCAAAAATACAGGGCCATAAAAAGAAGAAAATTTTACCCTTTGCAACAGCATGGATGGACCTGGAGAACATTATGCTAAGTGAAATAAGCCAGTCAGAGAAAGACAAATGCCATATGATTTCACTAATATGTGGAATCTATGAACAAAATGAACTAATAAGCAAAATAGAGACAGGCTCCCAGATAGAGAGCAGGCTGAAGCTCTGGGGTGGGTGTGGGTTGAGCAAAAAGGAAAAAGTACCTGTGGACATGGACAACAGTATGGGTATTGCAGGGGGATTATAAGGAGGACAAATGGTAATGAAAAATACAACAAAATAACATATCTGATAGATTATTTTTTAAAAAAGAAAAAATATAGGGCCTTTCTTTGTCAGCTTCCTGTCATAGCAGTGAGTAGAAGTTAGGAGATAGGCCAGGTTCCTCATGCCCTTGGAGAATTTTTAATCTTCATACCAGGAGGAGCCATCCATCGCCCACTTCTGTTTCTAGGCCCATTTCCAGGCCTTCAGCTTCGGTCTCACTTAGTCATTCACATTTCTGTCTGTTTATGAGCCATGAAGATATTCATGTGTTTTGGACTTTGTCTATGGCTTTTAAATTTTATTTGTTACAGCTACGGGTTTAGACTAGATGAAGTATATTTACATTACCCATGAATTTACTGCCCGAGTCCCACAATAGTTTTAGCAAAGCATCTTATAACTCAGACATACGTGACAATAAGCCCATACAAAAATGCTCAATAGCACTAGTCATTAGAATAAAGACTGATCATACCAAGTGTTGACAAGGATGTGAGAGCAACAGGAGCGCTTTTAGTGGGAATGAAAGATTATGCAAAATTATGCAAAAATTGTCACTATCTTAACAAGTTAAAAACTTAAAAATGTTGACACAATGTCAAATATGCTAGAAAGTTAGTGAGGAATAAGAGTACTCATATATTGCTAGTAAGAGTAAAAAGTATGCAAAAATTGGCACTTTCCTGAAAAGTTAAACACATTATCTATCATGTGACTCAGCCATTGCACGCTTAGGTATTTACCCAAATAATGCATTCATCCATGTAAACACTTATATGTGAATATTTATGACAGCTTTACTTGTAACAATTAAAAACAAGAAACAGCCCTGGCCAGGTAGGTCAGTTGGTTAGAGCATTGTCTCGTTGTGCCAAGGTTGAAGGTTCAATCTCCAGTCAAGGCACATACAAGAATGCATAATCAACCAAGGAATGCATAAATAAGTGGAACAACAAATAGATGTTTCTCTCTCTCTCTTTCTCTCTTACTCTAATGAACTCTAAAAAAACTGAAAAACAATCCAAATTTGGTCAAGAGATCAATGGGTAAATAAAAAAATTATATTTTGGAAGATAGGCCCCTTGTAGTACAGGCTTCCTCCACTAGGTGAGTGTTCTAGTGACCCATCTGTACCAGTGTACCAACTGGAGTTTGTCCATTTCATGAGGGGTGATTTAAGAGTGCACCTGTCCACATCATGCTAAGTGTAGCAGTTTTTGACCAAAAATGGCATGACCCCCATACCTCACCCTCCCTATTCACCCCATGTCACCTTGAGCAACTTTTTTTTGTTTCTCCACATTAAAAAAGTCCTCAAAATGAAACATTTTGCCAGTGTAGATGAGGTGAAACCAAAAACTGCAGAAGCACTAAAAGGCATCAAAGTCAATGAGTTCGAAATCTGTTTTGAGCAGAGGAAAAAACATCTGGATAAGTGTATTGAATATACGCTTTGAAGGTGACTGAGGTTTAAACATGTAGGAATAAATATATCATTTTTATAAATAAATTCCATTTTTAGGGGGTCCTCTTCATCCATATAATGGAATGCTACTCAGCAATTAAAAAATAACTATTAACACAGACTACAGCATAAATGAATTTCAAAATAATTAAGTTGAATGAAAGAGGACAGACCAAACAAAATAAACATACTATATGGTTGCATTTATAAATCTTCTAGAAAATGTAAACTGATTTATAGTAACAAGAAGATCTGTAGTTGTCTGTGGATAAGGATGGGGAACAGGGAAAGGTGGAGGGGAAGAAAGAGTCATGATGGGACTTTTGAAGGTGATGGATATGTTCAGTATAATAATGGTTTCATGACTCATATATGTCAAACTTAAACTGCACATTTTCTTTTTAATTTGTTATCATTATTCCATTACTTGTGTCTCAACTCTTCCCCCTTTTGCCTTCCTCCACCCATCCCATCCCCCCCACCACTCCCACAGTCCATCCCCACACCATTGTCCATGTCCATGGGTCATTCATGCATATTCTTTGACTAGTCAATACATCCAGTTCAGTGTATACCAATTATACCTTAATAAAATTGTTTAAAATTTAATTTGATATTATAAGTAACTTGCTCAACAGGCTACAAATGTGGCAAGTGGCAAAAATGGGATTTGAACACTGTTGTAGTTTTAGGCCCAAGCTCTTAACACTACCCCAAGCCTGGTGGGAAAGGACAACGGGCCTCATTCTCACTCAGTTTGCTAGTCTTGTTCATTAAAACTGTCCTTCCTCCCCACTCTCTTTCGCTCCATTTTTATTGACTCCTAGGAAGGCCGTTAAGCCAGCTCCCAAGATGGGAGTCAAGAAAGAGTACCACTTTTTGGTTAGATTTCACCAGGTACCATTAGTAATAAAAAAATTGTGACAAATTTTGAAATGTATGGGGTGCTCTTGCAACTTCATACATCTGGTGGTCACCTTTGCTTGTCTTTGGGCTATTTTACAACTTTGTAGAGATAAAAATTAAGTTGTAGAAAACAGATTTCAATGAAAATAGCTCCTGTCCATAGAAATACAGATTGTGTCTGGTGGAATGCTATTGATATTGCCCTGTGAACAGTGACATCTTTGGCCAGTGTTCCATCTATTTGTATATTCATTTCAGAATTCTCAGTCTGAATGTACCATATTTTCGGACTATAAGATGCACCCCCCCAATTTTGGAGAAATGATAGTTGTTAATGCTGCTGTTGAGTTCTGTTTACATTTACATTGGTGAAATATTATGTCATTTATGTTATTAAATATTTTACCACATTTTTTGCTTCAAAGTTTTTTTCCCCTATTTTCCTCCTCTAAAACCTAAGTGCATCTTATAGTCTGAAAAATATGGTAAGTTGTATTTTGAACTGGTTATAACATCTACTGGTTCCCTTATTAGTGAGTTAAATAAAATTTTTGATGTGCTCATTTTATATTTGTATGAGAGTCATGATATTATCCTTTAAAAAACATATCTTTTAATACATATGTGGGGGGGCTCCACCCGCAGAGCCCCTCCCCACCCCGTCTGCCATGGATGAGAATAAGTCTACCAAGACATGATCTGCTTGGGGAGGAAAAATGGCCAATCTCTCAAAGGAGAAGGGCCAAGAGCCTGTTCCTCAATGGGCTTTTATGGGGTTCATTTGCACACGATTACAGATAAAGTTCATTAATCATTGTCAGGCAGTAAGGATCAAACAATAGATAACAAAGAACTCTGAGGGCCTATTTTGAGTCAGGGTCAGATAGCTAAAGAGCTGTAAAACTTTGAGGAACAAACTCACTTCTTGCTTGGACCCTTATCATTTACTTAATAGCATTCTAAACAAATCAGGTTTCACAGGATTTTACATATTCTTTCTTAGGCCTGATTGCTCAGGGAACCTGCCCTTTCCAGCACAAGGCTGCACCACCCTCTGTCATTGTTTCAGGCTTAGGTGGAGCAAGGGAAGTGAGGCAGCCAAGAGATTAGGAGACTTCTCCCAGACAGAATGAGGACTCAGGCTTTGTCAAAGCAGAGGGTCAAGGGTCCATTACCCCCTTGTGCTGTACCCCCCAAAGTCCTTCCTTAGGGGCCTCCCACGTGATCATGCCTGTCTTAGGTCATTCCCCCCTTTGGGGAATCTTGCCTGTCATTGGCTAACTGACCAAGCATTGGGGGCCAGTTATGAAAAGAGGAGCAGAAGTGGCGTTCCTGCCAGGGAGATAAGCTTTTGTCTCCTTGGTGGCTTGCGGTCCAAGGCCGCTCCCTCAGCCTTAGCCTTGGTGGGGATTACAGCTTCTGAAACCAGACAGGGCAGTGCCCAACACATATATTATAGTATAATGTTGAAAAAATGTTCAAGTATGTTTTCTAACAAAACATCTCACTGAGTTTCGTAAACTGTCCCTAACCCTGTCCAACCATGAAATTCCCTTCTGTATGTATTTTCAATGACTGTGAGGATTTCAGTTCTAATATGTATGAGACAATGGTGAGTCCCTTCCATTGCATCTAACTAGGAAAAGTAAGGTTTGGGAGAAGAAAATAGAAATTGGAGGTAAAATAAAAGTGGAGAAGTAAAAAGCATTGTCCACCCCCCTCCCACACACAACCACAAAGTAATATAAAGTTTAAAAATGAGATGAAGAGCCCTGACTGGTGTGGCACAGTTGGTTGAGCACTGTCCCACAAAGCAAAAGGTCACTGGTTTGATTTCTGGTCAGGGCACACCTGGATTGCAGGTTTGGTCCCAAGTTGGGATGTTTCTCTCTCACATGGATGTTTCTCTCCCTCTCTCTCCCTCTCATGCCCTCTCTCTAAAAATAAATAAATAAATAAATAAGATGAGGAACATAAATGCAGACTTCAGGACCTCCATCCTGTGACATCTGTGGAAAGAAAGAAGGAAGTCAAATACATGATCTTTGGCTTGAAGTAATTATGGAAAGAACCGAGACCTTACACAACTGGGCATTTGCAAAGAGAGTAAGAAATACCTATTTTGTGAGGAGTGTATTAATTACAGATGACTCATGGTTTATTCCAGTTCAAATATTCAGGTTCTTCTCTGTGCCTTACTTAAGGGCATCTAGTAATGCTCTTTGTTGACCAAAATGAGAATTTGTTAGTAAAGATTGGTTGGGTAAAATGTAAATGTATTCCATGCTCATCTAAGAACTCCATCACAATTGGGTAGAATTGACTCTTCCAATAAATTCTTAACATTTACAAAAAAGTCTTAAAATAGCCAATTACAGTTCACTTTGCTAGGGATTTTTTAATAATGTATTATGTCACTCAGTAAATGTTATATTTAAATTTCACATCTGCAAAGATGCATATAATCACAACCTCATGTTTGAGTGGAAACTGTTGTACTACATATAAGCTGTTTCCAAACATGTATAACTAATCCAATTTCTAAGCCAAATTTCTTCATCCACGCGGAAAAAATGACTCCTCACTGATGCTCATATAAAAGTTTTTAGTGAATGCAAGATTAATTGTTGTAGCATTTGAGGGGAGAGAAAGGGCATAATTAAAAATTATAAAAGTATCTTAGTTGAGGCAATCGAATGTAAGGGAATTTTCAACTTAAAACACATTTTAATTTCAGAGTTGCCTGCCACTTTGGGGTAGTTACATTTTGTTCTTTCTGGGTCTGCTTCTTTTCTAAGGCGATCTTCAGCTTTCTTTCTGTCTTTCTCTATTTTTGTTTGACTTATAATTTTTATTCTCCATTTCAGAACAGAATTTTTACAAGAGCAGTAAAAAGGTTTTCTCCAAATTGCCTAACATTATCTATCTCTTTTCTAGAAAATGGGATCCTCATCTGTCTCTGCAAAAAGGCTTTCCATAGTTTCTACTGCAGCAAATGCAATGGAGTAAGTTATGCTCCCAGTTTAAAAACATCTAAGATAAAATAATATGTAAGTACATTGGAGAATAGCCCTGAATGTAGCATTTGAGCATTGGTTTCTTTAATCTTGAATCCCAGGTTTCGAAGAAAAATGCTCTCAGAATAGTTTCCTTTGGTAACTGCTGAGTCCTCTCCTCTAAGTGCAGCCGAGAATAGATGGGAATCAGGTAGAGACCAACAATTCCGGTAAGGTGATGACATCTCACATATAGCAAATGTAGTGCTTTAATGCCACAATGAAAATCTAAGTGGTTCTCTGAAAACTAAAAGTGAAGGATAACAAGTCATTTCTGAGATAGCTGTTCTATATTTAATCTATACTCACATGCAATTCAAATTAACTCAGTGTAAATAGACGAAAATACTTAATACATTGGTTTATGTCAATTTCCCCCTAAAACTTATGTCACTAGTGACTGATGGGTAGTGGTGACCTGCCTTTAACCTTCCTTTCCTTATTGTCCAAATTATCTACATTAAACATGGGTATTTTAATAATAAAAAATACATACAAAAAATGTCTGTGAAGCTATAGTATTAGAAATGTAGACCAAATAAGATAGAACTTCCTGTCCCTCAGCAATGTTTCTTAGGAGCCCCCTACAGCAACCTCAAATATCTGCCTACCTTCCTTTCTTTAACTAAGTAGTAGATGTTTCTACTTAAGTGCCTCATCATCAAACTTACATTAAAAGTGCAAAAATGGAACTCAAAACCTAGCTGCCACTTGTCTCATTTCTAACAGTGGTACCTTCCTTCTCTCACACTCGAATCCTTTGAGCTAACTTTGACTATTTCTTTGCCTATCACATCCAGTTAGCAAATCATGAACTGTTCCGAACCTGTTCTCTGTGTCTTATTTTCCATTCCCAAAGCTCCTACCCTAGCACATTTTTTTATTACTTCATTTATGCAACAAATACACATTGAGCACCTACTCTGCACAAGGCATTTATACTATAGCAATGATGTTAAGACAGTCACTCTTCCTACCCTCATGGAATTTATAGTCTGTCAGGGCAGACAGACAGCAAAGGACAAATTCTATAATTAATCAATGAAGCTATAATCAGGGTAATGCTTCACAGAAGGACTAAGATTGTAAGTGTAAGTAACTAGGCAGACAGATCCAGCTGGAGAGCTCCAGTGAAGATTTCTTGAGGAAGTGCCACTTGCCTTGATCTCTGAAGTGGTGGCATTAAGTGAAGCAGGTAGAGAGCAATCTAAGTATAAAGAACAATGTGTCAAACACCCCCCCCCCCCAGGAGGAAAGGACCTGGGGCGTTCAGAATACAGGCACCCTCTTAGCCCGAAGCAGAGCCTGTTTGGATAGAAGACAAAGAAGGGAGGAGAATGATTTGCCCTGAGGTCCGCAGGGTAGGGTGTACAGATCATGCAGCCCCTGTGGGCGATGTCCTAGATTGTAGCCCTTACACAGCCTAAAATTAGCCTTTCTGCCTCCAGGTTAGAGCTCCTTCAATTATTATTGCCTACAACAACTAGACGATCTTTCCTAAAGATCAGCTGGAACACATCAGTTTCCTGACACAAAGAAAGCAAGAGAAAAAATCGTCACTTAGTAGCTCACCATTGCCTACAGACTCAAGTAGACTCATTGGGCTTTCGTATGAGTTAACTTGTGCCTCCCCTTTGTAACCCCCTCCCCAAAAATACATATATTGATGTCTACCACTAGTATCTCAGAATGTGACCTTATTTGGAAATAGGGTCATTGCAGATGTAATAGTTAAAAGGATGTCATTCTCGAATAGGGTGGGCTGCTAAATCCATATGACTTGTGTCCTTAGAAAAAAAGACACAGATATATGCACACAGGGAGAGAGTGGTGTGAAAAGCAGAGTTACGCTGCCACAAGCTACGGAACTACCAGAAGCTGGGAGAGATCCTAGAACAGGCCCTTCTGCTAGCACCTGCAGTGGGAGCATGGCTCTGCCAACACCTTGATCTCAGGCTTTGCGACTCCATGTGAGGCAATAAGCATCTGCTGTTTACGCCACTCAATTTGTGATACTTTGTAATGGTGGCCCTAGCAAACTCATAAGGTCCTTTAACCTTAATTTTTCATTTGAGATAAATTCAACTGTTGTCCCCAGACACATTAGAGTACTATCACCCTTCTTGTTTTCCTTATCTCCTCATACAAATGGTCTCCACTTTTCTCTGCTTATCTACAGCAGTTCTTCTTTTAAAACCTATCTATGGGAGCCTTCTCTCTTTTGAAGCATTATATAATTGTTGTTAATATCATATTTATGCAACTTTTATAAGATACATTAAATAATTTTGGGAAAAGGTGAAGCCAAATAAATGGGAAAAAGATGGTGTGGTGCCTAGTTGAGTTATTTTTAAAGACCAAAACACCCAGAACCCTAGTAAGTGAAACAGATAAAAGTGAGATTGCTCTGGATAAACCTAGGGTGAATGACCCAGAGCTGGCCCTGATCTGTCTATTCTGTCTACCATGGCGGCCCCCTTCGAGGTACCTGTGAAATCCTATGGAACTTAGAACTACATCTGAAACCACTGGTTTGCAGTCTCTCTTCTTTTCCAGGTATATACTTGTTTTATTTATTAGGAACTGACACAGAGACAAATCCTCCCTATACCCGTGTTCTTCCTTGGTGCTTAACTGGGCATTAAGTGGGTCAGAGTCACTCAGATACTGTTTACTGAACCTCAGCGGCAATGGCTGAAAGAGGATTGGGTTTGCCAGCTTCTTCCTTGTGTTATTTTTCCCGACAGTACGACTGATCCTCTAGTTGTCTGATGGCGATTCAGTACATGGGGAGAAGAGGCCCTCAGAGTGCTCTTAAATTACATTTCTATATGCCTGAGCCCCAGTCAGTCTCAGGAATGTCCTGCTGAAATGGGAGGTGTCTGAGCATCTGTGGAGAAACACTCGGTATGCTGTTCGGCACCAGCACTCTGAATGTCATTTTTGCACCATGAGTTTCAGAGAATGTTACAAAATTAATGTGAAGTAGTCACAAGTAATTTATACTTTTCTATGTAGGAGAGGGCTTTCTGCAAGTGATATTATATATAAAGAATAGGTTATTAATCAGAACTGCTAAGTTGTGTTTTGACCTTCTTTTCTTTGGTAGTCATGCCTTTCTAGGATTTTGACATCCTAGACTATGTTACAACTTTAATATGTAACTTAATGGATTCTTATGAAAAAAATTTCCTACTTAACAAAGTATAATGGCTATGCAATATGTGTATAAACTAAGCATATGTGTTTGGCTGAATGATGGCCCCCAAGTGTATCCAATTTCTAATCCGTGGAACCTGTAAATGTTATTAATATGGTAAAGGAGACTTCAGAGATGTGATTAAATTAAGGATCTTACAATGGGAGGATTATCCTGGATATCTGGGTGGGCACCAAAATGTAATCACAAATGTCCTTTTATAAGAGGTGGGTAGAGGGATATTTGACAAGAAGACAGGTCAGGTGACAACCCTAGCAGAGAGAGAGAGAGAGAGACAGAGAGACTGATTTTGAGATGCAGTACTGTTGGCTTTGAAGAAGGAGAAAGAGGCCATGAGCCAAGGTGTGCAGCTCTAGAAGCTGGGAAAGGCAAGGAGACAGATTGTCTCCTGTCCTAGAGTCTTTGCGGGGAGCGTGTCCCTGTCAACACATTGTATTCAGCCCAGTGAAACTGATTTCCAACTTCTGACCTCCAGAACTGTGGAAGAATAAATGCTTGTGGTTTTAAGATACCAGGTTTGTGGTAATTTTGTTATAGGGTGCTGAGCTAGAGGTCCCCCAAAACAGAGAAAACCCCCATAGCTATCCCTTGGGGATGAGGGAAGTTGAGCAGGGCCATTGAGAGTTACTCTGCATATCTGAAGATCTTGGCCAGTGTTTTAGTAAAGTTAAAAGCTATGCCAGGGAGATGAGCATGACTAACCTGTGATTTGATGTAGCCTGAGGGGCTTAGAGGCTGCTCCTAGTCACAGGGCCAAGCTTGCCCAGACTAACATTGGGAGCTGGGAAAGGCAGAAGAAACCAGACTACTGGCAGGTGAAACCCAGTGTGGGAAGAGTTGGAAATAGGGTTATGGAGAAAGATCCCCAACAGGATTTAAACCCAGGCATGGCAGCCATGCTGGTGCTTAACCATGTGGCTTGGGAGCAAAGAGGAGGCTCTCTTAACCACACAGCGTAGAAAGAAGCAGAAAAACAGGATGTAGCAGCCACATGAGGCTCTTGACCATGTGGCTGGGGAAGAAGTCCCTTGTCCACGTAGCAGCAGTGAGGAGTCTTGGATGCATGGTTTGGAAGAATGCAGAAGGATTCCCGTCTCCACCATGAGGATGCAGTTTGGAATTAAACGCAGGAGCCTAGCTAGCCAAGCATGGACGACTGGAGGGAGCCAGGATGCAGACAGGAATCTGCCCAGCTAAGCTACAGACTCCTATTTCTTTTCCTGAGAGATGGTGCCTCTGGCTCGCCTGGTTTGGCAGGGGGGAAGGGCAGGGGGTGGGCAGGACTGTGTGTTTTTTTGTTTATTTGTTTCTAAAGGGAGTGAGATTTAACAGCAGAATTCCACCATTGTTCTAAACCTGTATAACTTTTAAATAAATATTTCTTTTCCTTTCCATAAGACTCTGACATTGAGAATCACGGTTAGTATTGGTGGTGGGCAGTAGAACCCAGAGCAAAAGAACTCAGAGGGGTTCTGTTTCAATTTGTTTCAGCAGCCTTATGAATCTAATATAAGATGTTCTGCATATATCACAAGGGGAGATGGGGAAGGAATCAAAAAGAAATCACAGCTAAAGTAATTATAAGATGTCTAACTCCAAATCTCTGATAATTCTGAATTAAGAATTTATAATCTAAGGATTTTTGTTGTGGTTGTTTTGATCCCAATGCCCACCTTTTTAGGGAATTCTAAAATTAACAAAATGCTGCTAAAGAGATGTTTCAAATGGTTGGTCATAAGTAGTGCTGTGTGGGATATTTTTATTGGTCCTTAGAGGAGTGAGGAAAATAATGAGGTTTTTTTCTAAATCAAATGTATCTTAAATATTTGCTTTATACACGACCCTTTTCCAAAACTATAATATGCTGATATGTTATCATTTTAATCAGTAACTTTAAAATAAAGCAGCAAAATTAAAAGCTGGCAGTTGGCTATAACATTTTTGAAATTTTTACTAGTTTATTAAATTCACAAATCTAGTGATGATTTACCTAATGCACACAATCAATCATAAAATTTTTCTACCTTATCAACTGTGTTACTTTTTGCTGATTCAGCAGATTCCCACAAATTTTAGTAGCTTGAAACAAGAATGTATTACCTTGCTGTTCTCTAGGTTAGAAATCTGACCTAGCTCTCATTCTCATTGTGGTGTTTGGACGGCTTTGGTCCTTTCCGGAGAGCTCGGAGCAGAAAATGTCTCCTTGCCTTGCTCCCACAGGCCCCCTGCATTCCTAGGTTTGTAGCTCTTTCCTCTGTATCCAATGTCACCAACAGCAGCTTGAGTGCTTCTCACACCATGTCATATTACTGCAACTCCTCCTTCCTTTTACCTCCTTTTCTGACTCCTTTTTCCTTCAATTTTTCACTTTTAATGATCCTTGTCACCCACCTAAACAATCCAGGATAATCATTTTAAGGTCATTTTATAAACTGCATTCATTCATCTGCAATTTTAATTTCCTTTTGCCAGATAAACTTACATATTCATAGGTTCAAGGAATTGGGACATGGACATTTATTTTTTTGTTGGGGGAGGGCATTATTCTGCCTACCACGTTAATAAACTCCGGTGAGCCCTGGCTGGTGTGGCTCACTTGGCTGGGTGCTGTCTTGCGAAGTGAAATGTCACCAGTTTGACTCCTGGTCAGGGAACATGCCTGGGCTGCGGATTCAGACTCTGGTTGGGGTGCATCTAAGAGGCAACCTATCGATGTATCTCTCTCACATGAATATTTCTCTCCCTCTCTTTCTCACTCCCTTCCCCTCTCTCTAAAAATATAAATAAATGAATAAAAAATAAACTCAAACTAAGCAACAACTGAGACAGAAGAATTAAGGTGGCTTAATTTTCATTACTTCTTTGAGAGGACTTAGGAACATTGAAATTACTAGAAAGACCCTAAATTGCAAAAGTTTTTGAGGCATACTGTCAAGTTGCTTTCCAAAACTATTACATCAAATTAAAGATTAGAGTCTAAGATGCATTATAATTTGATGTGCCATTAAGAAAGAAAATTCACTGCCAATTAAACTATGACACACTTAGAATTTTTATTTTATAGTTATTTAAATGATTTTTTCAAACTCACTTGGCCTTGTGTTTTTATCACACATCACAATATAAAGAGCTATGGCCAAGTGTATGGAGTCACAGGCAATACCAGCCACCTGAGAAAGTACTGCTTGCCTGAGGGTGATTTAAAATACTATCGATCGGATGGCACATTTGAATTTCAGAGATGTTAAAACGTGCACATCAGAATCAATGAAACGCAATATATAGAGAATGGGAGACTCTCAGAACATGATGATTTAACATTCTTGAGTCCCACTCTTCAGTAGCAACTGTGCATGCCTGTGATGGGGGCGACTCTAGCTTTGCTGAGGCACACACTGCACATCTCCCATCTGTTCACAGAGCGTGCGCCTCGGTCAGTGAGTGAGCGCAGTAGCTTCCGCACTGAACTCACTCGACCACAACTGCGCCTGTGCAGCTACTGACACTCTCCTCGCTGCTCTTTGCCTGAGTTTAAGAACATATAGATTTCCTGTAGCCCTCTTGAATATCAAGTCTGTGGTGGGCTATAAGAAAAAAAAAAGCAGCATATATTACACAAAGGGGAAAACAGGCTTTCACAAAATCAGCTTGAATAATTTAAAAATAACTTCCTTTTTTAAAAGACTGTATGTATTTACTTTTAGAGAGTGAGGAAGGGACAAAAAGAGGGAGAGAAACAGAAATGTGCAAGAGATACATCAATCAGTTGTCTCTTGCATGCCCCCAACTAGGGACATGGGTCAAAACCCAAGCGTGTGCCCTGACTGGGAATCAAAACTGGCAACCTTTCAGTTCACAGGCTGACACTCAATCCACTGAGCCACACTGGTGAATTTCCTCACAAAACTAAAAATGGAACTGCCTTTTGATCCAGTGATTCCACTGCTCGGATTATATCCTGAGAATCCTGAAACACCAATTCAAAAGAACCTATGCACCCCAATGTTCATAGCAGCATCATTTACAACAGCCAAGTGCTGGAAATAGCCTTGGGGCCCATCAGTAAATGAGTAGACCAAAAGACTATGGTATATCTGTGCAATGGAATACTACACAGGAGAAACAAAGAAGGAACTTGTACCCTTCACGACAGCATGGATGAAACTGGAGAGCATTATGCTAAGTGAAATGAGCCAGGAGGTAAAAGACAAATACCATATGATCTCACCTATAAGTGGAACCTAATCAACAAAACAAACAAGGGAGCAAAATAAAACCAGAGACATGGAAATAAAGAACAAACTGACAGTAACCAGAGGGAAGTGGGGAGGGAGATAATGGAGAAAAGAAGGGGAAGGGTCAAGCCAAGAAATATGTATGAATGACCCATAGACATGACAACAGGGTGGGGATTGACTATGGGGGGAGGGCAGGGGAGAGAAATGGGGGAAAAATTGGGACAACTGTAATTGAACAATAAATAATACATTTTTAAAAATAACTTCCATTTACTCAGAGGTTACTATGTACCCGGCACTATGCTAAAGGCTTAGTCTACATTTCCATATTTAATGTCCCACAATTAACAACTTTGCACAGAAGATATAAATAAATACTCTTCCTTTAAAGATGAAAAAAGTGAATCCCAGCCTAGGTGAGTATGTTCTAGGAAATATGGCAAGGAGGGGCATAACTAGGTTTTGAACCCTGGTTTGTTTTAATCTAATCACTCTATATGCCATAATGCCTTTTATATTAAATATATTAATTATATCTAAGCAAATAAATCTTTCTTACTAGATAATTTTTACAAGATACCTCAGGAAAGCATACTTTATGAAAACAAACTGCCAGGAGTAACAGCAGAAAATATAGATTCATCATTTTTCCCTAAACTGAGAATGGCTAAATGTACTTCTCAAGGACATCCCTGCTACCTCCAAATACCATTTAAAATTATTCATTTTGCATCATGACTATGCTATAATGTATATACATAATATATAGTTTTAGAATAAATATTTTGCTAAGTATCTATTCCAAACTACTTCTCTGAAAAAAAACTTACAAATTAAAAAATAACTGTTACATATTGAAATATAGGGCCAACTTATGTCACTGATGTATTTCAGTGATGAAATACATCACTGATGTGTACTCACTTATGTAGGTAAACACTTCTATACCTGGGAAATTCTCCCTCTCAAATAATAGATGGGACTGGAGTTATGATTTTCAAAGAAATGAGAGAAAACTTGCAGAAATATCTCCTTCTACATATCATTGGTCTGTAGCAATTTGAATAGTCACTGACATTTACTCTTTAATTTAGTAAACAGACATTATTTTCTTATTGTTTGTTGTTCTCTCTGACATTCAGCATCCTTACCACTAAGAAGTGCTTGACCTGGACTGTATATTGGATGACAGGGGGGAGATTTAAAAAAACTACTACTGTCTGCTTCTCAGCCCCACAGTTTTGATATAGTTAATTGGGAGTGTGACCTCTGTGTCTGGATTTTTAACAGTTCCTCAATCATGACATGATTCAAAGGTGCAGCTCAAGTTGAGAACCACTAATATAAAGGGTTAAATAATAGCAAACACATCTGTGAGTTTGAGAAATAATTCTAATGGCTAATTTTAATGGCTTAACAGTGATACTTTTGAATTAGCTGTAGATTTCAATGTATCTGTTGTATCTGTTCCTAACATCATAGATAATGGAGACGTGGTTATTTAATATTACTAAATACTCTAGGCATTTCATGAATCAAGAAATATGGCAAGATCATTATCTCATTGTAACTCTGCTCCTAAAATTATCTTATTTGTTTCTGGAATTTTGTAACAAAGTTGTGTTTGGATCATACCACCAGAAAAGTCACAGTACTATTGTCTTGGGGGAGGAGAGTTGGAGTGTATAGTAATAAGGTTTAAAATTTATAACTTACCATCTTGGGCAGTAATCCTGGCCAAGTTTCTTAGAAGACAATTTGACGCACTAATAAAACTTCTGCCAAGATAATCTTTTGCAGAGCCAAAGTAACTTTAGGTGTGATAAACTGGCCCCAGTGCATGAATTCATGAAACAAACAATTATAACAGGTTATCTGTACTTCTGACATTGCTGTTTTCTCTAAAAACACACACGGAAGAAAGCAAGATTTTGTGTAGCAAATGGTAGAGATGCAGCATGGCTCCAAATAATAATACTTTTTATTCATACAAAACTTTATAATTTTTTATCCTCACTCAAGGATATTGTTTATTGATTTGAGAGAGAGAGGGAGAGAGAAATACCAATATGAGAAAGAAACACCTGTTGCCTCCCATACACACCCCAGTGAGGGACTGAACCCAAAACCTAGGTATGTGCCCTGACCAAGAGTTGAACCCACAGCCCTTTGGTGTATGGGAGGATGCTCCAACCAACTGAGCCACCCAACCAGGGCTATAATTTTTACTTTTTAATTTGTTAAAGATTTCATTTATTTATTTTTAGAGGGAGTAAGAAAGGAATGAAGGGAAGGATGGGGGGAGAGATAGAGATAGAGAGAGAGAGAGTGAGAGAGAGAGGCATTGATCAGTTATGCCTCTCACAGGCTCCCAACCAGGCACTTGGCCAGCAACCCTGGCAGGTGCCCTGACTGGAAATCTAACCAGCAACCTTTCGGTTTGAGGAACAACATCGAACCCACTGAGCCACACCAGTCAGGGCAGGGCTGTAAATTTTTAAAGCTTCATAATAAAGTTCTTTATTTGGTTTCTATGGTTATTTAAAGGCATCTCACTTCTTGGTAATGATCTTTCTTAAATAAATATTTTTACAACTCAAGCTATGTAGTAAGAAGGTAATTTAAAAGAAAAGTCATGATTGGTTGATGAGAAGCTATCATGATGCTGTCAAGAAGGATAAGGTAAGCCACAATAATGTTTATATTTGTCATTATTGCTGTTTCTAATTAGCATATTACCTCTGGTTCAGACTCTACATCATTATACATCAATACTCCACTTTATATAGCGCCTTAGCGTAGCGTTATGTCTTCTAAATAGACAATTGGCAACTGCAATAACAAACACTCCTTAAGAGGAAAATATGACCTCTTAAGAGGAAAGTGTCATCTACTGGGACTTGATGTCAGCCAATGAATATTCATTCAAATAAACATCTGTTACTTCCACAAGCCACTGCAGTAAATCAGTTTTAAGAAGCTATACAGAGATGAACATCACATCACCTTCCTCACCCCAAATCAATCTCTTCAAAATGGGCTCTGTCTTGTTTGGGCAGTCCATCACACATACTGAAACACATTGTAGTGAGTTAACTTAGGCAATATAGAGCCCATGGGTATGCTCCTGATGTCAGGCCCTGATATTGGTTTTACTTATTCCGTATTTACAGCACCTAAATTGTGGTTTATCAACTTACGTGGTTGTAAATGCTGCGATGTTGATCCTTATTTTCAGTCTTTAACAACAAGCGCTTGTTCTTGTAGGAAGACTGTTTGCATTGTTTTACTAATTAGACTAAGTGTACTCAGATTAATTTATTAATCCATATACTGTACCAGTCAAGGCACAAACTGCCTCATGATATTGTGAATTTACTCTAGACAACTTCTGTAAATGCCTCACTATTATTTTTATGTAATCATATAGTTAAGTGTATAAATATAACTTATCAGTGTTTTAGTGTTCTTTTTAGAAACCCAGAAATTTCAGCATTCTATAAACTATTCCTTAGCCAACATTTGGAAAAAAAGAATTCTTGCTCTTATTATAAAGTGAAAAGTCTAATCAATCTTCAAGTAGTCTTAAATGTAAATTTGGAGAAATTTTTACTATTTAAAAGAAAATATTGAATTTAAACATGAAATTCTTTGTGTTTAAGATTTGGCCATCTCTTCTAATACTGAAGTGATGGAGTACCAAGATTTATTTTCATAATCTCTTACTTTTTAAGGGTTAGTCCACTTTTGGAGACTTCATTTTGGAGACTTCTTCTATTAAGAGTCTTTGACCTGCATGTACCACACTAATAAGGAACACTTTTGAAATAACTTCAGTTTTTTCTTTCCATGGGAGTGCAGAGTGAGAGATATATACATTTCATTTAATAAATAAATAATTTAAAATGTAGGTCAACATTATAACAGGCTAAAAGGGGTAGTAAAGAAAGGGGACAAAGAAAGAGAATAGCATAAAGAAGACTGACAGAACAAAAATTGCCCAAAAGGACCAGAAAACATTTCTGATTTTTACAGGAGCTTTCTTACATATCTCCTTCTGATTGAACAGTCTCTGCCAATTTCACCACCCAAAGACTGTCCCAAAGCAACCCTGGGGATGCCTAAAACCTCAGCACTGCCTCATTCCTCTTGGCTATTAACACCTCCAACCTGTCTTAGAGGTCCCAATTCTTTCCCTTCTGACTATGGGACCAAATATGCTATTAGTTCCTTGTCCTTTCCATCCCATTACTTGGGATGCCACTTATTTATTTAGAAGTGGCAGAGCACAGTAGTCAACAGCATGGGTTTTCAGGCCAGAGTCCATTGTTTACTAGTCATGTGGCCTTGGGCAAGTTGCTTAATCTTTCTGTGCCTCAGCTTTCTTATCTGTAATATTAATATATAACAGTGCCTGCCTCATTTGGGGCTATTGAAAATATTTAATGAGTCAGCATATATAAAAGTAAGGGTTACAGAAGTATTTGCTGTTATTGAGCAAACAGTTTGAGCTCCTAGAGAGCGCTAGGCACTGGGTATACAGCTTTGAAGGCAGAGAGTGAGTGAAAGAAACCAGTACCTGAAGTATCCTAGCTGGAAGCTTGAACTTTGAATAGAGCCTGCTCC
>CM052541.1:39403731-39458622 GCA_028533065.1 Trachops cirrhosus | reverse complement strand
ATTATTTATCATGTTTTAACCCATTTGAATCTCTGTGATGTTTCCTTAATCTGAGTTATTTTGGGATATTACAATCCAGAGAAGTTAAAATCATATGCACTTTGACATTTTACCAGGCATACCTTTGAGAAGTTTTACAAATTATGATAAACCTCTAGAATTTGGCCCTGAATGAAATTAAAGTATAACTCTCAAAAAATTAATTAATATTCTCATTTTAAAAATACTGTTTTATCCCTGCTGGTGTGGTTCAGTTGGTTGGAGCATCATCCCATAAACTGAAAGGCCACAGGTTCAATTCTTGATCAGGACACATGCCTAGGTTGCAGATTAAGTTCCTGGTCGGCATGTGTACAATAGGCAGCTGATTAACATTTCTCTCTCACATCTATGTTTCTCTCCCTCTCTCTCTCTTCCTTCCCCTTTCCTTAAAATCAGTAAGCATGTCCTCAGGTGAGGCTAAAAAATATTGTTTTACTTCTTTAGTTATAAAGACATTCAACTAAAATGTAAACTTCATCATGCAAAATTAGACTACTTTCTTTCTTGCCCCAAATTAAAGCATATTGTTTCTTACTGAATCTTTTCCAATTAAGTAACCACTTGTGTATTATGGAAAAGGTGGCCAGATTCACAAGTAAGCAGGCCCTTAACCCAACATGATTGTTTGCATATTTCTTCTAAATTTCTTTCATACATTTTCTATTCATATTGTGCATACAATTTTGTTTTCTGGAGCAGAAGTACACTTAACCTGATTTCACACATGAGATGATCTGAAGTATCTCAAAACTTTAAGTAACATAATATTAAGTAAAAATGTCAGCAACCAAGATGATGCACAACATCTTTTGCTAGTTTTAGTAACTAAGGAAAACACCAACTGATCTCATAGAAAAGGATTTCAACCCTGAGGTGAAACTGATGGTGAAAATGATAGTTATAATGCTCACCATTTTATATTCATGTATATTCCATTGAGTGAATGGTCCATAATTTACTAAAGCATAGCCTTTGTATAGAACAGTTTGAGTAGTTTCTATTTTTATATAGTATAAATTACACTGGGATAAACATTGTCAGGCATATGGTATTTTTTAATATTTTGGATTATTTCCTTAGGAAAGATTCCCAGAAGTAGAATTACTAGGTTAAAGGGTATGAACATTTTTATGACTCTTGAAACACATTGCCAAATTGCTTTCCAGAAAAAAGCTTATAGCAATTTACAATGCCTCCAGCAATATACGCAAGTGCCCTTCTCATGATATTCTCACAGGTATTTGGCAACATACAGTTTTTAGATTTGCAAATTTTATGTATAAGAATGTAGTACCTCAATATCATATGACCTCACCTATAAGTGGAACCTAATCAACAAAACAAACAAGCAAGTAAAATAGAACCAGAGACATGGAAATAAAGAACAAACTGACAGGGACCAGAGGGGAGGGGGCAGGGGAATAATGGGGAAGGAAGGGGAAGGGTCAAGTCAAGGAACACGTATAGAGGACCCATGGACAAAGACAACAGGGTGGGGAGGATTGAATGTGGCAGATGGGGGGTGGGTGGGGCAGGGAAGAGTAATGGGGGGAAATGGGGACAACTGAATTGAACGACAAAAATAAAATCCTACTCTGACACAAAAAATGATGGAGTACATCATTTTAATACAGATTTTTTAGATTTTTAAAGGTAGTATGTAGTTTAAAAATCTTAAATTTCTAACATGTCCTTTAACTCTCTGTCATGATTTGATATTTTTGTAAATCTATACAATATGCAATGTCTTAATCCTTTTTCATAGTGCAAACTGTATTGTCTATTTCGTTGTTTCAACTTGGTATATGTAGATTCACATGTTTTGGGGAGTATATTGAGGATTAGATTTTTGTACCTGGTCTAATAGTTGATAATTTTTTGTTGGTCTTTAGGATAGCATATCAAAACTCCTCTCTGTCTACATTAAATACTCAGATTATTCTCTGAGAAAATTCTCGTTAAATATGAAATCATCTAATTCTTGATTACTTCTGTTTCAGTGATCTGCCTGTCCTTAAGCCCAAGCTTATTGTTTTATTTCATGTAGTATCCCCTCACATAGCTTTTTAAAAATGGTTTTGCCTATTTTTTTAAATTATTTTATTGTTGTTCAAGTACAGTTGTCTGTCTGTATTTTCTCCCCACCTACCCCCTCCAAACCCACCTCTCTCCCTTGCTTCCACCCACCCCCTTGGTTTTGTCCAAGTGTCCTTTATAGTAGTTTCTGAAAACCCTTCTCTCCTCTATCCCCTCATCACTCCCCTCTGGCTATTGTTAGATTGTTCTTATTTTCAATGACTCTGTTTATATAACCTTAAAATTTTTTAAAATTCTAAATGTCTGCTTGAATTTCTATCATTGCTCTTAATTTATTAAATAACTTATATTGTTTTAGAAAGAAAGGAAGAGAGAGAAACATTGATTTTTGTTGTTCCACTTATTTATGCAGTCATTGGAAGATTCTTGTATGTGCCCTGTCTGGCGAGCGAACCTGCATCCTTGGCGTATCAAGACCGTGTTTTAACCAACTTAGCTACCCATCCAGATGTTAAATAACTTAATTTAAAAACTGTTAAACAGTATTTATTTTCACCAAATGTACACATTTGCATTTATTTATTCACATTTTTCTTCATTATAAAAGTAGTGTTTGCTTATTAAATAAATTAGAAAAGAACTAAAAATAAATAGAAAGAATTAAAAAGCTTATTCATAGGTGCTCTAAAATATAGGTATAGTTAACCTTTTAAAGTATGTTCCATTCATATATTTTTGTATCTCTAACTGTAAAGATACGGTGCATAATCATTTGACAAATATTTGTTGAACACTTACTTTGTGTAAGATACCTTGCGAAGCATTGAGTCAGGCTTTGACTTCACAAATAGAAAAATCTTGCCCTCATTAACATTTTATTGTAACTTATCTATTTTTGCATATTCCTCATAGGTATTTATTTATTTTTGACATTTTATTTATTTTAGACAGGGGAAGGGAGGGAGAAAGAGAGAAAGGGAAACATCAATGTGTGGTTGCCCCTCATACAACCCCTACTGGGAACCTGGCCCACAACCCAGGCATGTGACTTAGACGGGGAATCAAACCAGTGACCCTTTGATTTGCAGGCTGGCACTCAATCTACTGAGCCACACCCGCTAGGGCCTTATATGTATTTTTAATAACTGCAAATTTATTTGTATGGGTTAATCAATTTAATTAATCATTTTCTTACAGTTGGACATTTTCAATTTTCCCCCACATTTAGAATGTTTCCTTAAGATACATTTTTTTTGAAATCGAGAAATTTAGTTAAGGGGTATGAACACATTTAAGGCTCTTGACACAAGCTTCCAAATTCATTTCCAAAGGGTTATATCAATTTTCACTGCCACTGGAAAAGGACAAAGGGAATTTTTTTTTATCTATTTGCCAGCAATAATTGAAGTCACTAAAATTTGTTATTATGTTGATAGGTATCTCATTTTAATTTTCCTTTTTTATAACTAATAAGGTTGAGTTTTTTTTAACTAAGGTTAAATGAATTTATTTGTTTTAATATCCTGTATATGCCTTTTGCCTTATTAAGGTGCTTATATATTCACTGAATGTACATGAACTCTTCATGGAACAAAGATGTGAACCCTGTTTGATATTAACCCTCCCTTATAGTTATCTCAAAGGAGAAAAGCGGGAAGTGATCAGAGTTTTGTGCCCTGAAGTTCTTGAAGTCAAACGAGGGCTTACGTACCGTTCTGTTCCCAGTCCAGGGTCTGGCACATAGCAGGTGTCCATACATGACACAGTGGAGGAACACAGTCATGTCAAGCAGTGCACTGGACTCTGGGGGTCCAGAGACACTGAGACTAACAATGGCTAACATGGTTTGTTAAATTAAGCCTGGGCCAAGAAATGACTTCCTAGTAAACCAATCCTGTTTTCATGGGTAGAAAGAGAAAATTTTATAGCCAAAGTACTAAAGGACACAAAAAACTGGTAGCATCTGAAACAACCTGAAAAAAAAGATAGGGGTAAAATGAAGAGACATCCAGAAAAGTTATTGAGTGAAGGAAACAAACAAAAGTGCTTTGAAATCAATAAAACAAATTGTTTAGTCCACATCCCTTATGTGTGAGTTATATTGCTGGCCATGGTGGGTGATTAAAAAGATGTGTAGCCTCACTGTATTACATAATTATTCAATTTGGAAAATTTTCAGGTAACTCAAATGATGTATTTCGTTGCAATTCTTGGTTATGCACACATATATACATATACACTAGTGAGATCCACTGAAGGCTCAGGAGAAAGCACCTCCCAAACCAGGGAGCTCTAAAGGATTCTGGGGCCTTCCTTGTCTCCCCTTATGACAGGTCCCTTTTGGTCACAACACTAGGGGGAAAAGAGGAGAGAAGATAATTCAGGCACTCTCTGTTGCAATTGGATTTAGTATCTTTGCCCTTACCTGTGACTCTCACAGAGATGTGAGTGAGAAGCTGGCAGGACCCGTACCACTAAGATAATAGGATAGAGAGGGAACAATCTTTTTTTGTGGTAGCAGATGTAAGAACTGCTTAGTGGTACTCTTCTGAGGGGTCATGTGGAAATTTTGTATTACATACTTTATGGAATAATTTGCATTAGGTAAAATTTGTACACCCTCAGCTGTGATTATAAAAACATGATCCCTAATTTCAAGGGTAGACATGGCAAAAACAAGAGATAAAGAAAATTATTACAAAACAAAACAGGGTGTGCTGTGAGGAAGAATATGAGAGAAACAATTCCTAATTTACAAGTTGCTTCTGGTCAGGGTGATACTGCCATGTTCCTTGAAGCAAGCTGTGAGCTGGAGAGATCACTTGAAAGACCCCTTTAGTCAGATGAATAAAGGTAACTGGGCACCTAATACTGTGGGGGTAGGCCATGACTCTCCCTAAACTCATGGAGCCATTTATTCTCTTTGTGATGACTTCAATTATATTGTTAAGTATGGTTGAATACCTGTTATGTCCCAGGTATGTTGCCAAGAGCATTATCTATATTATCACCTATTGATCCCTCTGACCCAGTTCATTGTTAGTTCTTTTGACCCACACCCCATGACCCCAAGCTGAATTATGAATTCCATTACTAATTATTAATTGATAATTAATAATTAATTGATAATTAATAATGCTCCACCTATTCTGTTTGCTTTTTAATACAGCACTTCTCATTCTGCACCCTACATTTCTGGCTGTCCCACCACTCATTGAGCTCAGTAAGAGCAGCACCCACATCTGACTCCAATTTCCCAGCATTTGTTAGTTCCTAAGTATTGTGTTGAGTAAATGTCGAGTAGAACTCCATAACTTCAGATTCATTGAAGATTCATGGAACTTTTGAACAAGTGAGGATTTAGAACCTTTGCTACAATTTTCTTTTATGTATATGAAGACTTTAGTTGGAACAGGTAATTCCTTGAGGTCACATAAATTTGGTAGAATAAAATCAGAATCCAGTTCTATAGCTTCCCGGCTCCATACTCTCTTTTCCAGAAGATGCTACCAAAACACAGCTAAGTATCTTTATTTCCCAATCTCCTGGCCCCACCCAAATCCTATCAGCCCTTAGTCTTTGGGTCTTCAGACTATTTCTGTGATACGAAATTTCCTAAAAGAATCCACTTTTATGTGTAGCCTTTCTTTCACAGTTCCCCATTCCAAAGTCCAAACTCAAAATTGCCCGACTTTTGCTGTAGCACCACAGTGTAAAAGTTTGCAGTGGGGGACATTCTGTCTATATTTTCACTAACTAGCTCTTTCTACAAGCTTACTTTGATTCAGCCAAATTAAATGTTTGTTGGCATACTATACTCTTTCTTCACCATTTCTTGAGATCTGCTGTTCATTCTCACCGGAGAGTATCCTTGTCCTTATCAAAATGGTGAACTTTAATGAACTCCCCTTCTGGACTGTGAGCTTCTAGAGCAGAATGGAGACCTGGCTTTAGTCACACAGTAATTGAATGAGTGATTTTGTGTGTCTAGCACCTAGCAGTATAGCTCTCAAAAAAGTTCACTGAATAACTGCATCTTTGGAAAATTACAGAAATGTAACTTACTCTTCAGAGTTGTGAGCAACCCTTTACCAAAAATTTTGTTTGGAGGAAAAATAAGTAAATATGTTGGCTCACTGTCTTTTTTTCTTTAATTCTAACTCATCTGTTATGACTGCCATTCTCACTCCCTCTGTGAACTCCACATTCTCCCAGCACCTCTGCCCCTGGATACTTGTGGGAGAGGAATCCACAAATTCCTTTGGGGCTCCATCACTGGAACAAGTTCTCAGTAGTTGGAGAAGTCTGCGCTGCAAACAGGAAGTTTTTGTACTTTTGTCTAGTATGTGCCTGGGGCAAAAACTGCACAGTCCACCTGGAGACTGCAGGACAGAATGATAGAGCGACACTAATCTTCACTATCCTCATCTGTGTGGACATTCTGACCCTGTCAGTCGGGGCTTCTCTTTCCAGAACTGTCATCTAGCATGCACATCAGAATAGCCCCGCAGCAAATTGTCATGTTTGAAGCTCCTAACTCCTACCCTTCACTTTAAACATTCTTGCACGGGACATTTAAAAAATTGTTTTGGAATTTTAAGTTTTCAAAGGATCGGAAGGATTGTCCTCTTTGGCAGGCTAAGGGCCAAAGAGAAACTGGCAGATCCCAAAATCCAGAATCCCTTTTTTCCTGCCTCAATGCCCAAGACCCTTATCTTGCCCCTTTAGCTCACATGAGGGGCAAAAGGCAGCTTTCCACCACCTGCGTGGCTGGCCTCCTCAAAGACATCTATTAGTCTCCAGTCTTTCAGGGCAGCTGGGGACTCCCGACCACGCGCCCAGGGCCCTTGTCCAGTCGTGGGGCTCTGGGGTCCACGTCAGCCCTGCGCAGACAGAGGGGACACGGCCAGTCCTAAAGATGACCTCGGACAGCCCGCCCCGAAGGCACGCGGGCCCCAGCCTGCGGGGCAGGTAGTCCAATGGGCAGCCTCGCTCAGGAGGCGGGCTCAGGCCGGAAGCCACCCCGCGGCACAGCAGCCCCGCGAGACGGCGCCCGCGCCCCCGCCCTCTCAGGCACTGGCTCCGCGGCCAAGGGCGGCAGGGGCCAGCCCGCCGGTCCCCGCCGCGCTCTTTGTCCTGGCCGCGCGCGGGCGGACGCGTGCGGCCCCCGGGTGAAGGGAGGCGCGGAGAGAGCGCGCGGGAGCGCGCGGGAACAGCTCGTGCCCGCCGAGCGCCGGCGGCGCGCGCCCCTCCGCCAGGCAAGCAGCGAGCACGCGCACCGCCGCCGCGCCCGCCCCTCCCCCCGCACTCGCCTCGGAACTTGCTGACTGCGCGGCCGGGAGGAGCCGAGCCGGGCGGCGGCGGCGGCGGCGGGAGGCCACAGCGCGCGGGGGGTCTCCCGCGTCCCTTCCGCCTCGTCGGGAGCTCGCGCCTTCGCCCAGCCGAGCTCCCACTCCCCCCATTTTTTTCCGAAGGCGCTGGGCGGCGCCACCCTCCGGCCGGAGCCCGGCACTACACAACCCCCTCCGACTTTCAATGTTCCACACTCCCCGGCCAGAGCCTCCTCGGCTTCTTTTTTTCCCTCCCCCCCCTTTCCCCCCCCCAGCTGCCTCCATTTCCTTAAGGAAGGGTTTTTTTCTCTCTCCCTCCCCCACACCGTAGCGGCGCGTGAGCGGGCCGGGCGGGCGGCCGAGGTAAGGCGGAGGGGCCGGGGGGCCGCGTGGGGGGCGGCCGGGGCGGCGGCGGTGGGGGAGGGGGTGGGGGCGGGCAGCTTTGTTCGCGCCGGGCGCCCGCGCCGCCGGTGTCCGCGAGCCGCGGCGGGGCCGGCTGGGCTGCTCGCATCACTTGGCGCCCGGCGCGGCGAGCGCTGCCCGCGGCCCCCGCGCGGCCCTCCCCACAAAGGGCCGCGGAGCTGCGTGGCCGCCGCCGCCGGCCGTGGCTCGCCTCCGCGGGTGCGGAAATTTGTTGCACTTCTTGGGGCTTTGTTTGTTTGTTTTTCCTCTGATATTTTTTTTTCGTTATTTTGACAAAATGTCGGTCCGTGATGTAAAAATTGAGCGAGGAACCTTGATGGCATTGGGAGCTTTGCAGAAGGTGCAGTTTGATTCTGCTTTTCCCAGGGTGGCAGCTCGGTCTTGGCCGGATGAATCTTTGCTGCTGGCCGTGGAAACGGCTAGAGGAGCTTGTTAGTTGATTTTTAAATTTCTAAGTGTTGTATTTAAAGGATTACGTGCACAGAGGGGGAATCGCCACCTTAAATAAGCATATGGGCGATTAACAGGCTATGTTTTCCTCTCGGAAGGGGAATTTGGTAGCTTTGACCAATGTCAGTGTGTAAATATTTAGACGTTATTAGTGACTTTTGAACATTTTTCAGCGAGATTTGTTATTTACAGTGTGTCATATGTTATTAATGCTCGTTGCCTAAGTTCCCTGGCAAATCTGTTTCATGCATTCTGAGAAAGTAGACAATTGATAGATTGTCCAAGGGATGGAAAAAAAATGTGAGTGGGTTTTCTAACTTGAGTTCGGTAAATCCCTCAACGCTGGCGTTGTGAGACACACCACCTCTTCTGTAACCTTGCTGGACCATGTGATAAGTGAACACTTCTGAAGCGTTTTCATTAAAATACGATTTTAGGTGAATGTTAAGAGAAGAATGTGCTATTGGCTTATTTCTTAGACTTAACATTTCCTTTCTTCTTCCCTTTTCTTAAAAGTTTTCCAAGTAATAACTTCATCAAGATGTCCAGTGATAGGCAAAGGTCCGATGATGAGAGCCCCAGCACCAGCAGTGGTAGTTCAGATGCAGACCAGCGAGACCCAGCCGCTCCAGAGCCTGAAGAACAAGAAGAAAGAAAACCTTCTGCCACCCAGCAGAAGAAAAACACCAAACTCTCTAGCAAAACCACTGCTAAATTATCCACTAGTGCTAAAAGGTAATGTGTAAAAGAAGGATTAAGCACACTGTCAGGTTGTCTTCCAAATGGTTGGACATTTTTGTAGCAGTAGTTCAAAAAAATTTACTTCGTGGTCAGTTTTGTTTGTACTCGAATGAGTTGTCATTCTTCAGGTGGTATGTATATAAGCCATCTCCCTAGAATTACACTTCTAAGCAAACTTATTCTGTACTTTGGTAACTTCAGTAAGAGTGTCCTTGAATAAAGATTGGATTTATATTCTCACAGATTGTTTAAGGAGTTGCGCAAGGAAAATTTGGTGAACGCAAATTAGTTGATACATTGAGGATGTTCCTTTTAATGAGTCATACTCATTCATTGAAATTGACACACATATCAGCAGTGCCTCTCTTCATGAAACTGAATGATCAGAAACAATCATGTTTGCTAGAATATTTGTAAATTCACTGTCTTGGCTATATTTGAAAGCAGATTTAAAAACTGTGATTCATATATGCTTTCAGTTTTTTAAACATGTATTTTAAGTCATCTATCCCAGATAATTACTTTTTGTAGTTGAATTATGGTTACGCCTCCAAATTCCTGTGAGGGCAAATACAGCTGATAAGTAGCCATTTATAATTTTAGGTGGCTCTTGGTGATTGAAAACTTTAATTTGTCCTTGTGCCTTTTCCCTCTTAAACTTGTGAATATGCTTGACACTTTAATATTCAACAGCAGGACAAACGTATTTCATTGGGTACACTGGAAAGATCATTTGTTTCCTGTTGATTTTTATGATCTGTGATGGTGAAAATAATGTGCTGTCAAGTGGGACTCCATCAGTGGTAGTAGTGGAATATCCATGAATTGTAGTAATTATACATCAGATGCACCTACAGTATTAGTCAGTGTTGATATTTTATTGATTATCATTGATCACAGCCATAGGGAAAAGAAAATATAAAACTGGCCAAATATTGGCATTTTGTAGTGATGCAGAAGTACGCTTATTTTCCTATGGATTTTTAATCTTGTATCAATAATTAAGTGTTAATAACTTGAGAATATTTTATTAAATAACAGCAGTCTTTGCAATAATTTATAATCTTTGTCAATTTGTTGTAATGTTATTGAGGAACATTTTTAAAATGTTAAGTTTTGGAGGCATTTTAAATTTGAATAAAATCAGTAACTGCTTCCCCCTCTTTACTCAGAATTATATAATGTGTCTCCTTATCTTTTTTCTCCCTGAATTTATTAAATTTAAGTGTTGTACTTAAGATTAGGGAAAACAGATATGGTTAAATAATGCCAGAGTCCTTTGGAAGTTTTTTACTGGTAAAGACATTTGTAAATTTTAAACTTCTTTTTTACAGGTAAAATATCAAAACTGTTAATGTGTCAGAGCAGTAGCTTGTTAATTCTTACCTTGGTAAAAGTGACTTGAAGTCATTGTCAAATATTCTAGTGCTTTCCCTCCTCCCTTTTTGTCTCATTTGCATATAAGCTTGAAAAGAGAATTTCTTTGGTAAAAAGTGTTTTAAAATAGATTTTACATCCTTTACTGAGTGCTAGTGGAGGACTATTTCTCAAAACAGGTGTAAATGTCTTACTTATTTACAGTAGCAAGTGAGAAAAAAAGCTGCAAAGTTTCTGTTAAGGGATTTGGGTTATGCCTCTGAGAACAAAGAGGAAGCAGCCATGTTAGCATTACTGAAGGCAAAGCCAGCCTTGCATTTAACTGCATGGTGGTAGAGGGCAGTGTAATTCCCCGGTTATTCTGTAGACTATCTCAAATCCTTTTTGTCTGTTCTCATTTCACTAACAGAATTCAGAAGGAGCTAGCTGAAATAACCCTTGATCCTCCTCCTAACTGCAGGTAATAAACAAATTTTGTTAATTTAGTTTCAAATTGTGGGAAAAATATCTAGATCAATGTGTTGTCCATGGATGTGTGTGCTGCTGAAGAGGCTACATTTGCTGCTTTTCAGCTTTGCAAATGGATTAAACAAACAGTGTCTATGGTGAATTAAATAAATTTGGGAGGAAAAAATACTTTTTAGCATGTATTGGGCTTAGGTTCTGATTTTGGACTTAGGTTCTGATTTTGTGCTAAAACTGAGGTTATTGTGAATGGTCCTGATTTTTGTTCTGTTGTAATATTTCTGTTGAGTGTGTTTATTCAGAAGTATATTGCAGAAACTTGTAAAATTTTTCTAAGTTTTAAAGTTACTGCTTATGTGCTACCTGAACTGACCTTCCAAATTTAGAAGTCACTGAATGTGTTACAAATGTAAATGCAGTAAACAAGAGTTTCTGTGTGATTTATTCAGTAACTTGCCTTAAGCACAAATTTTATGTGCTAATGGTTTTAGTTATTTTCTAGAGAATGCATTGTTGGAATTATTTACATTTTAGTCAAATGTCCTAATTACTTGGGGACATTCTTAGTAATTTAGGTACTTGAAATATATGTATGAGAAACAGTAAATGAATTGGAATTTGTGGAAAGAATTCATTTCAGTGGAACTCATGTAGAATATTTTAAGGTTGTTGGTTAGTATAAGGTGCATTAAAATAACTGGTTGATAATTTTTTCTTTGAAACATGTTTTCAATTCATCTTACGTAGTGCTGTTTCTCAACAGTGACTTTATGGTTTCCAATTCATCAAACTTAGAAAAACAGTCTTGTAAATAATTTGCGTAGAGATATGTGCTCAAGAATGAGAGTGGCTGCTAGAAATAAGGCATTGTTACGGTTTGGTATGAAAATGTTTTCTTGTCCTACCTGTATTTTTGCTACAAAGTTGTGTATACTCCTGATGATGAGACCTATCGCTGAAGTCTATTTGAGATATGATAGGGTATAATCCAGTTACTTCGTACTTTGCCTGTTAACTGATCCTCAGATAAAGTGATCTGATTCTGATTTATCTAGTGAATTAACACTTTTGCTCATATTTATAATCAGCAATCTCAGTTCCAAAAGGAAACATGAATGCAAACTAATCCTAAACAGGTATCGGAACGTCATATCTGAAAGTATTATTTAACAAGCTGTGCTGTCCAGTGGTGTAGCCACTGGTCACTTGGGGCTGTTATCTACTTCAGCTTAGTCCAAAATGAGATATGTTCTAAATGTGAAATACACATTAAATTTTGAAAACTTAGTACGAAGAAAAGAATGTAGAATAATCTTACTGATGTACATTTTTTAATTACATGTTGAAATGAAAATATTTTGGATGTGTTGGGTGTATAAAATATGGTTTAAGATAAATTTCACTTTTACCTTTTACCATTTTAATGTGGTTATTAGAAAATTTAAAATTACATATATGGCTTGTGATTATACTTGTATTAAACAGCACTGCTGTAGACAATAAATAAATCAACGTATTTTCAGGCTTCTAAATGTTATGTCAATCAGTAGCCATTGCGGGGATCAAGTTAAATTTGCTCTCTGAAGTATCACCTCATTTGCACAGCGCATTTTGATATTTCCTGTTACAAAAGGTATAAAGAACTGTCAATTCAAAGCTCTTAAATGTTTTAAAATTTCATGTAAGGTCAAACATTATTAAAGGTTTCTGTTGATTTTCTGCAAATGACCCAAACTGTTATACATGCATAAATCTAGAGAGTCCAGGAGACATGTGTTGAATGCCTTTAGAGAAATAGTGTAGCTTTGCAGTTGTTGAAGAAATACGCTGTTCAGTTTAACACAGGAATGGTTCCACAAGGTCACTGAGGATTATTTTAGAGGAAGTAGAATCTTTCTAGGAGGTAGAAAGTTAGCTCGTTTTTATTTTTCTCTTTGTATACCAGATTTAATTTCAGTCTGTGAAATAACGCTCCAAATTTAATGATTAGACTAGTGAAATAGCAAACCTCTGACTTACTTGTGAACAGTAACATGGAGTATATATCGTCTTTGCTTTCCCTTGTCACAACTTAAGTTTACTGTCAACTATTGCAGTTGACATCTTTCAGTTCTTAAATTCTTTAATTTATGCATTTATTTGTAACTGAGTGATTAAAGAAAAAACAGAAAATAAGAGTCTTATTTAGTAGGGAACTGGAGGGAAAATTGTTTCTTAATTAGTTTGAGTACAATCTTTTTCCATATAACTAATGTGTAAAATATCCAGATACTTTTGTGTGTTTTATTGTGTCTTCAGTTTCTTTTGGGTGGAATAACTAGTCCTTGACCTTGATCAGAAATTTGGAATATTGAGTGTTTAGGGGAGGCATTTTAGGATTTTTGATAGCGAAGTCCAAGTTTGTATTGTACCTGTACTCATGTGAGGTATGTGACAGATTCTGGTGTTCTCATAATTCACAGGTACATCAGTGAGAATTTGAGCTTAATTTAATGGTGATTATATAGTTCAAATGTCTTATGTTATTAAAAATGGGATTCTATATTAATAAATTTTAGAATATATGAATTCATGTTGCTTGAATCTGATGAAACCTATTTCTTTTGACTTTCATGTGTAGTTAATTAATCAGAATTCCATTAAAGTTTTGAATAGGATTTTTACAAGCTTGTCAAAGTATGTGACAGGTTTAATTGTTCCTCAGGGGAGAAATGAAAGTATATCTGTGTACATTTAGGAAAAAGTTTAATGAAATACAAGGTACCTCTGCAAAACCAAAATTATTCAGACTAGAGTAAGATTTCTTTTAAGTTCCTTTCTATGTCTAATTAATGAAATAATCTTTAGTTATTATATAGCTGTGTCTAATACTGTATTCACCCAGGGTGATCCTAGAATAGACTGACTTACTGAATTATGTGTGTGGTCTTGAGCTTGTTTGAATATATTTTGATACTGTTGATATTTATTTTGCTGATAGTATAAAAGTTTGATAAAATGTTATTTTTTATATGGTATTTTCACTTTTTAGGTATGGGAGTGCCTTAGGCCAAAGCATCCTCAATGTAGGCATGATATTTTGTGGCTTCAGTTTATACTCTCTTACATACTATAATCTAGATTAGGGTATAAATAGTTGATGAGAATGAAGAGAAATTGTATTATGGGCATTTTGTTACCTGTTTTTAGGGAAAGTTAATGACTAGAATTGTTGAATGAAGTGCTGTTCAGACATTTATGTTCTATCTGTTTCCCAAAGTGTGTTCTTGTCCTCTCAGTTACCATTTGTATATGCAACAAAAATATAGAAAAATGCTGGATTTTTAACTCAACCTCTGATTCTTTCCATACATGAGAAAGTACAAATACACATTCTTAAGATATTTTTTAATACATTCAGATTAAATCTGTGTTAAAGGAGATATTCAGGGACATTCGTAAATTGCTTTTGGATGTGGGAAAGTTTTATTGGAAGGAGGTGTTATAGTATCAAGTTATACTATTAATGTGTTTACAGTGCAAAACCTGAAAGCAGATACTATAATACTTGCAAATTTTGCTAACTTCCTTGATTTTAAAAATAATTAATAAAAGGAGCAAGTAAGTTCAAAATCAGAAGTTGGCAACCCTTGATTTAGCCATAAGCTTCTGTCCATGGATGAACTCTACCTCCTTTTGAAGATTGTTACCACTTTTCAGCATTTTCTAGGATGGACTAGAACTCTGTTGCTCAAAGAGTAATCTTTACACCAGCAGCATCTGCATCAGAGGTGAGACTGTTAGAAATGTAGAATTTTGCCTGCTCCCACAGCAGATGTACTGAATCCGAATTTGAATTGCAACAAGATTCCCAGGTGATTGTATGTACAATAAGGTTTGAAAAGCCCTGGTGTTGGAGCTGGACTGTCTGGGTTCACATCCCTGTCTGGCACTTACTAGCTTTGTTACCTTAGATAAGTTATGGAATAGTTCTCTTTCAGTTTCCTTAGCTGTAAAACGGAGATTAAAATGATACCCTCTTTATAGTTTCGTTGTGAGGATCACGTGAGTTAATATGTTTTAGTTTTATAACAGTGTAAATGGGATCCAAAAAGTGTCACTGGATGATTAAAAGTAGTAGGAGACAGTTTTGTAGCTCGTCTCCTCTGTTGCTTGCATTTTCTCCTGTACAACCCTCCTACCTTAGGGATAATTTCATTTTAATCAGTTCACCACTCATTTATTGAGAACATATATTTGATGTTAGTAAAAGCAGTTGCTTGGAACTTGAGTGAAAAAGAAAATGTAAGAATATTGGGCAAAGATGAACAAATAATATGTCGCCATTAAAGGAATATGCATAACGTTAATGATACTTAGCTCAGTAGAGAATGCTTTGACTGTCCAGGAAATTATAATGGAAAATTTTTAAATAAGGTTGATGGTGGTTTGTCCTTTTAAATATTTCATTATAAGAATTTGAAGTTTTACTAAGAATGAGATTATGTCAGTATTTATAAAATATAGGTTCTGAATTGATTTAGTTTACCATTTATCTAAACATAGTATCCTTTCCTTGTCTGTGATCTAAGGAGAGATTTGGAAGCTTTTCCTAATTGGTGTATGAAGGCAGGTTTCATCAAAATAAACTGTGATATCTATATAGCTTTGTTGCTTGCTTGTACAGTACCACTGGATTGTAAACCCTCCCACAGATATAGATTGCTTTTTCTTTTTACTTATACATTTAATTGTTGGTATTATTCATATTAGTGTGTGCTGTGTGAATGCACTGTATTTTATAAAACAAATTATGTCTCGTGAGTCATTTAGTCTTTTCATTTTCAACTCCAGAAAATTAACTTATAATTGGAAGCTTGATTCGTAAAACAGATAAGTACAGAATTACTCTCAGTGAAGGTATTTTCCATCCCACCCTATTTTAGGCATCTACCAATGGATAGTTACTATTATTTTATTATTAATTAATTAAATTTTGGCATCAGCGTAGACCTCAAAAATCATGAGGATTTTTCTTGGTGCTTGGACATTATTAATAACTTTAAATATTTTCAGTAAGCTAATAGTTGCTTCAGCACGGTCGTGAATACAGAATGTACTATATTAGTGCTACATACTGTAATTATTTACTTGGTCTACTTTCTGCAAGAGATCATGTTCCTTTGAAAGGAGGACTCGTAACATTTTTGTATTTCTTCACACAGTGCTTTCTGCATGTGATGATTTGTTAATAAGTTGAAATCTGTCAGATTGACAGGACTAGAAATTTCAGGCAAAATAATGACGAGTGGAGAAAATCTGTTAAATTTGTCATATATTTTTACTTTTTTCCATAATTGTAATTTTTAATATTTAAATGTATACTTATCTACCTTTTTCAATAACAGAAACTTGATGCGGTAATTACAGTAAGCCTAATTATTTCCCTCATGTGCACATATACGCCAGTGTGGCAGAAGGATTCAGTACTGTTGTGACTAAAAACTTTTTCCAAAAGAATGATGTGATTAAAACTATTCTTCTACCCCAAAAGGCCATATTTTTATTAGGGATCTGTTCAGTTTAATGAAAATAATTATTAGAAAGTGAGTGGAAACAGTGTGTATTCTCCATAATTATATGGTTACTTTGCAGCTATATCCAAGGCTCTCATATTGTTTTGTTCCTTTCAGTAGGTAAGCAATGGGTATCTCATTCCCTCCTTGAATGAGTTGATAGAACAACAGATGGATATGTTTACTTATGAAAAAAATCAACAAGTCATTCTTGCTTATAATGCAAGAATAAGAATGGAGAACTTGATCTGCCATTCTGGTCTTCCCTACAAAAGTGAGATAAAAACATAAAACCACTTGTAGACCTAGAGAAATAGAAAGTGTTTTTTTTCCTCTTCCCACACTACTTTTGATAGGGAAGTATACTTAACATTTTGTTACAATCTAGAAGAAACATCTGTAAACTTTTACTGTTTGTTTTGCCTCTGCATGAGTGGTTCTCAACTGGGGGGCCACTTTTGCCTCCCTATTTGCCCCACCACTAACCCCTTCACAATTAGCAGTGCCTTGGATACCTCTTTTTTTTTTTCTTTCTTCTCACAACTTGGAAAGAAAAGGGCTGCTACTGACCCTTCAGTAAGTAGAAATCAGGGATGCTGCTAAATTACCTTGCAGTACCTAGGACAGTCACCCCACCCAAAAAAACCCATAAAGAATTATTTGGATTGAAATATTGGTTGTGCTGAGGTTGAGAAATCCTGCTGTAGATATTTATTCTGTTAACATCGCTTGAATTTTTGTGTAGTTTGCTTTTGAACAGCCTATCTTACTAGTGATGCCTGCTTAATGTATTCTACACTTTCCTTGGAGCTGGTATCCCCACTTTCCACTACTCTGGTGCTATAGTTTATATTGTATTATCTGATATGTGTGTATGATATTACTGATGTGAACTCACAGAAGTGGCTCTCTTGAGTACCTGCAAAATTATGGTCTGTTGAGGCCAGAAATACTTAGAGCAATATTTTTATTTCTTTGTCTTCTACTAGTTAATTATACCCCACATGATCTAACTTTAGGCTGGTAGAGTCTGTATTCTCCTGGGGATATTGAAGTATCATCAAGGAGAAATACCATTGGAAAATCATCAGAATTCAGCTTTACATTTCATTTGGTTTTTATTTTCATCATTAAAACAATACAGAATTATTTGTTTCTATTATAGTTATAAGTTCACAGTTTTTTATTTTGAAACATTGGGGTCAGATGTATTTCAGAATGCAGAAATTTTCAGATTTTAGAAAGGGAATATGCTGTGCTTTTTGTATTTTATGTAATGCCTTCAGTGAGATCTGGGGCAGCACTCCATAATCAAACATATTCAGATTTCTAAACCAAAAATGTATGAGCATTCATACTAAATGGGATAAATAGAGGCTACAGATATTTTAAGTTGGTTCTTGTTTGGTATTACTGACAAATTATTTTGCTCCAAACTTACTTTTTAAAAAACCTTTGATTTTTTTTCCCCCCAGAGATTTTTGGATTCCAAAATTATGCATAAGCAGTTATCGTCCTATACTACTTCTATTACAATGATAAATGACTACAGTTGTGTTAATCATAGTGAGGGTGTTTTAAAGTCTTGCTCTGCTTTCCTTTCTTTTACCTGTTTCCTAATAGCTGTTTTCAATTTCTTGTTATTTTTGGGTCATTGCTTTTTGTTGTTGTATAATTTGTATGCTTAACTAGAAAAATATTGAGACTCTTGATTTTAGATTTTTTCCCGTGCAAGGTGAAAGAAACTATAAGTATCTTTTTTTTGAAGTTATTCTGTATATATTGAATTACTTTTCTACTTCACTATCAAATACTGTCTTTTGATCATTCCATTTTTTTAGATATACAGAAAAGAAGATATCCTTTAATACTTAGACACAGTATTTGCCATTTTTATGTATGCATTTTGTCTTGCAGCATTTGAGGCAATTTGGCTGTAAAGGGTATGCTAAATTTTGCTAACTGTGTTGTATTAACAACCTTAGAAGGCTTGTGACCTATAAACATAAAGCTTTATTTCTCTTGCTCATAGGAATTCCACTGTAGGTCCAGGAACTCTTATGGGTAGCTCTTGCATGTGTTGACTCAGATCTTTGCTGCTTGGGTCTTACAAGCTCAGTCATTTGGAACATGTGTCCCGGCAAGAGAGTTGGAAGGTCCTGTGCCAGCTTTTAAGCGCTCTGGTCTAGAAGTAAGATGTGAATTAATCACATGGCCTCGACCAACTGCAAGGTGGCTGGAAAGCGTGGGGAAGCACATAGGGATTCAGTGAGAAATCAGTTTCTCTGACACAAAAACATATATACTTCCATGAACAGATGACTTTCACTGTCCCTGCAAAAGTGGAAGGAGGATGTAATTGAGCACTCAGCCTGACACTACTGGATTCCACAGTATAGTACCTATTAATAAGCTATCTTGTTTAATTTCCCAAACAACCCTATGAAATAAGTATTGTTCTTGTTAAGATTTAAAAACTGAATCTGGGAGTTGAGAAAATTGCCAGTTGTCACATACGTACTTCATATACGCAACAGACCCAGGCAAAACGCTAGGCTTTGACTTGAAAGTAAGCACTTTTGGCTTCTGTACAGTGCTGCTTGAGAAATTTGGTAAAAGGATTCAGAGTTGATTATGGGTCCAGAGGTGCATGCTTAGTGTAAATAAATATCTCATTTGTTTGCTTTAGTCTCTTGAAGGATCCAGAATACTTTTTTGGTAGTTTTTAGAACATGGTAAGTATGGTGACTTGGAGAAAAGTGAGTTTCCTTCTTTGGCTTGGGGGTACTAGGCTCTCTTCTTTTTAACAAAAAGAAGTATTTAGAAGCATTTGCTTTTCATGCCTCATTCCCCAACTTGCCAGCTTTCTTGCCCTGTTCTCTTACCTTGTAAGGAAGAGGATAAGGGATTGAATATGATCATAATGGAAAAGGCAAATCTTTGTTCTCTGTCTGTAGTTCTTTGCATATGGCTTTCCTGTGGGCCAAGGAGTAACTTGAAATTTACCTCTACTTTTTTTGGTGGGGTATTGTGAAGCAGTCCGTGTTTATGAATTGCTTTGAAGTGGAAAAAAATCTCTGCAGATAAGAATTTTTACCTTCATGGAGAAAAGCCCCCCACTCACATAGGATTTTGTGAGAATTTTAATGCTGATATCTTAGCAATGTGTACACTTACTATTTTTTACTACTAGTACCAGATATGATATTTTACAGAAATTTGGCTTTATATTAGATTCCTCCTAATTTTGTCATGTTTTGTATAGGTTCATTTAAATAGTGTTTTTCCTATACTTGTGAATTTGTACAAAAATTATTCATAGTTATTAATATGGGGATTTGCTTTTTTTCTTGAGAGTCCCTTTGGAAGAGGGGCTGGCTCATTTATCAGAATGTTTTTCTAGGTGACCTGATAGGTTTATATGGTTTATTTTAGATTGATGAAATGAGTTTTACAAATCATTCTGTGCCTTGTATCTTGTTTAAATGTAATAGAAAGTTAAATTCTAAAGCTTTGAGATTTTTCTCTGTTAACATTTCATTGGTTTTATAAGGATGTATAGGTAAACAGCATAAGCTTGTTCTTTGTGCCTGTTTTGGATGATCAGTAGAAAGTGATTAACTTTAAGGATAATGGCCATAGGGTCAAATTTCTAGTATCACTCAAATTTGTAAAAATCCCAGTCTTGCTCTGACTGGTGTGGTTCAGTGGGTTGAGCATGGTTCTGCAAACTGAAAGGTAGCCAGTTTGATTCCTGGTCAGGGCACATGCCTGAGTTGTCAGCCAGGTCCACAGTTAGGGGCATGCAGAGGCAACCCCACATTGATGCTTCTGTCCCTCCATTCCTCTCTCTCTCTAATTAATATCCCAGTTCTGACCTAACCGGGTGGTTTAATTGATGGAGTGTCATCCAGTACACCAAAAGGTTGCCTGTTTGATCTCTGCTTAGGGCAACTATGTAGGTTGTGAGTTCGATTGCTGGTCAGGTGCATATGGGAGGCAACTGATCAATGTTGCTTTCTCTCCCTCTGTCTCTCCCTCCCTCTCTTTCTCTCTCTCTCCTCCTCCCCCTTCCCATCTCCCTCTCCCTAAAATCAATAAATGTATGCTCTGGTGAGGATCAAAAAAAAAAAAAAAAAAAAGCCCCAGTTACCTGTATTTGGTCCTTGGTGCAATTATTATGCAATAATTGTTTTAATTTTTTGGTTATTTGCAACAGACAAGACATCGAAAGGAATGCAATAATGCCGTGTTCATTCATTGTCCGAGGTTTAGTTTGCCTATTTTGGAGAGATTTGAATCATTTATGCCATTCCAAAGTTTCTTTGCTGCTTCACTGTCCCAGAGCAAATATACTTTGTCATTCTGTTTAACTTCTGGCTTGTCTGGGGAGAAATAAAGACATCTCTAGTCTGAAATTACTTTTGGGAGTATAGCTCCACATGTTGTGGTGTGAATGAAAGGCCTAGGGAAACATGAATTTTGTTACCTTTTTATTTTCCTTTACTTATAAATCATCATGATGATCCTCCCGTTACATCCATGCGTCTCACTTTTTATAAACACCATTCATTCCCTTTCTGAGGGTGGTTATTTGTAGTTCGTTTTGCCATTTACAAGCTTATAGGTCCTTTACAAATGGATCATTTTTTCACATTAAATTTTAGTAGGTCAAGAATCCATTTATTCTGAGTTCCCTTAGAGAATCGATCATAGAAGATTGTGACTACATGTTTTTTATAGCTTCCTATTGCTTTCTGCACTCTTCTCAATTTAAACAGAAGCAACAACACAATATAGAGGGGGCACCATAAGGCCTTGCCTTCATGGTTTTATTTTTGTTTCACACTTGTTTCTAAGAGTATTTGTTGGATTTGTGATATATATGCTTGTAGTAAATTTTCCTGCTGTATTAATGAGGCAAAATCTGGCATTTCAAAAGGTTCAAACACAAACTTAGATGCATGTGATCTATGTAGAATTCAGTGACAGTTTTAACTAGTATACCTTTAGATTTTCTTTATTTTCTTTACACCAAGGTCTGTTTAAAAATTTAAAAGACATTTCTGTTACAGACTCTCAGATGCTTAATATCCCCATATCCATTAGAGGACTGTGCCAAGTATTCATTTTCTTCTTTTTTTAACCCTAAAATAAATAACGTTGCAAATGATCACTTTTCCTCCCGCTGAGGTTTCTTAATTTTTGAAAACTAACTTTTTATTAATGGAGAAATTGAAACACATACAAAAGTAAACAGACTTGTATGATGAATCACCATGTAGCCTTCACCCAGTTTGAAACCAACCCTCGACCATCCATCCTGTTTGTCTGTTACCCCCTCCTTTTCACCCTCCATGTTATAAAGAAGCAAATCTCAGACATCATTTCATCTGCATTTTTAAAAACAGGTATTTCAGCATGCGTTTTCAAAAGATGAGTACTCCTTTTAACTTAACCACAATGTCATTAACACATCTAAAAATTTTATCGAAATTCCTTGGTCATTGTTCACATTTACTAGTGTTTCATGAATGTCCTAGACAATTCTTCCCCACCTCAACCTACTTGAATCAGTTTCCAAATAAAGTAGATACACTGTGATTGGTTGATATTTCTTTTATATCTCTTCTAATCTGTAAGTTCCCTGTTTTTTATTTTTATTTCCAATTTTGCAATTTATTTAATGATGAAACGGGGCTGAGTTTCTCAGTCTGGATTTTGCTTATTGCATTCCTGTAGCATAGTTTAATATCTTCCTTTATGTTCAGTGTTTCCTATAAATTTGGCAGTTAGATTAGGAGGCTTGATCAGATTTAGGTGTGATATTATTATTTTCAAAGATTTTACTTGTTTATTTTTAGAGAGAGGGGAAGGGAGGGAGAAAGAAAGGGAGAAGAACATCTGTGTAAGAGAGAAACATTGATTGGTTTCCTCTGGTACACGCCCTGACCTCGGGCTGAACCTGTGCACCCTAGGCATGTACCCTGACTGGATATTGAACCAGCAACCCCTTACTTTCTGCCATGACGCCCAACCAACTGAGCCACACTGGCCAGTGCTATTATTTTTGACAAAATTGTTCCAAACGTGATAGTGTGTTTTTCTATCAGGAGACACATAAGATCTTGTTGTCTTTGTGATTTTGGCAGCCATTGGAATATAGCTCTAAAGAGAAACTTAACATATTTGCTTACTCAGTTGGGTAAGTTACATAGTAGAGGCAGAATAAGTGCTTAATTTTTTCCCTTGTTTACCAAGTTTATTTTTAATTCTTTTTCACAATTATAAAATTGGTTTCGTAGTATCCTTTTCAGAATCATAGTGAACTCATATTTGCTATGTTTCAATCTACTGCAGTAATTTAGTATATTGCTGTTACAATCCTTACAGATCTTAATTTTAAGTAAACTTAAACTTAAATTGCTTTTGCCTCAGGAAAGTTTAGATGTATAAAAATTGCATGGTCATATTTGGTGGTAAACTAATGAAAATGCATGAATTCGACTTAACATTTGCCCTAGGTATTATTTTGAAAATTGAGTAGTTATTGAAGCTACTGTTTTTAAAAAATGACATTCTCCTGGCCACCTCTTCATTATTTGTCTAGGGCTAATTAATATCTTAGCATTAGAATAACTGAAATATAGTGCTGTTTTTAAGTTCTGAATTGAAATAGATCAATGTGTAATGCAAAGAACTTTATGAGTCAAATCAATTTATCACAAGAATTGAGTTTAAAAATTAACCTTACTGTTATCATGTAAATATACAAGGCAAAATATAAATATACACACACACACACAAGGCAAAGTCACTTTTTTGGCTACTTACACTATTTCTCATCTCTTACACTATTTTTTGGCTACTTACACTTACACTGTTTTTGGCTACTTACACTATTTCTCATCAGAAGCCCTCATCAGGGCTTTTCTTGGCATTTTGGGATGGGTTGTGCTTTGCCTTGAAAGCATTAAGCATCCTTGGACTTTGCTAAGTGCTAATAGGGCCACTCCCAGTATAAGTGGTTGCCAGAAATCACCCTCTCTCTCTCATTTCCAAATGTCTTTGGGGGAGGAAGAGTTATCACCTTAAGTTGCAAATTACTGGTCTAGATTCCATTTGTTGTGAGAGCAAGTCATAATGTTGTAATTAAAATGTTTTGTGTATTGTTGCTTCAAGTAATGTATAATTGTCATAGATTTCTTAGGTAAAGTCTGTCATGACCAAATATGTGTGATTTTACTGCATATGCAGTTGTCTTCTATGCAAAAAGTGGTATTTTCTTCTATCAATTGACTCTTTACATCTCATCCAAACTCTGAAATCTCATACTAAATATGAACTTTATCTTTGTGTATTCCTTTGATCATTTCATTATTAGTGAATTTAATTTTATTTACAGGAAAACCTGTGTTCCTAACAGGAATTTTCTGCTAGCCCATTGCCTCAGATTGAACTTTTTCTTTTCTTTTGCTCCTAATCTCCAATTGTTAACCTCTGCCTGTTTCTTTCTGAGAGATTTATTATTAAAGCCCATTTAATTCTGCCCTCCTTTCTCTCCTTATCCCCTGTCTGGCTTCCCATTTTTCTTTAGTTTATTGACACATTCCATATATTGAATTGGCCAAAAAGTCCATTTAGTTTTTCTGTAAAATAAAAGACACATTTTTTTCATTTTCAACAATAACTTTATTGATTTGGATATTTGGATATATTCTTCTGTTTATGGTATAATGTTGATTGTTCTCATTTAATGTCTTGATTTGATTGCTATCAACTTCAACTGCCGTAACTGAATGTGGAACATCGTCCAGCGAGAAATCTCCAGCATGAAACTTCGCAGACCACTTTGGACACCTTCAATCAGTCACAGCACCTTCCCATACACTGCACAAATCTTTTTTTGCATTGCAGTTGCATTTTTACCCTGCTTAAGATAACAAAGCATAATATGCCAAAAATGTCACTTATGTCTTCCATCTTCAGTATTAAAATGGCCATACAAAAATTCACCAATTTCAATAAATTTTTAAATAATGAATGTTGATATGACAGGTGTCACAATACAGTCTGACAAAGTTGTTTCTAATGAAGTTAAAGAAAAGTAAGTGCTATTAGGACCATCTTGGGGGGAAAAAACCAAACAAACTTTATGGCCAACCCCGTATGTAGCCACTTCTCTATTTTTCTGTCTCATATTTTTTCTTCTTTTTTTAACTTGGCGTTTTCTCTTTTATTTTATTTCAGTAATGCCATTTGATATTACAGAGATCAGTATTTTCTTCATGACTTATTTTAATTTCTTTTTTGTTTTAGGTGCCCACCTTCTTATGTCTCTTTATTTTCACCTTCTTTTTTGCCATTTCTGAAATCCGTACTGTCTCCTCTCCACTGTTCTTTAGTATTTATTGTTTCCTCCTCCTTGTAATATCTATCCTTTTTTCACTCTTGTATTTTGTATCCCTTTTTATCTCCCCTGGGCACTCGTGCTGTGTTTGTGAACTCTGGTTTTTGATTATGGCATTCCCTCAGAAATCTCAGTAGTTGTCCATCAAAATTTTCTGCATCTGGCTTCTAACTTATCTTTATTTTTATCTTCCATTATGTATAAAAGTCCTGTGCTCTAGCAAAAGTGATTTGTTTCCCACCTCCCTAGGCATAACATGGATTTCCTAGGCTCTGTGTTTGTTTACCTTCTCTCTAATTACCTAAAATATCTCTCATCCTCCAAATAGTAGTGCTCCTTTAAGGCCCATTTCAAAATTTGGATCTCTCTTTTGAGAGACTTATGTATTACGTATTTCTGCTACTTATCACCCCTTGTCATGTGCTTTTTCCAATTGGCCTAGGCACCAGGACTGGATATAGATTTTATGTTTTTATATTTTCAACTCTTAGTATAATGCTCTTGAACTACATTTTAGAATAATTTAAATGAATTTATTAATTGAAAGTAATTCTAAAGTTAGCCAAATTCTCAAAGTGTGGAGCACTGCAGGAACCCTGTTTTGACCATACATCCTGGTCTATTATCTATTGTCTTGCTCTAATTATTAATAGCATTTCCTTTCACTTTCAGAAATGCCCTGGTTTTTATGATAAATTATGGGATCACATTATGTGATGCTGTATGTGAGCAGATTGATTGGGCTTGGTGAATCAAGAAATTCTTGTAATCAACAATTTTCCAAAGTAGAGATTCCAATTTAGTCCAAGGGTGGCCTGAGACTCCATTTTATGAAGTATGTCTCTTAGGATTCAGGTACTAGCAGCCTTTCAATCATTTTTTGAGAAATAGTACTCTGAGGCTTTGGGCTGTGGAGAGTGGGGAAGGGACAGGGGAGGTAATGAAATACCGTTTATTCTCTGTGAGGCTAAAGAACAGCTAAGATTGTGTTTCTTACTTGATGTAATGGTCCACTGTTTCTTAAGCATTCCCTACTTTGATTGCCTGTCACAGTGGAAAAGTATTGGTGAAAGTGTGGGGGAGGAGTTGACTAAATGTTAAGGCCATGTGCACGCATGTGTGCACAGCTGAGTTAATGAGGGCATGAAATTGTAGTGCAAACAGCTGAAACTAGAAGTAAGTCAGAATTTAAGTTACAACTTTGGAGGGTGATGGCAGGAGCTAAAAGCACCAGAGATATTTCTAAATCTCACTGTTTTTATTTATAAAAACAAGAACATTATAAAAAAAAACCCTAACAACTCTCTCTTCAGGTAATCAACAGAGGATTATTCATTTGAACATATAAATTAGTTTATAAAATAACTTTAAAAAGTCATACTTTTGCTAAATACTTTTATTTATAGATTTATAGATGAGTTTTTAAGGGGCAGGTATTTCCCATGTTATTTTTTATTCTGCCTTAAACACGTTTTGAGGCACATACCATCTAAATCCCCAAGCACGATAACCATTACTACCAAAATGACAGTTGTCTAATCTCAGTGATGAACCGGAGTATTAAAATTGTAAAAAGAAGTAGAATTAGTTTAGTAAAAGAGAATAATATCCCTCAACAAAGGAAGTTATTCATAGGCCTGTGAAGAATTTCAGTCCCAGTCCTCTGACTACAGCAATAGGCTAAAGCAGAAAAAGTATTGAGTCTTTCAAGAAACACACAATGTGAAATAAAAGCACTTAGTATATTTTATCCATTCATTAGTTACTGACTTCTAGGTTGTTTTTACCTTTTGGCTACCATGAATAGTGCCACTCTGAACATTTGTGTACAAGCATTTGTTTACATACCTGTTTTTAGATCTTTGAGATATATGAATATCCCTAGGAGTGGAACTGCTGTTTCATATGGTAGTTCTCTGTTTAAGTTTTTGAAAAACTCCCAAACTGTGTATTTTACTTTGCCATCAACAGTATATGACAGTTCCAGTTTCTCCACATGCTTGCCACACTTAGTTTCTACCTTAAAAAAAATTTTATAGCTGTCCTAGTGGGTGTGAAGTGGAATCTCATTGTGGTTTGGATTTGCATCGTTTGAGGTGTGTGTGTATGTGTATATATTTTTAAAGATTTTATGTGTTTGTTTTTAGAGAGAGGGGGAAGCAGGGAGAACAAGAGGGAGAGAAACACCAATGTGTGGTTACCTGTCTAGTGCACCCCACTTGGCACTTCATCTGCAACCCAGGCATGTGCCCTGACTGGGAATCAAACTGGAGACCCTTTGGTTCACAGGCCAGCACTCAATCCACTGTGCCACACCAGCCAGGGCTCATTAGGTATATTTAAACTGACTCTCATTTTAAACATTGAAATAGAGAAGATTTCTTCTTTAATAGAATAGAAAGGGCTTTCCTTTAACAAAAGTCAACATTGTGTTCATTGAAAATATTTGTGAACAGAGGGGAGAAAGAAAAGTCAGGGATGCCCCATTGTAGTTATGTAATAATTGTGACTATAATGTAAATTTGAAAAAGAAAAGCTATACATACTGTGAAGGCAGAGACAGAGCAATTCTTTCCCCCACCAAAAAAATTGTTTTTTTCTGTACATCCAGGAAGGCCAGCTGACTCATATAAAGGGCTTTGGAATTAGACAAATACAAATTCAAGTCCTAGCTTCACAAATTGACAGATTTTGAGCAAGTTATTTTACTCTCTTTCAGAAATGCAGACAGTAATCCTGTTTCATGTATTTTTTAGTGGATAAGATACTACAAACATGGTGTATGTTGCACATAATGGTAAATAGCTGTTGTTATGTGGAGAAGTAAATAGGCTTTTGAAAGAACATTTTGAAAAACAAGGTATTAATTAGCATTAATTCTAATACAAAGATTAAAAAAATAGTTCTAGTCCACAAATACTGGGTTGACCAAAAAGTCCATTGACTTTTTTTTCCGTACGATGGCTCTAGTAGTGCCTAGCTCTCTTTAATATCATTTGAAACTTTTTTTAAACATTTTTATTTATTTAGTTTTACAGAGGGAGAGAAAGAAACATCAATGTGTGAGAGATTTATCGATGCATTGCCTCTTGCATGCCCCCAACTGGGGACCTGCCCCGCAACACAGGCATGTGCCCTAGCTGGGAATTGATCTGGGAACCATTCAGGCTGCAGGCTGGCCTGAATGGCACTTTGCAGGCTGGCACTCAATCCATTGAACCACACTAGCCAGGGCTGAAACAATTTTCTTAGATTGTATTGTGACAGCTGTCATACCAGTGTGCGTTTAAAAAAAACACCAAAACTGGTGAATTTTTGTGCAGCCATTTTAATATTGAAGATGGCAGAAAATATGTGACATTTTTGGCGTATTCTTTATTATTTCAAGAAAGGTAAAAACGCAAAAAAAAAAGTTTTGTGCAGTTTATGGAAAAGGTGCTGTGACTGATCGAACATGTCAAAAGTGGTTTGTGAAGTCTCTTGGTACTATTGACATTTTGTCCAAATAACTGTTTGCTGTGAGGCTGTCCTATGTATTGAAAGATGTTTAACAGCACCCCTGGCCTCTATTCACTAGAAGCCCATAGTGGGAGATAGCTGGCATGCTCAAAATTTCCAAATCAGTAAAGTTGTTGGTGAAAATGAGAAATGTGTCTCATGGAATAAACTTTATGGAGTTTTTGGCCAGCCCAATAGCAGTGATGAATAGGACAGAATTTAAAAAATTATACAATATGGTAATTGATTATTTCTTTGGTAAAGACTAAGATTTTTGTATTCAGCAACCATCTTTTGCCTTTTTCATTATCAGTAATTTAGCCCAGTTTTTTAAGAAATTTTTATTGAATAGAGGCTCAGCTTAAACCTTAAAAAAATAAACTGGTAAAGTAACTTTCTAAAATTGGAATTAAGATTATTTGTTAAGTGATACTGGGATAAATGAGTAGTGATTTTAAAAATTGATCACAATTTTTATAGCTTCAGATGAATGAAAATCTTAAATATATATTGTAAAAAGTCAAACTGTTGGAAAACTGAAAAGTGGGCGAATGTATTGTTGGTAGATGCAGAACATCCACATCGTGCAACTGCAGGGGGTGTCACGCTGCACACTGTGATGCATTAAACACAGGATACTCTTTGAATGGGACCCCTTGGAGTTGTACAGTGTGGGGCTGTGATTGCACCCTGAAGATGAATTTTAAATCCATAAGCAAAATCATAAAGATGATTGAAATTCCAATATGTAAAGTATGTGCTATGAAAAGGAACAAAACTTTTAAACACAAAAAATGTTTTTATCAGCATTATAAAGGGTATGTATTATTCATAAAGAGTTAACTCATATCAGTGATCTGTCAAGATTCATAATGATTGGATGAAGGATATGAATTCACAACAAGCCCTTAAAGGCAGAAATTAGAAATGACATTAGAGGGGTTGCACTACTTGGACTATTTTAAAAACATATTGAAAGCTTGAACTGACTCTTAACGAAAAACACTTCAGCATAATATTTAAGGAGGTTTAGGGTACTGAAAAGTTACTTCCAAGCTCTAGAATTTTATAAGTGAATTATTACATTTAATGTAAATTAGTGTGAAGAAACAAGACAAAATACATCACTTATTCAGGAATGATAGGTGGGAGGGGCATAACTATAGTCTCCATCCAGAAAGCTGAGAGCTTGTCTGTTGAAAGTAGAATTTAATGAGCTTCTTAAATAGCTGGGGAAAATAAAATTGTTTTGCCTTGAGTCCTAGAAGTCCTCCTCCCCACTATGAATGTGTAGAGGAACAAAAGTGGAAATACAACAAAAGAGGTGACTTGGAGAAGGGGTGGGTTAATGGAGCACTGGATAAGTAGGTTTGCTAAAGCACAATGGAAGGAATGGGTAGAAAAAATAAAAAGAGATTAGGCCTGAAGTGGCATCAGACCTCTCAACATGCAAGGTCAGGGCCTTGACATGTAGAGGCACTAGGAGATCTCGGTAGGGTATTGAAAGAGGAGTTGGGATTCAGAAGTAACAAATTAGTCTGTAACTCGAGTTGTGGTGGTTAGAGACTTGAAAAAGTAATTGACAAATGGATGGTTCTGGGGAAAAGCGTCTGGATGCAATTGACCTTTGAAATCTGATAATACATTATTTTCAAATATAGATGAGATTTTACAATTTTAGTTTTTAGTCCTTTAATAAGATAATACTTTTGTCACTATTAAATATTTGTTAATAAAAACGTGATGCTTGTCCATGTCTTTGTGTTTGAGTAATAGAAGTTCACAAGAAAGTTGTGCTTTTCTAGTTATTGCACATGGACATTCCAGGGCTTGATTATCACAAGCAACGCGCAGCACAGTATCCTAGAAGCCGAGTTGGTGTTAGCTGAAAGTACATGGGGCCTTTTATACCTGGCCAGTGAAATTCTAGGAATTAGGTTGACTTTGTGGTTGGCCCACTAACCACCTCTTGGAATGGATGTGTTTTAATGGTTGCTGTTTTAATAAAAATGTGTATCAGATGTTGGCTGCATGATAATAGCACTAGTACATTAGAAGCAACATGTCTTCTAATCTACTTTTAATTACTGTATTTTTAGGACTATAAGACACTGAACCATAAGATGCACCTAGGTTTTAGAGGAGGAAAATAGGGGAAAAAATTGAAGCAAAGAATGTGGTAAAATATTTAATAGCGTAAATAACATAGGCCGCCACCACACTCCCCGCCCCCACACAGCGAGCCAGGTAAACTGCATTCAGACTATAAGATGCACTCCCCCCAAATTTGGGAGGAAAGGGGGGTGCGTTTTATAATCCAGAAATATAGTATGATCTGTTTCATATTAATGTTTATTTAGTAGCCATGTTGAAAGCTAAAAAGAAATGTGAAATTAATTGTAATAGATTTTATTAACTCAGTTATCTAAATTTATTATTTTAATATGTAAATGACATAAAATTATACTGAGCTATTTTATTTTTTTGGTAAGTATCTTTGAAATCTGGTGTATATGCACACTTAACATTTTAACATATTAAGTGTATATATACTTACAAAGTGGCACTAGCCACAGGTAGCTATCAGATACTGTATTGGACAAGCATGGATTTTGAATATTTGCCCTGTGTCCTTTTACCTCTCATGGATTAACTTGTCTTTTACACCCTCTTACCTCTTTTTACTGTGTATAGAAGAACTGGGCACACCCCAGTTTGTAAAAGCAAGATTAATAACCCTTTTTGGATAGTGGCGATTAGATGTAAAAGGTCTGAAAGAGAGCTTCAGTGCTCAGTACAGAAATGCAGGTGTTTTCCAAAGGATTTTGTTTTAAAACACATATCTCTCTGCTCATAATTCTTCATTATTGGTATTTTATGGTAGCACATGCATACTTTTTGTTTGAGAGGGAGCCTCTCTATTTTTGGGAACGGTGGGGGTGAGTGGACAGTATATCTTGGAAATCATTTTTGCAACTGGAAGTATATTCAGCGTAAGTGGGATTCCTAAATGGAGTTTATTTAGTGAGGGACTTATATTAAATATGTTTTCAAAGCTGGAATATCATTTGTTATGTTCAGTTTTTTATATTAACACCTTTTAAGCAAATGTGAGCTTTAAAGCTCACATTTAATGTATTTGTAACTTTTATCTTGTTAGATCATCTTGTCAATAGCAATAGTTATGTTTCAGACAACCTCTAATAAGCAGATGTGGTGTTCTCTCTCTGGACTTTATCGAAGTATTTTGTAAAAAACTTTAATTCATATTAGTTATATATTTAAGAACTTATTTCCAGGAGGGATAATACTGTCTCAACATGTAAAATTAGTTTAATCTAATTGTGGTTGGACTTTATTTGGTGTAAACTTTCAGTAAGCTAAGGTTAGTTCTCTGGTTTTTGGATTGTGATTTTTATTCACCACTGTAATTCCATTAGTCAAATTTACTATTTTTGAACATTAAATTTGATTATTAAAATGATTTATGCAACAAAACTTATTTGTTCACACATGGTACATGGTAGAACCAGATTCTGTTATCTAAGACTCCTAGTCTTGTATGTTTTGATTGCCATTTACCTTTTTGTGTATTGAATTGTGTGTTGCTTAATTGCCGCTATGCATGCCCATTTGAAACAACAGCTATTATGTATCAACTATGCAAGGTTCTTTGCTAGGTAATTTTCATGTGTTACTTATTTCTCAGTTTTCTCAGGCAGATAATTATGTTTTTAGAAAAGAGAAGAATAAATTTTTGAGAGATTCTGTAACTAGTTTAAAAACATACTAATTAATGATGGAAACAAGACTCAAACTCGGGTCAGTCTGGCGCCAAAGATCATGCTGTGCATCATTACTGCCATAGATGTTCTGATGGCAGGGGGTAAGAATGTGTATGTGTCATGAGGGTGAAGACATAAGGGCAATCTGTGACAAGGAATATGTTTTAATTTGTGTTGTATGTATATGCTTAGGGCTTACTTCTTTTTAAAGAGACCGAGGCATTATAGTCTTCTGCACTGTGAAAAAAAGTAATATATATTACAAGTGACAACTAAGGTTGCTGTTGCTTCTTGGCCTTTTGCTAAATGTAGTTCTGAAAGCTAGTGTTTTTTTTAAATCTTAGGGTAGACTATATCTTATAAGGAGAATGTTTTGAAAGAATTTTAAATAAAACCCAAGGGTTTATATTTGCATATACTTGCATACTGACAGGGCCTGTCAGCCAAACTCAGCACTGTGTATTTGAGTTATTTTTAAAAATTGTCTTTGAATGCGGTAGTAAAAAATTCAAACCAAACTGACTTAAGAAAAACATGAAATCTTTGGCATAGCTAAACACTGGTACAACTGAATAACTTGCTTCACCTAACTCAAGAGTTCAAAATGGAGTTGGCCTTAAACGTGTCATCTACATCTGACTGACTTCTTCTGCTAACCCTGCTTCCTCTTAGTCAACTCCATTATTAGACAGGCTTTCTCGTTGTGGTCATCACATAATTAATTGTTAGTGTCTTCCCAGCTACATCCTTGAGGCTCAGATACAGTGTGAAATGGTGTGAGAATTCTGGCCCCAGTATCTTCATCAGAATTCTGATGGTATCCCATTCACTCTATTGAGTTCATCCTTGAATCCATCACAGTGGTGGGGGGCGGGCAGAGTGAAATGTGCACCTATGGTTCAAACCTAGGTGATTGCTCTATTCCTGAAACTTGGGTAGTGTTAACTGCATTGGAAGTGTGAGGCCATGAGAAGGACTGCAAATGTGAAATGGGTTACCACAAGTTAGGGAACTCAGCTCCAAAGTCAGTATGCATCTGTTTTGGGTGGCAGGCATTCTCCACAGTCCTCATTGTTCCCAGTGTGCTGGCATACTGAACTAATGTACTTACCTGCTTGATACTCGAGAGAGCATTTGGTTTGACTCCCTTGGTTTAGAGCTTTCTGTTACAGAACTATTGAAGAATTTGTTGTGGTTGTATAAATGTATATTTTTCTTTATTCCATTTTTAACAGGCCTATTTTTATAGCTTTAATCTTTTGGATATCTGTGTCTTGACTCTTTTTACGAACATGAAATTACATTTATTTGTGTTGTGGAATGGCAAAGATGTTTACAAAGGGTTGGGTGAATTAGATTTTTGCATGACTTTATTTATCAAAACAGGTTTGCAGGCATACCTTGTTTTATTGTGCTTCACCAGTGTGTTTTCATCATCATCCAGGCAAAACCCTCAATCAGAAAAAAGATTACAACTCACTGAGGCTCAGATGGTAATCAGTAATTTTTAGCAATAAAGTATTTTTAAATTAAGGTATGTGCATTTTTATACATATGCTATTATAGCACTCTTAATAGATTATAGTATAAACTTAACTTTTATATGCATTGGAAAACCAAAATATTTGTGTGACTAGCCTTAATTGGGATATTTGTTTTATTTGTGGTGGTCTGGAATGGAACCCACAGTATTTCCAAGGTATGCCTGTACATTTTTGGAAACCTCAGAAGATGTCTTGAATTGCTTCTGTTAGTTTTTTTTTTGAAGAGCCTGTAGCCAGGATTTTGGCCTGCGTGTATCGTGACAACTCAACCAAGGTACAGATGTAACTATCAGTGGTTGGGTTGAGGGTTGTTAGGTGGCTGTGCAATAGCTGGAAGGGAGAAGGTCCAACCCTAGTCCTGCTGTAGGAACAGAATCAGGAGGCTTTTCTAAAGTCTCCTACTCTGAAAGCAAGCCACAGTGGGACAGAGTGGAGAGGCACAAGCTCGTGGCACTATTTGGGATTTGTGTCAACAGAATAAAATTAATGGTGTGGAGCTGGAATTTAGCACAACTAATGTAGAACATTGCTCCAACAAGAATGGCATTGGATTTAGAGGCTTAAGGTTTACCCTCATAGACACATCTTAGTTTTTTTAAAGGATCACCTCTCCAGTCTCTATTTTACACTGTCCATGTTGATTGTGATTGCAGATTTTGTCAGCTTCCACTCTCTGCCTTTTCAGATTTCCATGAAGCCTAAAATTTGGGTGTATAGACTGGCCCAATAAAATACAGGAAACCTCATTAAATTTGAACTTGTTTATATACCCTAAGTATACATGGCATATACTTATACTAAATATTCCTTGTTTATCTGAAATTCAAATTTAACTCGGTGTCCTGTGTTTTTTCTATACTTAATTTTTTTAAGATAATTATAGATTTACATGGCAGTTGTAAGACATCATTCTGAAAGATCATCTTGTATTTTTATTCGCTAAATCTGGCAACCCTCTCTGGGTCTTTTTATCATAAGCCAGCCCAACCTCACATTTGTTTTCTGCAAATATTAGTTAAAAATCCTTTGGGAGCCTTAATTATTGCAGATAAGAGTGATTTTTGAAAAAATAATCTTTGAGGTAAGGTACTGTTAGTATGTCAACACTTTTAAAATTTCAGAATAAAATTACTTAAAAAGCCATACAGAATTTAGAATATTTAATAACTTAATGTCCTTTTTAACAAGGCACTGCACTGGAACTGTTATGAAACAATGTACTAATTTAGCTTGAGGCATATCTGAGCAGGTAATATTTGGAGCCAGGTAGTCTCAGGTCTTTTTTATCATCCCATCCTTCAAAGTCATCTGAACTCCCTTGACCCAGATTTGGCAAGAGGGTTATATAATGCTATCTTTTCTAGCAGTTTGTGGTGATTTCATAACTATGGAATTATAATTTGGATTAATCAAGCCTCATCACCACCTCTTTGAATAAGATGAAAAAAAGAAGTGACCCTAAGTGAAAGCCTAAGGTTTTCAGAGTTTTTCAGCCAAATTGGAACAGCTTGCTTGCTTATTCTATTCCCTCATCTGTACTGTAGGGACAATTGACATAGGGAGAAACATGGCCATTGTGTTTCTCACATAACTACTAAGTCATCCCAGTTGTTACTGTCCATTGCTAACAGGCCTTATTAGCACTTGTTTTATGAACAGAGTTAGACTAATGTGGGGAAAAAGGGAGGAAATTAACTAAGTAAAAATTGATCATCTCTGTTTTTTTCCTTTATGCTTAGAAATACATGTGCAAATAGCTCTAGAACATTGTTGTTCTCTTCTAATGAGGAGATGGAAATTGGGTCTGAAATTAAGTAGTCCATTGGTCCTTCCATTGGATCAGCTTTGGTCTCCAGCTTTACTTCCTCTGGAGAAGCACAGCATCCACATGCTCTTCTGCTGTTACTCACCAAGAGGCAGGATGGTGAATGGAGACCAGAAGAGCAGATGGTGCTGCTGAAGGGCTCCAGTGTGTCCAAAAGAACTTTCTGCAGTACCAGAAAGGTCTGATAATCTGCCACTCATGCAGGAACTAGCACTTCAAATATGGCTAGTACTAATGAGGAACTAAATTTATAATTTAATTTTACTATTTAAGATTTTAATAACCACATGTAGCTAGTGGCTGACATATTGAATGGATTCTTGAACCTTTATCCAAGCTTCTACAGAAACAGAAGTCAGTTTGTGCTTGTTTCCTAAGCATACACTGAAAATAAAACAGATTTAGTATTTTATATTCTACTAATAGTCTATAGTCTGACTTTTTACAGTAGGACTAGATGGATGTCAAGATTCAGTCAGTTTAAACTTTGGCCTTAGTGATAAATTACTGCCTGTTACATCATGGGGTCTCTACATTATAAATGAGTATGATGACTATGCCAGTTAGGTAGCTATTTTGCATAAGCTTTTTTCCCCCCCTACATGATGTTTGGCTAGACACTTTGCAAATAATCCTGCTAATTTATTGAATAACTGTTATGTACCAGGCATTATTCCAAGTTTCATTGCAGTCTCATGAATGTTATTCTGAGATGAGAAAAGTGAGGCACAGAGAAAGTAATTGCCTAGGATCACACAGCTGGTAAAAACATGGAACCAAAATTTGAGCTTAGGCAGACTGGCTCCAGAGTTTATGCTCTTAACTGCTACACTGCCCTGATCTTGTAAGTTGTTGAAGTGGCCATTGCACTTTGTTTGCATGCATAGAAGCAGACTGCTGGTGGAAAGGTTTCTCTGTTCCAAAACATTTGGGGCAGTCCTGGGGACAGCTCAGGGTATTTGGCAGAGCAAGAGATTGGACCTGGCTCTGACAGTGTTTAGTGGTGAAGAGGATAGTGGAGGGGGAGGGGATTCCTTGATGGCTTTGGGTTGGGAAAAGGGCATAATTAAAGTGGGTCAGAGAACCCTGGGCATAGTTAAGGCCGGTCAAGCTCTTACAAGCAAACATTAAATAGTTACTGAGAGAGAGTGGTTTAATTTCTTGAGAGGTAAGTTTGAAATAATGATTTGACCATAGATTATGACCATGCTTTTCCTTACAGTCTTTGAAAAAGTCATTCATTCTCACATCACACTTGTGAACAAGTGGAAGTTAGGGGTGCTACCTTCTCCCCCTTCCCACACACACGGTTGAAAATCCACATGTAACTTTTGACTCCCCGAAAACTTAATTAATAGCTTACTGTTGATGTGAACCCTTGCCGGTTACATAAACAATTAACACACTTTATACATTAATATGTATTATATATTATATTCTACAGTAAAGTAAGCTGGAGAAAAGATAATGTTAACAAGAAAATTATAAGGAAGAGAAAACATTTTAGTACTATATACTAAATAACATAAATTTATATTGTCTGTTTAACAAGATGAATAGTTTGTTAGTATCTGCATTAGTATTTTATATAATACAAAACACTGTAAATGTTATGTATTACTGACACTAGATATCAAAAATGAAAATATGTGAAAAATAAATTCATATTTATTTACAGGTGTAATGATTCATGCATCAGTAATGAAGAAACAGCAACATGATTGCTTCATGGTAGCCTAGCCCATGCACTTGTGAATGCATTGTTGTAAAATGTTTACGGCAAGTAGTATTGTAGTTATATTCATAATACGGCATTAGAAACACTGTTTTATTAAAAAAAAAACACACACCTGTGACAATTGGCTGTTAACATTTTCTCCAAAGGAGAGATGTGGGAGGGGAGGGAGGAGAGGCACATACTGTATGGTAATGTGATTCTTTGAAAGCAGAGTTATAAAACAGTAGGAAAACGGAACACATTAATTTTATATTAAATATCACTCACCTTATACCTATGCAAGGATAAGCTATCCACTTTCATATAAGTCTTACACATGATTCTTAAGCAGTGATGATGGTGCTGATGACACAAAGATGTTTACATTTCTTACCATATAGTTATTAGCTTTGCGTGTGAAGACACATACACAACAGTAAGCTCATTAAGTGTACGGCATGATGACTGTCCACTACTCATTAAGTCAAAGTGAATCATCATAAAGGTCTTCATCCTTGATGTCTTCATGTTGAGTAAGCTGAGGAGGAAGAGAAGGGTTTGGTATTCCTATCTCAGAGGAGGTAGAGGTGGAGGAGGTGGAAGAGGAGGTAGGAGAGACAGGCACCCTTGATATTACTTTATGGAAATACATAATTTCTGTCTGACTTTTTTTCTTTTTGTTTCTCTAAAAATGTTTCTGTGCTTTACAAGTCCTTCTTCTGCCACTAGCTTTAGTTTCAGTGCCTGTATCATAGAAAGGTCCATGTGGTGAAAGACATCAAAAGCAGTCTTAAATAATTGGAATCCTTCTTCCAGATTATCTAATGTCTGTTTGTTTCCTGGCACTGCTTCTAAATCTTCTTTCTTATTACCTGGCACTGATTTGTAGCACTCATCTACATCTTCTTTTAATTCCTCTGCTGTCGTGTCTGTGCTCTTGAATTTCTCCAAGATCCATATTTTGAGACTCTTTACCCCCGATCTTTTTTATTCAGTATGCACAATTTCGTGATTTCCTAGATTGGCTCTGTCATAAATCCTGTGAAGTCATTCACCACATGTGGACACAGTTTTCTCCAAGAGCAATTCATTGTTTTGGGCTTGACAGCTTTCATAGCTTTTTAAATAACAACAATGGCACCTTCAGTGGTTGTAATCCTTCCAGACTTTCTTGATGTTCTCTCTATCCAGGTTCTCTTCCATGGCATTGACAGTCCTTTCCATAGGTTACCATGTGTAATAAGCTTTAAAGGGCCTAATGACCCTCTGATGTAGAGGCTGAATTAGAGATTCAAGAGCAAGTAGACCACGTCCATACTTTCGGTGTTGAACTCATGGAGTTCTGGGTGGCCAGGGGCATGGTCCAGTATCTAAAGAAGTTTAAAAGTCAGTCTTTTACTGGTAAGGTACTTTCTGACTTTAGGGACAAAACTTGGATGGGACCAATCCAGAAAAAGGTTCTCTGCCCAGGCCTTCTTGTTGTGATACAGTCAAAAGACTGGCAGCCGGTATTTTTCTTTTCCCTTCAAGGTTCTGGAATTAGCCTTATGGATAAGGGCAGTCCTGATCATAAACCCTCCTGCATTTGCACAAAACAGTAGAATTAGCCTCTTCCTCCTGCCTTGAGTCCTGGGGCCCCCATCTCTTCCTTAGTAATGAATGTTATTTGTGGCATCCCCCTCTCTCTGCCCCAGAATAAGGCACTTCGGTCTGTATTAAAAACCGGTTCAGGTAGATAGCCTTTCTCCTCAGTGATTTTCTTAATGGCATCTGGGAACTCATCTGCTGCCTCTTGGTTGGCAGAAGCTGCTTCTTCTGTTATCTTGTTTTTTTTTTTTTTTTTTTTTTTAAGCTAAACCTCTTCTAAAATTATCAAACCATCCTTTGCTGGCTTTCAATTCTCCAGCTTTAGATCCTTCATCTTCCTTTTGCTTTAATTTGTAATACAACGACTTTGCTTTTTCTCCAGTCATTAGAGTCTATAGTTATGCCTTTCTTACAGCTATCCTGCACCCACATAAAAGCTGCATTTTCATTATGAGATAAAAAGGCATTTCACAGAAAGTGCAAGATTTTTATTCCTGCTGCTATAGCTGCAGCAATGGCTTCAGAAATTTCCTTTCCTTTTTTTTTTTTTAAACAATGGTTCTTAGGCTGGATTCATTTATCTTGAAATAGCGGGCAACCACAGCAGCAGACCTCAATCTACTGTACATATCAAGCAATCCACCTTTTTCTTGTAATGTCAGGACTTTCCTCTGTTTCTTGGGAGCACTTCCAGCATCAGTAGTGGCACTTTGTATGGATCCCATGGTGTTACTCAGGGTTTATGGTACTGCACGAAACATGATGAAAAATATGCAAGAGCCACAAAAGATCACTTCATGTTTTTTACTGAGATATGTAATTCACTGGGGACACGAACTGCTCACTTAAAGATGATTAGCATCACATAGTATGTTAAGCAGAAACTGGAACACTTGGGCTCACCACAGTAGCAACAGGAGGTGGCAACAAAATTATTATAGTAATACAGTATGCACTCTAGTTAATTTTATGCAGTTATGTTTTAACACTACATCTTTACATTTGTTTACATTTCTCTCGACTGCAAATGGCACTATTTGTGGCCTGTGTTATGTGTATAAGTTTTGATAAATTTTAACCTTTTGTAATAGAGTTGTGTATATCTTATGGTAGTGAATGATAAAATAATAGACTAGTATCTACATGTAGTTTATGCATTCATGATATACCTTTTTCTTAATTTTTTTGAAAATCCTAGGCTACCCAGTTCATATGTGAGGTTTTTTCAAATTGTTGCAAATCTTCGACAAAGAATGTCCTATCAGGGGTGTCAAACTCATTTTCACTGGGGGCCACATCAGCCTCGAAGTACCTTCAAAGGGCTGACTGTAACGTTAGGACTGTATAAATGTAACTAATCCTTAACTAGGGGCAAAGAGCTTGGTGTTGCCGCCGGGTAGAAACAAGGTGGAGGGCCGGATTCGGCCCACAGACCTTGTGTTTGCCACCTGTGTCCTGTGTAATCCCTGATTTTCCTCAGTGGTTAATTTAATGCTACAGTGATGTTTTTCCTAGGCATGTAATATTTTTGGTGATTGGGCACTTTACAAAACAAGTAACTGAAGAGTAAATGATCTTTTTCACTATCTATAAAGCCCTGTATAAATTATTAAATCATCATATTATTTTTGTTTATTATAGTGTATGCACCTGCCTATAGTCAGCGCGCAATTAAGTACTCTTCTTCTCTACAGTATTTATTTTTCTTTTACTAACATATTGATTGTGAAATTTTCTTCTAACTCCTGTATATACTAACACTAATTCCACTAGGAAATATAAGGAACACCATTTTAAGGATTTATTGATATCAAGAATTATAAGGTGGTATTAATAAAGCATATTGGTGCTTAGCTACTTTATAAATGCTTTTTGTCATAAAAGTACAATTTATTGTTATTTTTCTTTTTTTATTATTTTTCTTGATAAACTCCAGTTTTTTAAAAAAAGGGTTTTACTTATATTTTTAGAGGGGGAGGGAGGTAGAAAGAGAGGGAGAGAAGCATATCAATGTGAGAAGAAACATCAGTCAGTTGCCTCCCACAGGTGCCTTGATGGGGACCTAACCCACAGCTGAGGCATGTGCTCCAACTGGGGATCAACCAGGAATTGGACCATCAGCCTTTTGCTTTGTGGGACAGTGCCCAACCAACTGAACCACACCAGCCAGGGCCTTTTCCAGTTTTTGATACATATTTTATTCCTCATTAATTGTCCTTTAATATATTTGTATCTTAATACTGTAAATACTATTTCTGTTTTCTGTTCTATTCTAGACAGATACATGGTTACAAGATTGCAGTCACATGCATTTCTTTTTACCCTTCCTGGATTATGATACTGTTTAACCAATTAGAAACAGTATGGTGAAAGTCTGCCAAAGTATTACTTCTGGTATAGTACTGATATACTAACTAGAAAATACATATTTGTGGTAAGCTGTGTTCTTTTGTATTTTAATTGTGCTTCTCTATGTAGGTCTCATTTTTATTCAGTGAAATCAATAAAAGGCTCAGTTTCAGATATGTTAGAGCTGATGATTAACATGTTAGTGTACTACTATTTCTTGGTTTTCCTATACCCTTTATAATTTGTAGTTATTTTTGAGGTGGTTGCTTTAATTTGATTTCTTTCCAAAACAAGAGTAGTGGTTGATATTTTTAACTATGGAGGAAGTCAACGGGGTATTTATTTGTGTTTCTAGGTTTGCTTCTCTGCCCTAAAAGTTGTATGCTCTAAGGGAGATTATCTGCGGAAACTATGCAGGTTTTTAATACTGTCATATTGCAAATTCTCCTTAGTAAGTGTAAAAATTCGAGCAGGATTGGCACAATTTTAATGAATAATTGTTTTATGGCTGCCAAAAGTGGATTGAGTAGTTACATGTGAACTTTATTTCACAGTTAGACATAAAGGGAAAACAGTAGCTAGTAGAATTTTTCTTTATCAGTTGTACTTTTTTTTTCTGTGTTTGGATAAACAGTATTTTCTAGTAGAACTTTAGAATAACTGAAACAGCCTTTGACTGATAAAACCAATTTAGGGAAAACGTCCTTTTTGATAAAAAGAAGTATGATGTTCTAGAATATTGAAGATATATACTTCCTGCTGGTAGTTTTTGTTATATCCTCTTCTTTTTGTGTGTTTTACTCTTACATATATGTGCCATTTGACAGTATTGAAATTTGTTCAGACTTTTATTTGTGCTTTGATTACTCTGCAAAAATGAACCTACTGATTTCTTTCTTAGTGGGTGCCTTGAGTTAAAACTTTCTACTGAAGATATACCAGCTTCAACAGCACATTGTACAATAGGCAGATTCCTTATGGACTTATCTCTTATAAGCCCCTCACCTTATTAGTAAAATGAAGGATGGATTTAGTGAGGACCACAGGATCTTGACACAATTTTGATCAAAGCTGAGACAAAAGTACCAGTATTTTTTTAGTGCTCCCCAAACAAAATTTTCGAAAGATAACCCAGTGGCTGCAAAGAGACCATGATATAGAAGCATAATTTCTAACTGTATTAGTTGCCAGGTAATGTTCTTCCATTCTTCATCTTTCATCTTGATGCCAGCATTGTGTGACCTGTAATAGTTTAATCACTGAGATCCTGTGGCAACTAGTGTTAAAAAATTGGATCATACCAATATTTACTGCTTACATTTTAGCTCTTGAAATGAAGGAACCATAGGTTCTCTTTTAACTGCATTTAAGAAGAACAAATGATAAAGATTGGCTGCAACTTTTTTCCAGTTACTTAATTGGAATAAATAAAATCATTGGAAAACAGTGATTTTATTTATTTGCTTTAAAATTCTCTGAGCAAAGTTTATTAGGCAAAGTGGACTCTAGAATGCATTGTTTTTTCCTCTTTAGTGTTTTTCTGAACTAAACTGTCATTTTTTGTGGAAAGGTAGTGCAGTTTTCTCCACTGCAAGGCTGAAGAGTAGGTTACTAAATGGAAGGGGGAAAAATTAATTAATTTCTTCTTTTGGTAGAAAGCAATGTGATTGTTCACTAGCTACAGATTTGTTTTGTGCCCTGACAGCAATGACAGCTTTTAATAGTATATATATTCCTTTCTAGTTCAGCAGTGCTGAGTATACGATAGTGTATATTGTGAATTTTCTAACATAATTCAGGCAAGTATTTTATTTTGCCTTATTTAGTTGATAGAGAGTCAAGGTGTTGTCACTTGAAATTGTCATTTGAATCAGAATTGTCTTAGGATTTACATTATTTTCTAGGTAGTTTGCTATACATTTTAGGTACTTTACCAGCTCTTTAAGAAGAAGTGTGTGTGTGTCTATCTGTCTACAGACACATGTACATGTACATACACTTTCATGGATTCATATTTGTGTGTTTCTAATTGATTTTAACTCATTTAAAACTACATGTTGTCAGATAAGTACACAGAAATTTAACATTTAATGGCATGAAATAATCTCTGTTGTACCTGAAGCCAGTTTGGAAGATCTGACTAGTAAAATATGTGTAGTAAATTTTTTTATATACTAATGGTTGGATACACAGTCATACATATACACCCTTATATCTATCTGTTATTTTTATATGTGTTTTTATGTATATATTTGTAATTAACGTCTGCTTTTCACACATTGAAGTTTTATTATAACACATGTCATCAATGGGTTTAGAGACATTGGTAAATATTGACATTTCTCATATTAAATATTTCAAGAGTCCCTTCTATGTGTTTAACATTACTTGGTGTTGATAATGTTACAGTGACTAAATCAGGCTTTGTCTTTTCCCATATACTCCTTCCTTTTCAGTCAGGAAAACAGACATTAGTTTTTTAAATTACAAATATATTAAAAGAGGAAAGACACTAAGTGTTATGATATTGTACCATAGGGGTTGTGTTAAATTATGTATTGGTATGTGTAATAAACTACCCCACAAGTTAGTGGCTAAAATAGCAAACATTATCTATAATTTCTATGAGTCAAGAATTTGGGAGTGCATCAGCTGAGTGTTTTCGGTTCAAGATCATCCATGAAGTTGCAGTCAAGGTATCGGCAGGCTGTAGTTATCTGCAGACATGATTAGATCAGAGGATCCATTTTCGGAATGGCTCACTCTGTTGTCATGAGGGTTCGGTTCCTCACTGGCTGTTGGCAGGAGGCCTCAGTTCCTTACCACATAGACCTCTCAATAGGCTGCTTAAAGGTCTTCATAACATAGCAGCTGCCTCCAGAGTAAGCAGTGAGAAAGAGGGAAGGGAGAGGGGAAACATGGCTTCTCCATCTGGCCTGGGCTTCCTTAAAACATGGTAGCTGGGTTTCATGGGCAGACTTGGTGACAGAGAGAAAAAGAGAGAGGGAGCCAGGTGAAAGGTGCATTGCATTGCCTTTTCTGACCTGGCCATGGAAGTCATACAGCATCACTTCTGCTACATTCTGTTCATCAGGGTAGTTTAGGAGTCCCATCCAAATTCAAGAGAGGAGAAAGAGATTATGCCACTTAATGGGGAATGGCAGGGTTCTTGAAAGGCATTTGGTCCACAAGTACTGATGTGGTCATTTTTGGAGAATACAACCTGTTGCAGAAGGGTGAACAAAATGGGATACTGGCAGATCAGTTAGCATGCTTCTCTTAGTCCAGGAAGGAGATTATGTGGAAGTAGGGTTGGAAAGAAGTAGATACATGTGAGAGATATTCCAGAAGGTGGACAGAATCTAATGATTGGAAAGATGTGGGTGTTGAGAAGATGGGGTGTTAGGGATGACCCCTAGTGTATGACATGTGCAGTCAAGTGGATGTGGTACGTATTCTGGGATAGGAGATCTCTGATAAAGATCAAAGCGGAGATGGAGGCTTTATTTTTGCTTTCAGTGGTTGTGATTCTGGTGGGGTGAGTCAGGGGAAAGATTCTGAGTTCATTTCTGAGTGAATCGAGTTTGACTTACATGAGAGACATTCAGTGTAAATGAATGATGCTAGTCTAGCTCAGAGAAGCAGCTGGGTTGGAAATAATTATTTGAGAATTTTAGATGTATGTAGATGGCTGTAGGTATGGTTAAAGTTTGTGTAGGTGAATGTAGACTGAGAATTTAAAAAGAAATAAAAGCTCTGAATGTTATTTTTTAATGATTGATTAGAGAAGGTTATGCCATCAAGTGAGACTGGAAGAACTGGCCTGAGAGGTAGGAAGAAAACAAAAAGGACATACATCAAGGAAACCTGAGAAGGTGATGTTTCATTTGTGTAACAAAGTCATGGATATTGAGGATTGAATAATGGTTGGTGGATTTGGTCTCTTGGAAGTGACTTTAACAAAATTGTTTTTGAAGAAGAGTGGAGGTGAAAACAAGTTGGAATGCTGTGAAAAGTGAGTGGGGAGGAAAGAAATGGAGATGTCCTGTCAAGCAACTCTTTTGTGAAGTTTGATCAAGTTGGAGAGGAGAAGGGACTGAGGCCTGTAGCTGCAGAGGAAAATGAAGTAAAAAGATTGTTTTTTAAATGAAAAATTCCCTCCTTTTAAAATGGAAGGGGCTTTACAACTCTAAATGTTCATTTAAGGATCAAGATAGGGAGAAATAAGGGCAGAAATGTGTGTGTGTGTGTGTGTGTGTGTGTGTGTGTGTGTATAGAGAGAGAGAAACAGAGACAATTTAGTTTGAAAGTCAGGGTATGCAAGAGGATATTTAAAAATTAAAATAAGGTGTTTATGGCCTAATGTATTCAGCCACTCCTGCATATAGATGTAGGCCATTAGGCCATTTTAAAAATGCATATTTTTACTTAGCTTTACATTCTGATATAGTTCATATGTGTTCTTCCCAAACTATATTGGTCACCTGCACTTTTTTGGTTTTAATAAAATAGCACATTTGTCAATAACTGATTTATTTATTGAGACAAAGAAGGGGGATAGATAGTACTCGATGGGTTTTTACAATAAAGGTGAACAAAAGTAAAGGATTCTTTAAAAAAACCAACTGGAGAAATAACTGTTAAAGTATAATCTCGAGGAAACAAATTAATGGCATTGTTAAAAGACAGTGTCAGTGTTCTTGGAAAAAATATAATTTTCATTAAGTGATAAAGGAAAGACTGTCTTTTACTTTGAATTTATCATTTCAATAGATAAGAATATGTTAAAAACAAGCTAATAGGCATAGGAAGTCCCCCCAAATAATAGATATTTAATAAATAGATGCTATAGATACCATCAAAACAGAATGGTAACAAAAAATTTGAAGGTACCAAAAAATTTCCAAAGATGTGTGGAATAAGTATAATCAGTAAAGGATCTCTTGGTCTTTGTTCCATCTACTGGAGATGAGACTCAAAGGGGATAAGTTACTAGCTCAGTAATTCATGGCTGAACTGGAAGAGCCCAAACTAGAAATTGGTTCCTCTTCTCACCCTGTTCAGAATGTTATATAGTACCATAGAGCATGCTAGAGCTATAAAAATGAGGCCGTAGTAATTACTAGTGAACATTTAGGGAAGGGTAAAGCAGAAAAGAAAAAGGACTTATGACCATGGATGACAATGTGGGGATTGTGGGTGGAGGTAAAAGAGGGTGTAAGGGGGATAAATGGTAATGGAAAAAATACAATAAAAAATAAACTTTAAAAAAGATTGTGGAATAAATGGTAGTGAACAATGTAATGAGTTCGGTGTTGGGGAATTAAGCTTTAATCCTAAGTCTGCTGCCAGTTTAGCTGCACAGACCTGGACAACACATATGACCTTTACCATCTTTATACCTTTTTGTATTTATCAATAAAATGACGGAGTTGGAGTCAGAGCTATTAAAAATTCATTTATTGAGCACCAACTATGTGAGAGGCATAGTGCCATTTTCTTAAAACTTTCTCTTTTAATCCTTACAACACCCTTCAAGCCTGCCCCTATTAACCTCTTTTTACAGTTGAGTCTAGGTAACTTGACAAGATTACCTTGCTAGTAAGTGATGAAGGTAGAATTTCAACTCAAGACTGTTGACTCCAAAACTGATGCTTTTTACATAGCATCACTAGACCACAAACTTCATTTGTTTTTGTACCATTTTAACAACTGTTTCCGTACCAATGTGTCACTACTGTTATTTAATTGATATTTTTCTTTAAATCTATATTCACGTTTTACTTAAATTTATTTAAGAAGGAAACTGCTTAATAAATAAAAACAAAACTAAACAAATCGTCGTGAAAAACCGGAGGAAAAAAGGAACTCTATCTTTCTCCCTGAAAAAAAAAGAAAAAGAGAAAAGATACATGAAAGGTAGACAGAACCAAGGGCCCAGAGAAAAAGAAATCTATTTGGGTTGGAAGCCTGGAATTGCCAGAACAGTTCAGAGAAGTGGGTTTGGGACTGGCAGTTTGGATACTATCTGAGAAATGTATCACAGACAAGAAGATGGGGATAGAGTAAGGAGTTTCTGGATCTGTTTTAAAAGAGAAAGCTGAGGGTAGGATACAGAGTTGAGCCAGGAATGAAACCTGGCATATAGGAGGGTCTGAAATGGAGGGTGGAGGTCTCCCTCAGAGAGGGGAGAAGGCTGGAGCCTGAAGGATGGGCACAGGGATTGGGAAATCTGTAAGAAAAATAGGACTGGGAGCTTGGATTAAAGTAGAACAGTGGCCAGTCTCTCCAGAAATTAAGGCTGTGTGCAGCTAAAGGCTGAGGCCCACGAGGGGCCGTTGGCACAAGAAAGGTAAGGGACCAGTGAGAAGGGCTCAGAAGTGAAAGCTTAGAGGTGGGTACATCTGAATGTGACTCTAGAGGCTGAGGTGGAGGCTAGGAGGGGGAACCAAGTATGATTCTCTCCTGTTCTAAGCCAACAGTTTTTCTCCTCACACTGGACCATGAGTGCAACAGTTCTGGGCAGTTTTCTGCAAGGAAGACAGCTTTTATGTTCACAGTCTAAAATCACCTCTTGTACACGCCAGTAGTAGGCACACCACCCTTTCAGTAAATGTGGCTGCTTCTACTTTTGATTCCTCTATCCATTCTAGGTCTGGGTTCTCCCTTGATCTGTTTGTGTACAAGTACTTACCCTCTTGTGTTATATGTTGCCTATTAAAAATTATTAAATAAAAGGTTTTAAATCTTTTTAATTTAAATAATGCTTAGAATACTCCTTTAGTGTCTGTTGTCTTTCAGATACCAACCAAAAAGGGGGATTTGATAGGCAAGAGACGGAGCTATTGACCTGAGGGATTGAGGCCCTAGTACTACAGGTTTTTTTGGTTACCGAATCCCCTTGCTCATGCTGTCAACCGTCTTCTGCCAAGTCCTTCTGAGCTTAGTTTACTTTTTTCTCCATTTGCTTTCAACACTGTACTTATTTCCTGCTTTTCTCTCTCTTTCACCTAGAAGATCCTCCTAGTTATTTTTGTTGTTTTACTTTTTACCGAGCTCCACATAATGAGACTGCTGAGTGACTGTGCTCTGTTTTCATTCATGCCTGTTGCTTTAACGTTAATTTAAATGTTAATTTGCTTTAACTCTTGGTACTTTATTAGCCATCACTTCTGAAATGAATATTATTGAAAAAGATCATATTAGTACTTGATGCCAATAAAATCTAAAGAACACTATTTATATTTAAAGATTCTGTCCCTCTTGGAAGAATGTATTTTAGTGGTGTACATACTTGCATAAATATATAAATGTACATACATATAAACACCCATATTTACACATGTGGTTAATATTTTAATCTATATACATATACAGGGTCTGGCACAAATAACTCCCCTATTTAATTTTTATCAAATCTTATTGCTTCTCGGCCTTCTGGTTAAGATCAAGTGTAATCTATATCAAATCTTTTATTACAAAATCATAAGCATGTAATTCTATAATATAACAACATCACACTCAAGCACACCATCTGACACTTTAGGTGCAATATTCAAATTGCTGTCTATCTCATGCGAGACATTCACATACCCTACCAACCACACTCAATGGCATTACTTCTGTAGGACTCTATATACTCTTGACCTGTAGCAAGACATTGTGTGTGTACTATATCTATAGGTGTGGTGTGCATGTGTCTATGTATATGTGTATGTGTGTGTGCTTGTGTGTGTGAATATATGTAAAAATGCATATAAACACATAACCACACTCATACACACATATTGCAGTACAGATGATCCATTCAGTATTAGTTCTTGTGCCAAAAACTTCTGGACCCTCATTTGCTGAAACCTTTGCATGTTATTTCAATTTCTAATGTTTGTTCTTTTACTAGACCTTTTAGTGAGCAGGTTCTGAAGAGCTTGAGGAAGGAAGTCATTTTAATTGCAGGAATTGGGAGTTTTGCATTGTGGTTTTCCATTCTGCCTGGATTCTTTGTTTTTTATTTGATACAGTGGTAATACCTCAATGAATGGCCATAGTGCAGTAGTACAACATATATAATTTATTTTTTCAGTATCTGTGGTATCTGGAAAAGTTTGTGCTTTTTTTAGGAGAGAATTATTTTCCCAATAACAATTATGTGGGCTAGGAGCAGGAGAGATCTAGGTTTTCTGGTCTCAGATTTTCATTGTAGAATGAGGAAGTTGGAACAAAACTCTTAGTTGACATTAAATCATTGGAGCATGTTCAGCCAGTACTCAAAATTTGCTGCCCATAAACATCACTCAGACTATTAATTTTGCATTAATTTTCTTTTTGCTTTTAAAGAATAAACTTTCAAAATACAGTGTGCAGGGGCATTTTTAACTTATTTTAGGTTGTTACTTTGGAAAGCTCAGAAGTTTATTTTCATTTTTCATTTTGAAGGAGTAATAGCAACTACAGAATTCTCAAGAGTTGGGAGCTTCATTTGTAATTATATTAAAATTTTCATTGGAGGGTGTACTGTACCAGTGATTTTTTTAAAGTCTATTTACTGTTAGGGTTTTTTTTTTCTTTGAAAGGTTCATGAAATAGTTTCTTTTGGTTGCTGTAACAAACTGTGTGGCTTTGATTATAAATTTATTGTCTCACAGTCCTGGAGGCTAGAAGTTCTCAAAAGCAAGGATGTGCGTAGGGTCATACTCCTTTTGAATCTGTAGGGAAGAATCTTTCCTTGCCTGTTCTAGTTTCTGGTGTTTGCAGGCAGTCTTTGGCATTTGTTGTCTTGTAGATGCAGCATTCCATTCTCTGCCTCTATTATCTCATGGCCATCTTCTTCCTGAGTGTCTCTGTGTCTCTTATAAAGATAGAAGCCCTATTAAAGGCCCACCTTACTCCTGTGTGGCTCATCTTAAATTACTTCTGCAGCGACTCTTTCCAAATATGGTCCTGTTTTACGTATTGTAGGTTAGGGCTTCAACATATATTTTGGCGGGGGGCAAAATTCAACCTACAATAGTTGATAAGAAGATTTTGATACATATATAAATGTAGTAAAACCAGATTATTGTCCTGTTAATCATTATTTTATAATTCTTTCAACACTGTTCCCCTCCCACATTTCTATATGCTGAGTAAATATTACTAAACTCTTCTTTGTTTCTAGTATCTAAGATCAAATAAAAGGCCTTAATACAGATTCAGAGGAAATGTTCAAACTAGTTTTCATATTAAGTTGAGAGAAAGAACATTGAACAATTAAAAGTGGTTTTCATGTGTGATGCATAAGAAAAAGAATTAGGTGGATATTGAAAGTAGAAAACTTTAAGTTAATCTTAACATCTAGGAATTCCTTGATGTGAATGTAAACTGTAGATTTTTCAAATACAAAATATGGTTGTAGCTGACTGGGTAAATTAAAATTTTTATTACATTTTTAGACTTAGCTTATAATGGAAGATGAAGAAAGGGAATTTTATGCTTCTTGTTTCATAATATTTTACTTGGAATTTGTAATGTATATGCATTTGAAACTAATGAGAGTTATTGCATACTTTGTCAACAATTTTTATAGACTGCTGTTCATGAAAAGCAATTATTTTAGGAAAAGTGGTTTAACAGGTACAGAAATATGGTGTAGATAATTGCTGTAGCAAAATACTTGTTTTTGTGAACTTGCATATATAATAACATAGTTGCAACTAAAAAAGCATGAGATTAGTTAAGATTGTGGTGTTTTTACTGGCAAACAAGATATTAATCCCAATGGAGTATTGTCTTCCCTCTTGAAATTATGCATTCATTTAAATTATATTTTTCTGTATAACTGAAGCTAATACAACATAATGTTGAATGAAAACTAATTTAAATGTTTAAGTAAAATAAGTTTTTAAATAAAAAATATTTTTAATTATGTTTTCTGTCCTTATCTAAGTTTTAAAAATCAATGTTCAAATAGTTGTAAACCCCTCCTTCCTCAAAGTTACAATTTTTCTTTTAGATGAGCTGAATCAAAACCTGTGGTTATGAAACCAAGTAATTTAGTAATGTTGGAACTGATGGATTTCTTAATATTCTTGTAATTATTTTATTAGCTTCATCTTTTCAAATGCCATAATTAGGTTGGGAAATGTTTTTAGACTTTGTTGTCTTAACTTAGTTTCTAAGTTCACCTGCAAGTTTGGAGCAAGAGTCCTAAGAATCCATGACCTTGTTTTCCTTATGTGAAACCACTAATTTTTCTCTCTTGATCAGTTGTTTTGTTAAGAGTAAAAGCTGCCCTGTGTCACAACTTTTGTGAAGATAAATTTGTATTATTTTGGAATTGTAAAATGCAGATCAGCTCTAGTGAGATGTTATTAACAATATTTGAACTTAAGTGGGAATGCATATTAATGTCATCTGACTAATGCTTGTTATGGTCAATATATTTTAAATCTGGGAATCATGTACCACCTTTTTTTAATGAATATTCAATAATTATCTGATAGGAAATCTAACCTTTTCAGTAAGACTATTTTGAAAATAAGGTTAATTTTGCTATCTCTCTCTGTTTCAGGGAGACTTACCAAGGTGGTTGGAAAAACAAGTTCAGTCAGTTCTTGTTATTTGCAATGCCTTATGTTCTATAATGTTGCCACAGGTACTGAATTAGTGACTACTGAAGCATTACTCCTAAGGGAGATTCAGGGTTAGGTTCCTGTGAGACTTTGGTTATAGTTTCTTCAACTGATCAGTACATAACCTTGTTTATATTACTGTTTAAAAGATACCTTTAATGTACATTGTTAATTCATTAACATTTAACCCATGGCCAACAGCACTATAGCTCATGCTTCAACAAAGTTTATCTAACACATGTATTTTCTCATAAGGCACATCAGGGCCTTTTTGCACTTAAGGACACTAGACAGTGCTTCAGCACTATGCCTGGGGGCCATTTCAAACAGTAAATCAACAAAAAGCACAAAAGTGCGAAAAAACATGGTACTAAATAGATCTTGGAAAGAGCACTTTGTTTATGGTATGAATGCTGAAACTAGAAGGCAGAATTGCGTTGTTCTACCTCAGCTGGGACTCCCTTTTTGCCCCTTTGCACACGTCTTGAATGACTGCAAAAGGGTCATTGCTACTATTGATTTAAAGTTTACAAATGTATTTTGAGGAGTAGGTGAATTCACAAAAACACAAATACAAAATGAATAAATGAGAATCACCTATATACTAAACAGTGAAAGAATAAATTGGGTTAAGTTATTAAGTTGTTAAAGTTGGATTCAGATATTTTTTATCTTAATGTTTACAGTAAATAGTATATCCTCTATTTTTATTTTCTGATTACTCAAACAGTATAGCCATAAAATCTTCATTTTCAGTGATATTTGTAAAAATAGTTTAATGCCTTGCCCTTTCATTTGGTGAATTGCTATGTGGCATCAGAAAGAAGACAGGGAGGGAGGGAGGAAGGGAGGAAGGGAGGAAGGGAGGAAGGAAGGGAGGGAGGGACTGAAGGTAAGTCACTGTCCCTACCGGGGATCAAATCTGCAATCTAGGTATATGCTCTGACTGGAACCTGCAACCTTTTGGCATGTGGGACAATGCTCCAAGCAAATGAGCAACCCAGCCAGGACCAAAGGATTATTTTTAAAAATATCCATTAATATCTTCATTTATCTTCTTCCAAGATTAGTCTTTTGACTGGTTTGTTTACAGAAAATCGTTGCTATATATACAGTTGACTGTTAAAGTGAATTATGGGTTATGTTAAGACTTGATTAAGAAAAAGTTCATCTTACCATCCTGTCATTCACTTACCTTGTATAAAAAATAATTTAGAGTAGTTTCCAAAAAAGGAAGGAGCATTTAATAAAGTATTTTGGAAACTGAGTTTCAATTATGATGCAATGAGCAAGCAATAAGCAGATTAGGCAAATTTCCATTAAAATAGAATTGTAGAACTATAAATTATACTTTGAATTTTTCTCAATTTGTTTTCAAAGTTTACATTATATATAAAGTTATACTGTGTAAATGTAGTTGTGATGTGCTGCTATAGTCATTGTTATAGCAATCTATTTTTCTCTCCACATTTTATTATGAAAATGTTTAAACATAAAACAAAGATAAAAATTTTATGGTGACTCCCTTTATGCCAGGAGTGTCAAACTCATTTTCACCAGGAGCCACATCAGCCTGGCTGTTTCCTTCAAAGGACTGAATGTAATTTCAGCTCCTTAACAGTTAAGGAGTAGTTACATTTATACAGTCCTAAAATTATTTTGGCCCTTTGAAGGCAACTGCGAGGCTGGTGTGGCCCCCAGTGAAAATGAGTGTGATACCCCTGCTCTATGCCCACCAACTAGATTCTATTATTGAATAATTTATTTTTATAAAGGCAGTATAATATAGCAGGTTTATAAATGAAAAACATTTCATTGTTTTTGAACATGCTAAGAAACAATTAAGTGATCCCCAGAGTCTTTAATAGAAATGAAATGAGGGTGTCTTTTTTTTTTTTTTACATAGGTCTTTTGCTTGAATTGTAGTAATTAAAATGTAATTTCAAAAGTAGGTTTTTCCTGATGGATATCATCATACTGTTTCTTCATTATTAAAATCATCATTAATAAGAAATAGAATAGCAAAATCTTATGATCCCATTGGCAGGACAGCCAATTAAAAATTATTACAGATTTTTAGAATCCAGCATAACCATTTCTTTTGCTTTAGTCCCATGTTGGTGGGTTCTGGGACTAAAGCTGTAAGTGTTATCAGAATTAAAAATATCAGATAATTTTTAGGGATAACAGTGTTTTGAGGTACAGTTTAGGCTTTAGGGTGAGTCTGGGCATTTGTTCAGAAACCAGACCACTTTGTCCAGTATACGTGAATTCCTAAACATACTCACTAGTGTAGACACTTTCCTAATAACCAGAAACCCTGCTATTAATAACATGAAAGACAGTGAAGTGAGTTTGCTTTCTGTAAATGTTTTTATTACCAGTATTTTATTTACAAATAAATATAATTTTCACAGTGTCATAATGTTAATTTTGTCAATGAAGTAGTTACCTGTTTTTTCTCCTCATAGTTGATGTGAAAATGTATCTGACCTTGTTACAACTTTGATATTTTCCTTTAGCATTTATTAATGAAAACAGGTGTAATAGCCTGGAAGGTATATTTAAGGGTATTCTTTTAGAATAGTTACTGCACAGATATCCTTACTCATAGTTGTTAAACACCATGTCATTTTTCTGGATTTAAGTAACTACTAAACTTATATTAGAAATTATGGAAATATGGGATCATTATATTAATTCTGGATTTGAATCATATTATTGGCTATTAATCTTCCACAGTTATACCTACATATACTAGCAGTAAAGAATCATTTTAGTGACAATCTGTTAGGCTGAATAAAGAGAAAAATTTGAGTTCATACCTTCTCTTCTGTAAGAACAAGTGTAGTGTCAATATGTAGTCCTTTTTTGTTTTTAAAACTACTTAAGGTAGTTCAACTTTATATTTAAAAGAGCAGGAAATGGATTTATAGAAATTGACTGAGCCCTGGCTGGTGTAGCTTAGTGGATTAAGCGCGGGCCTGTGAACCAAGAGATTACGGTTCGATTCCCAGTCAGGGCACATGCCTGGGTTGCAGGCCAGTTCCCAGCAGGGAATGCACAGGAAGCAACCATACATTGATATTTCTCTCCCTCTCTCCTTCCCTTCCCCTCTGAAGATAAATAAATAAAATCTTTAAAAA
>CM052541.1:39348367-39403231 GCA_028533065.1 Trachops cirrhosus | reverse complement strand
GGCTGGTGTAGCTTAGTGGATTAAGCGCGGGCCTGTGAACCAAGAGATTACGGTTCGATTCCCAGTCAGGGCACATGCCTGGGTTGCAGGCCAGTTCCCAGCAGGGAATGCACAGGAAGCAACCATACATTGATATTTCTCTCCCTCTCTCCTTCCCTTCCCCTCTGAAGATAAATAAATAAAATCTTTAAAAAAAAAGTTAAAAAAAAAAAGAAATTGACTGAAACTCATAAACACATTTTATATCAAATGTATAAAAATTATTTTTAATATTAAAAAATGTTACAATTAGAATAATGCCAAGAAACAATTATATTTCATTTGTATGGTCAACAGAGTAGTAAATAAAATAATATTAGATCCAAAGAGATTTTTGCTATAGTATCAAGTGTGCTGGCATAATGAATACTTACATAGTTTTAATTAAAACAGGGAGAACCAAAAAAACAAATTCAAACCCTTTGGAAGATTTAGTCAAAACGTTTGGAAAAAATGATTGCAGGCTAATATGATAAAAAAACAGAAAAAGAGGTTTTTGAGCACAGCAGATATAGATTGCATGTTCTATAGATTGTTTTGGCATTTTCTTGTAATGTGAAATTTTTTTTTAATTTAAGAAGACACTGAATAAACCCTAGGTAACTTATGTCCTCAGTCATATTCTGTGAAAAGAAAAAAATAAATTCCTTGAAAAGACAGCTGCAGTCTTTCATAGATTATTTTGATATCTGCTGGTTTTTTGTAACTTGTTGGTGTGAAGATAGAGAAGAGATTGCTTCTTTGTGTATTTTCCGTCAAACATTATTAAAGCCATTTTTTGATAATCCTGGGGAAATGCCTGCTAAAGTTTGAGAAAAAAGAAAGGGGGGTGTTGCATATAGTGGAGATTAGATGGGATTAATTAGTGTCCAAGTTGCAGTATTGCCATTAAGTTAAATGTTTGACTCTGGCCCATTCATGTATGGTATTTGTTCTACCATCACTTCAAGTAGATTATACTACCTTGGCTGAACTTCCTATATACATCTTTTGTGTCAGTCAATGTGATTATGTTTAATTAAACCTGTGGCAATGGCCATAGTTAGTCTATTGTACATACATTGTCAGGAAACTTACATTAGTTTGATATTGATTGAAATTCTTGTCCAACTTGAGTCTATTGACTAGACAGCATTTTGTATAGTTTCTGTGGTTATTGATAAAGCTGATAATGAATTACCTAGGCAATTTCTATTTTAAGGATTTGATTGGGATTTTATGAATAAGCAAGAAATAGCTCTCTCCATGAAGCTACTTGTTCGTTAGTAAAAAGATTTTGAATGAGAATTGCGCAGTATATTCATACTTTTAATTTTATCTATTTTTCCTAATCTACACTACATTTAGGAATGATCTTAGACTTATTAAAAGTTTATTCAGAATTTTTAAGGTAATCTATACTCCTTTAAAATGTTATCAGCAACTTTTAAAATTAAAGGCCATATATTTTATAACAATGTGCACTTATGTGAATTTATGACTTAGGTGATATTTATGTGTACATATATGTGTATAAATTAAATCTTAAAATAAAAAAAGGCTAACAAAGTGTAGGCAAATTTTATAGTCACAGTATCCAGCTTCTTGCTTTTCTGGATAAGATATTAGTAACTGCATCGTGGCCAACCAAACCACTTGTTTGAATTGAGGGGCATGGTTAATCATAATTAAAAATGCCAAATAAATTTGAAAGTAGAACTATTTGGACAATTAAATGAAAAGATCTTACCAGGAATTCCTACATGGAAAGCCATTTAATTCTAAGATTTAACTTTGAAAAAAAGTAAGAATTCATTTATGGGTAGATTTATGAAGTGTTTTGTCATTTGGGCATTATGGAGGCTATTTCTGTCCAGTCCACTACTTCCCCTCACCCAGATGAGATTTTTAAAAATTATTCTACTACTACTTTAAAAATACAGGTTCTGTGTATATTCCTAAAACAGTATATATCTTTTGCTTATTTTAATTTTTTATTTATTAATTTTTAGGGCAAGAGAGGAAGAGGGGTTGGGGGGGGAGAGAGTGAGATACATACACATCGATTTGTTCTAGTTATTTAAGCATTCATTTGTTGATTCTTACATGTGCCCTAACCGGGGATCAAACCTGCAGCCTTCAGGTATCATGATGATTCTGTAAGCAATTGAGCTACCCAGCGAGGGCGTCTTTTGTTTATTTTTGAACATTACATAATTGGTATCATAACCTAATTAGACTTCTACAGCCTTCTTTTTGTCTGTATTTTTGAAAAAAATTTTGATAAGGTATAATTGATGCACATCATTTGATTAGTTGCAGGTGTATAACTGTGATTCTATGTATGTGTGAAATAATCACTACAACAAGTTTAGCTAACATTCATAACCACATACAGTTAAAATTTACTCTTCTAGCCCTAGCTGGGTGGCTCAGTTGGTTGGAGTGTCATGTTGTTTCATGCAACAAACGGTTGCAGGCTTGATCTCCTATTGGGGCACGTGCCAGGAGGCAGCTGGCCAATGTTTCTCTCTCTCTCTCTCCCTTCCTCTCTCTCAACATCAACAAATGTATCTTAGGTGAGATTTTAAAAAAAGAGAGAGTTACTGTCCTATCAACTTTCAAATATAAAATACAGTATTGTTAACTATTGTCACCATGCTGTGTATTACATCCCCAGGAGTTATTTCTTTCATAACTGAAAGTCTATACCTGTTGACTGTCTTCACCCATTTAGCCCATCCACCACCCACCGCTTTGGTTGTTCTCTGTTATCTGAGGTTTTTTTGTTTGAAGATCCCACATAAATGTGAGGTCATACAGTATTAGTTTCTCTCTGCCTGACTTCAGAATGCCCTCAAGATTTATTCATGTTGTTGCAGATAGAACAATTTCTTTCTTTCTTTTTACTGCTGAATAATTTGTGTGTGTGTGTGTGTGTGTGTGTGTGTGTGTGTGTATCTGTTTATTCATCCATCAGTGGACACTCAGTTTGCTCCCATGTCTTGGCTGTTGTAAATAGTGCTGCAGTGAACATAGGAGTTCATACATCTTTTCAAGTTAGTGTTTTTGTTGCCTTTGGATAAATACCCAGAAGTGGAATAGCTGGGTCCATGTGTTAGTTCTGTTTTTAATTTTTTGAGGAACCTGCCTACTCTTTTCCATAGTGACTGTACCAACTTAACATTTTCACCAGTGGTGCACTAGGGTTCTCTCTTCTCCACATCCTTACCAACACTTTTGTCTGTTTGATAATGGCAGTTTTAACCAATGTAAGGTGATATCTCATTATGGTTTTGATCTACATTTCCCTGGTGATTGGTGATGCTGAGCACCTTTTCATGAACCCTTTTGGCCATGTATATGTCTTTGAAAAAATTTCCATCTTTTGCCTGTTTTTTAATCAGATTTCTTTCTCTCTCCCTCTCTCTTTGGCTGTTGAGTTCTTTTTATGTATTTTGGATATTCTTATCAGATACATGATTTGCAGATATTTTCTCTATATGTTGTCTTTTCATTTTGTTAATGGTTTCTTTTTTTGTGCTGATGATTTTTAGTGTGATGTGCTCTCATTTGTTCATTTTTGCTTTTTTGTCTTTGCTTTTGGTGATTGATATCAAGGAGCCTACGACTGGTGTTTTCTTCTAGGAGTTTCATTGTTTCAGGTCTTATGTTCCAATCTTTAATCCATTTTGTGCTCATTTTCTTGTATGGATTTTTTTGTATCAGTTTCATTCCTTGCATATGGCTGTCTAGTTTTTCCAATATCATTTTTTGAATAGACTGTTCTTTCTGCGTAATTCTTGACTCCTTTGCCAAAATTAATTGACCATATATGTGTGGGTTTATTTCTGGGTTCTCTGTTCTGTTCCATTCATTTTATATCAGTTTTTATGCCAGTGCCATACTGTTTTGATTACTATAGTTTTGTAATAAAGTTTGAAATCAGGGAATGTGATATCTGGCTTTTTTCTTCTTAGAATTTCTTTGGATTATTAGGGGGTTTATTATGGTTCTGTATGAATTTTAGGATTATTTATTCTTTCTCTGTTAAAAAGTGTCATTGGAATTTTGATAGGGATTTTATTGAATCTGTATATAATTTTGGGTAGTATGGACATTTTACAATATTAATTCTTTCCATTTATGTATGTCTTCAGTTTCTTTCATCAATATGTAGTGGTTTTCACTGTACAGATTTTTCACATTCTTGGTTATATTTATTCCTAAGTATTTTATTCTTTTGATGCAACTGTAAATAAAATTATTTTCTGAATTTCTTTTTCTGATAGTTTTAGAAACTCAACTGATTTTTGTGTATTGATTTTGTATCCTGCAACTGAATTTATTAGTTCTAACAGGTTTTTGGAGTGTAGTACTCAGGGTTGTCTACATGTAATATAATGTCATCTGCAAATAGAGACAACAGTTTTCTTTTTTTATTTGGATGCCTTTTATTTCCTCATCTTGCCTAATTGTTCTTTCCTAGGACTTCTAACTGCATTGACTAGTATTGGCATCTTTTCTCTGATCTTAGAAGAAAAGCTTTGCACTTTTCTCCATTGAGTATGATGTTATTAACACTGTGCTTGTTATATACATTATTTCTATTTTCTTATGGTTCCCTTGACATTTTACCGTGCCTACATAAAGAAATCTTAAGTTAATATCTTAACGACTTCTCATATATCACAAGGACTGTAGAACAGTTTAATGACAATCAACTACTTTCCCAATTTATATGGTTCCAGACTAAAGATTTTAAGTGTGATTGTTTCTGTCTAAATTCAAAGTTTACCACTCTTACAGCACTGTTGTCGAAATACTATATAACCTGTTTTTAGTATCCGAAAGTTGTTTTCTGCAGTGGGAAACCTGTATCAGAGAGATACTCCATTAACAAAACCTGAAAACTAAAAACTTCATATTCACCCTTTGAGGGTTTTATTTTCTGAAGAAGCAGAAGCTTCCAGTGCTACTTGGAGCAGATTCTCTGCCCAGGGAACATCTCTGACAAAATGAACTTTTACATTGAAGTAATATCTTATGAAAGCTGAAATGAACATCATTATTTCCAGGGAGAAGAGAAATAGAACATGACCTTATTCAAATCTGGTAGCAATTGTATGAAAAATACATATTCACTATTAATTTTTAATTGGTGATATTCTGAAGAGTCAGCTTTTGCAATCTGATAAAAATGTATATTCTTTCACATGTAGAGACTACAGAAAATCATTTGGATAACTTATTTAAATGACCCCTATCAAAGGGAGCCTCCAAATTATAGATAGTATGAATAAGATAATGAAGTTTCCAAAATATTAGAGTGAATCATTCAGTGTTTTTTAATATGTTCTTTGTATCTTGCCCACTCTATATTTCTTTATTGTTAATGATCTAAATATTTTTAACCTAGGGTTTTTTCTTTATAAATAAGAAAAATCTATAGTCTCTGAAAAATAAAAGTAGCTTGTAAGTATATCACTATAACATGCAAAGAAAATGAGATTGAAAAAATACCATTTTATATTTTAAAGATTTTATTTATTTATTTTTAGAGAGAGGGAAAGGGAGAAATAGAGGAAGAAAAATATCAGCGTGTGGTTGCCTGTCGTATGCCCCCAACTGGGGCCCTGGCCTGCAAACGAGGTATGTGCCCTGAGTGAGAATGGAACTAGTGACCCTTTTGCAGGCCGGCACTCAATCCACTGATCCACACCATCCAGGTATCATTTTAGCATGGTTTTGGCCTTAGACAGCTAGGTCTCATTTTAAATGTGCTTTTTTTATTTCTGACTTTGGTTCAGAATTATTGAAATTTGTGGGAGAATGTTTGATGTAATTTTAGAATTCTCAAACAGTCTCCAACAAAACATGGAGCTAGGGTATTGTATTGTAATACTATTTTATGCCCTACTCAAATTTCAGTATGTACTTTGAATTATATTTTATTTCTACTTTAATTGAAGTCACAAAAGAGATATTGAGGATAGAAGTGCATTTCAACAGGTAAAAAGGTTTGAGTAATAGAAAAAGTGAGAATTTGGCCCTGGCTGGTGTGGCTCAGTGGATTGAGTGCTGGCCTGCAAACCAAAGGACTGCCAGTTTGATTCCCAGTCAGGGCACGTGCCTGTTTTGCAGGCCATGTCCCCAGGTGGGGGGTGGTGAGTGAGAGGCAACCACACATTGATGTTTCTCTCCCTCTCGTTCTCCCTCCTTTTTCCTCTCTCAGAAAAATAAATAAAATCTTCTTTTAAAAAAGAAGAAAGTGAGAATTTGAACTTAAACACAACACTGTCATTGTCATGAAGATTTTCTAAAGTTGTTGTATTTAAAGGATATATAATATCTTCAGGGAAGAATTGATTCAGGATTTATAATCTATGAAAGTAGAGAAAGGGGAAAGGTAAGACACTAGTATTTTAGATTATTCTAGGTAGATAAATTCAAGTTAGATAAGTGGCAGAAACTCCTTTGGAAAATCTACATTATATATAATATACAGATAAACAAATTAGTCAAATAACATAAATATAGGGTTAGTATTCATAATTTTTAACGTGTATATATTATAGCAAAAAAAGGATTTGTTCAGTGAATTCTATTCATTCTCTTTAAGGGATAATACCAGTTTTAATAGTGAAAAGAGAAATCTACAAGTAAAACGTTTAGATACCTGCTGTCTTGTGATTTGTATGATAACGGGATGTATATTGAGGTATATGTGTGGAAATAGATGTAGATATATGAGTACATAAGGATGGAGATACATATAAAATTCTTATATATGATATCTATTAACATGTACATATTATTCCTTTTCCTGAGGTATTTTGGTTGCTGCAGTAGATCTTACACAACTACTATTTCTTTTTTACATGTAAGAATATCATTTTACTGATTTTTAAAAATATGTTCCTAAAAAGTATGAGTTAATTTTAAGTAATTATTATTGTTAAATGTCTTAATTCTGTTTTCAGGGTTCTTACAATGGGGCATGGGAGCAGGAGGAAGATCATATAATATTAGGACAATATAAATGTAAAATGAATTCTTGTGGTCTTAGTATTCAGCTCTCTTAGGGTTCAGTATTTATTCTATGTGATATTGAACTCTATAAGTCTATTCAAAGTAAGTTTATAGCTCTGGCCAGGTGGCTCAGTTGCTTTGAGCATCACCTAGTACATCAAAAGGTTGCGGGTTCGATTCCTGGTCAGGCCACATACCTGGGTTGCAGGTTTGATTTCCAGTTGGAGCGTGTATGGGATGCAACCAGTTGATGTTTCTGTCTCTTTCTCTCCCCACTCCCTCCCTCTACCTCTCCCTCTCTCCCCTTTTCTCTCTGTAAAATCAATAATAAAATATCCTCATGTGACGATTACAAAAAAACTAAGCTTTCAATGTGGTTTAAACAGGAGGGACAAAAATTTCATTTTTTTAGGTGGTATCTCTGAAATACCAAATTTTTAATTGAAATGGACAGAATGGAGGGATTGTATTATACCTGGCATCATCTTGGACATTATAACTTTTGAAAACGAAGAACAAGCTGGAGAACTGGCACTACCTGGTTTTAAGACATACTGTATAAAGCTATAGGAACCAAGGTAGTATGGTATTGGAATAAGGATAGACATATAGATCTGTGGAACAGAATAGAGAGTCCCCAAATAGATCCACACATAAATGTTCAGTTGATCTTTGGCAGATGTGTCAAGGTAATTCAGTAAGGAAATAATTTCAACAGATAGTGCTAGAATAATTGAATGTCCATCCATATGCAGAGTAATGAGCCTCGGCCTTTGCTTCACATTATATATAAGAACTAACTCAAAATGGGTCATAGAAATAAATGTGGAAGCTAAAGCAATAAAACTCCAAGAATAAAACATAGGAGAAAGATTTTATGACCTCAGATTAAGCAAAGACTTTTTTTTAGGATGCAAAAAGCATGAAATAAAAGGAAAAAATAGTTAAATTGGACTTCATCAAAATAAAAGACTATTGAGAAAATGAAGTCAGGCTACACATGGAGAAAATATTTGCAAAACTTTTATTTTATAACAGACTTACATCCAGAACATACAAAAAACGTTTACATCTTAATTCTGAGAAAAGAAACCAGTTCAAAATGGGCATAATATTTAATAGCCATGTCACCTACAAAACTATATAAATTCTAATGAAGCTTAATGTAAGGAAATGCAAATTAAAGCCACAAGATACAACTATACACAGACTAAAATGGTTAGAATTAAAAAGCAATAAAATTGATTTTACCAAGTGTTAGGGAGGATGTGGAATAGTTGGAGCTGTCATACCTTGCTGTTAAGAAGGCAAAACGGTAAAGCCCCTTAGAATTAATAATTTGGTAGCTGGTTACTATAAACGTACACTTAAATCATACGATTCAGTGTTATGGGTTGAATTGTGGCCCTCCAAAAGGTATATTTATGTCCTAACCCTCAGTACCTCAGAATGAGAACCTCATTTGGAAATAAGGTTATTACAGCTTAAGATAAGGTTATACTGGAATAAGGAGTTCTTAATCCAATATGACTTGTTTCTTAAGCAGAGGAAGGAGACACAGAGGACACAGGTAGAGAGATGGCCATGTGAAGACAGACGTAATGGGAGAACATGATATGGTAGTGGAAGCAGAGATTGGAGTTATGCAGCTATAAACCAAGTACCCTAAGGATTGCCGACAGTAAGGAAAAGACATGGAACACATTTTTTTCCTGGAGCCTTCAAGAGAGCATGGTCCTGTCGACACCTTGATTTCACACTTCTAGCTTTTTGATCTGTAAAAGAATAAACTTTTGTTGTTTTAAGACACCCAGTTTGTGATACTTTGCCATGGCAGCCTTAGGAAACGAATACACCCAGAAATATCACAGTCATTTACTTAAGAAAAATGAAAACATTTTTACAAAGATATACTTGAATATTTCTAGTAGTCGTCCTAATAGCCAAAAGCTGAAAACCAGTGTCCACCAACTGGATGAAAAGATAAATGAATTGTGACATTTATATAAAATAACGAACTGGTAAAGAAGAAGAAGAAGAATGAACTACTGGTACATACCACAACATGGATGAGTCTAAGGGACCATGAACAAACCTGGTCACAAAATTCTACATACTGTATACTGTATGCTTCTATTGATGTGACATTCTAGGAAAGGCAGAACTATAGCAACAGAAAGTAGATAAATTAGGGTTGGGGAGAGGAGATTAACTGCAAAGAAACACAAGAAAACCCTTTTGGGATAGTAGAAAATGTTCTGTGTCATGATTGTGGTGTTATAGGACTACACATTAGTTAAAATTTATCAAATTGTTCACTTCAAAATGGTGAATTTTATTTTAAATAAATTACACCTCAATAAAGCTGATTAAAACATATAAAAAGGAATATAATAAATGGTTACATTGACCAGATAATGAATACACTTTCAGGAACAAAAACATTAGCTTTTAAGATTGTACAGATGGTACTTTTGGCTGTGATAACATTTCTGATAACTGTCGATTGCATAGTCAAAAAGTGCTGCCTCTCAGTAACTTAAAGTGAAGGTAATGTACCCTAGGAAAGGATGATAAAGACTGATATCAAGGAGTTGAAACAAATTTTAATGAAACATGAGAGGGGATAAAGGAATCATTTGAAAGCTAATTTATTTTATTGTGTGATTTTAAATACATGTAGCTAAAACAGTAAATATTTTAAATGGTCATTTGACTCTGTGTGTGTGTGTGTGTGTGTGTGTGTGTGTGTGTGTGTGTTACATACTGTTGAGTCAGCTCTGACTTCTGATGACTCTGAATAAATAAGTGATGTCCACAATGTCCTGTCCTCAGTAGCCCTGCTCAGTCAGCCCTGTAGACTCAAGCCTATGGCTTCTTTTATGGGGTCACTCCATCCCATGTTTGGTCTTCCTTTTCTGCTGCCTTCTATTTTTCCTAGCATTATTGTCTTTTCCAAAGAACTTTGCCTTCTCATGATGTACTTGAAGTAGGACAGCTTCAGTTTTGTCGTTTTTTACTTGCAGTGATGTTTCAAGGCTTAAATTGCTGTAGACCCACTTGTTGGTCCATGATATTCATAGGGCTTGCCTCCAACACTTCATTTCTTTTTGTTTTCCTATCAGTCTTTATTGTCCAACTTTCATATTGGCACACAGTAATTGGGTATGTGAGGGTGTGAATGATCTTAACCTTGGTCTGTAATGACACATCTTTGCTCTTCTTGATGACTTTACTTATTCTTCCATTGCTGCCTTTCCAAGTTTTAGTCTACTCTTGATTTCTTGCCCGAAGTCTTCATTTGAATTGATGACTGAACCAAAATGAGAAAAATCTTGAACAATTTGGGTATCTTAATTGTCTGTGTTAAAGTTGAGTGTTTCTCCTGTGTTCATGATTTTGGTCTTGATGTTCAAATGTAGTCCTACTTTGGTAGTTTTCTAATTTTGATTTCATTGGAAGACATTTCAGATTATTGTTACTTTCTGCTAGTAAGATGGTGTCATCTGTGTTAGTTGATATTTTTTCCACCAGTTTTTATTCCTCCTTCCTCTGAGTTCAGCATAGTCTTTCATGTGTGTTCTGTGTATGGATTAACCAAATAGGGAAATAAAATGCACCCTTGTCTAACACTTTTGCCTATGGGAAACGATTCTGTCCTTTCATATTCTGTCCTGGCAGTGGTTTCTTCTCCACAGTACAGGTTGTGCATTAGGACGATCAAGGGCTGAGATACACCCATTTCTTTCAGAGCAACCCAGAACATATCATGATGCACACAGTCAAGGCTTTTACTGTCATCGTAAAATATAAACTAACTTTCATCTGTTCGACATTCCTAAAATTTGGTATACTTAATTTGGCCTGGGAAAAACTGTTTTTCTCTTTGTGGGAAAATGGAGGATTGCCTATTCAGGCAATGCATAGAGCTTTCTGTTCTACCTAGTTAAGAAGAACTGTCTAGTTCTGTACATGTTTCTCTGTATTGCATTTAACTATTTTCATATCTGTAAATTCAGTTAGGTAGTATCTTGTGTATTCCTTTTACCCTTACCACAATCTATAGTGCCAGACTTCTGATGTACATAAAATAGGAAATTAATGGATAGGTCAAAACATTTTTTAATAAATAATCAGTCTTTTTTAAATTAAGATTTTATTTATTTTTAGAGAGGGGGGAAGGGAGGGAGAAAGAGAAGGAGAGAATCATCAGTGTGTGATTGCCTCTCATGTGCCCCCAACTGGGGACCTGGCCTGCAACCCAGGCATGTGCCCTTACTGGCAATCAAACTAGTGACCCTTTGGTTTGCGGGCCACCACTCAATCCACTGAGCCACAGCAGCCATGGCTTAAGAATCAGTCTTGTGCCATGATGTGTTCTATCATTCTTAACATTTATTCAACAAGCATTTGTTAAGTATTTCATGGAAAGCATTATATTAGCTGCTTTGGAACATTAAAAATGCTGTAAAAAATGCTGTAACATCTAAACAAGTTTAGAATAAAATTATATAGTGTAAGGTGTGATATAAAGGAGCTTTCAGTTGGATCATAGGTTACTTCCTATGTACTGGAAAAACTGTTTAGTCTGCTGACAAAGGAAAGCACTTTTTAGCATCTATAATATTCAGAATAATCATAATCTAGATGTCATTTAACAAAACAGTTTCTGGGATTTTTTAATAAGCTTATGCTTAATTGTCATATTGTAGGTTGATCAGAAGAGTTGTACTGTGCAGTGTGTGAAATTATCTTAGAAGAGAGGAAGACTTGAATTTCATTAGTATTCTCTTAAAGGTTCCTTCTGAGGCTGTAGCACATTTCCTTTTCTCTAAAGAAATACAACAAACAGTTATGCTTCAAAGATTCACTGGCATTTTTTCTTCTCAAAGTAGATTTTAGTCCTCATGTAGAGTATCAAATAGCACTTGAGACAGAGCCCTTAACCTCTCCATATAGGGGCACTGAGCAGTAAATAGAAGCATGGTATGAAATATCTTTTACATAGATGATCAGTATAATTCAATACAATTTTTAAATGGTTGTCAAGGTTTTCTATGAAAGCTATGAAACATTGATTCTTAATACTATAAATTGTGATAAGCCTTTGTGAAACAGAATGATATTCATGACTGATGCTTTCATATGGTGACTTAAATGATAACCAAGTCTTGGATGTGAAGCACTGTGGTCTGGAAGAGCATTGGAGTGTGAGTCACAAGACCTCATCTCCACCATCACAAAGTGGAGGGTCATCTGGGCAGATCTTAGTATGGTTGACTTTGTATTATAGTGGTGCTTAGCCTTTAGGCAATAGAAGGCAACCATAAATGAGAGACTGAAGCCTCCTACTACATTTGCCAAAATTAAGAACTTAATATTGGTCAATTATTGTTAAGCTCTACACTTTATTCAGATTTACCATTTCTTTCACTAGCATTCTTTTTCTGAAACATATTTTAAGTTTTCCATGTATTTGAAAATTAATGTTTGCCTGTCTTAATGAAACAGTATGTACTGAAATCACTCAGTCTTTTCTTGTTAACTCTAGGCAGTTGTCCTGAAAGATATTAACATTCTGTGTCTTCAGGAATTACCTATTTTATGTTTTCTGCCTTGACCTCAAGCTGCTGTTCTCTTCTTTTAGTTGGCCTTTCATTAGTGTGAACTAACCAGAAAGCCAAACAGCACTGTGTGCTAGATATGTAGACAAAAGAGGAAGAAGTTACTTTCACCATTAGGGAGGACCTTCTGTTTATTAATGAATTCAGATAAAGGACATTCAGAAAGTCAGGAGTGACGGGGGAGGTAGGGAAGATGCCTGGAGCAAAGACCTGAGGAATTTTCCAATGATTTCAGTGGATTTCCATGGCTTTCCAATACAGTTTGCTACTTCCATTCTTGTGTTAGAAAGATTATTTTTAAAAGCTTGCTGAAAGATTGGATATGGGGTCTGGTGAGGAAAGAGGCTTAAAATTTAAGTTTTATGCCTGCAACACAGGAACAGTAAATAAAAGTGTCATTTTTAAAAATAACATTTTCTAATTATAAGTGTGTAATTGTAGAATATTTGGTAAGACGCAAAAGCAAATACACATAAAAATCAACTGAATTTATTGTAGACATAACCATTCATCTTTAAAATATGGTACATATACACATTTTTACCTACTTTGAATACTATATACAGTTTTGTGACCTCTTTACCTTACTCTGTCATCAACATTTCCCATGTCATTAAATAATCTTCAAAATCTTGATTTTTTAATGGCTACCTCATGGTTCATTGAAAACTAAAAGTGATGTAACTTTCCATTTTATTGGACTTTTAACTGATTTCAGGTCTCATTATTGTTACTTTGCTTTATGTATTTATCCACATCTCTTTATATTCTCTTAGGACTGCTTTTTGAAAGTAGGATCACTTCATCAAATGGTTTTTAATACATGTGGTTAAGGAACCTTTCAAGAGTTTTACTCGTTTCTTCTCCTTGTAGTGTGTGAGCATGACTGTCCTTATACCTTTGCAGCCATGTACTACAGTCTTTGGTCTTCAGAAGGGCTAGATTTTATTTTGAAGATTATTTTGACTTCGTTGAGTTTAAGGTGACACTTGTATAGACAAGTATAATGTTCAGTAAGTAATACTTGATGAAGCAGTGTGATAAATGCAAACTGCAACTAAAGATTTGGAAACTACAAGAAGTTTATATGAAACAGGATCTCTAAGCTATATATTATATGTACTGGTACATATATATCTGTGGCATTACATATAGGAAAAAGAGTGCTAAAGACTGAACTTTAGGGCAAACACAGATAATAAGGGATGAAGTGGAGACAGAATCTTTTGAGGTGATAGAAGATGTAGGTTTACATTAATAGCATGTGTTTTCTGTAAGACTTTGTTCTAAGGACTACTCAGTTTTAGCTTTGTGTAGTAACTGCTTTTGTAACTTCAAGTTTTTGACATGATTTGATATTCCAATAATCCCAATAGAACTCTTTTATGTCTCATAGATTATTGCATTCTTGATCTTCTTAGATAACTTTTTGCTGCTTTATATTCTTTTAGATGATATAAATTATTACTAAAGTCCCTGAATGGTAGTTACAGGTCTCAATCTGTTTCATTTCTCTTTTAAAAGTATTTTATAGCACAGTGGTTGTCATATAATATCTAGTGATGTTACTGGTTAATGTTCTAGACTTAAATAATTATATATTATACATAATTAATAATATATTTCCCATTATGTAGAATTTTCTAAATGTTAGAATGTCAAATGAAAGAACTTAATGTTGAACTAGGATTTTAATTTATTTTTCATTTTTTAAATATACTTTATTGATTATGCTATTACAGTTGTACCATTTCCCCCCCATATTCCCTTCTGCCCTGCACCCACATTCTCCCCTCCTTTGTTCATGTCCATGGGTCATACATATAATTTCTTTGGCTTCTACATTTCCTATACTATTCTTAACTTCCCCCTGTCTATTTTCCATTTATGCTATATATTCCCTGTATGTTTATCCCTATTCCCCTGCCCCCCTTCCCTGCTGATCACCCTCCGTATGATCTCCATTTCTGTGATTGTGTTCCTGTTCTAGTCATTTGCTTAGTTCATTTTTGGTTTTCTTAGGTTCTGTTTTTGAAAATTGTGAGTTTATTGTCATTTTACTGTTCATGTTTTTGATCTTCTTCTTTCTCTTAGATAAGTCCCTTTAACATTTCATATAATAAGGGCTTGGTGATGATAAACTCCGTTAACTTGACCTTATCTTGAAAGCACTTTATCTGCCCTTCCATTCTAAATGATAGCTTTGCAGGATAGAGTAATCTTGAATGTAGGGCCTTGCCTTTCATGACTGGGAATACTTCTTTCCAGCCCCTTCTGGCCTATAAGGTTTCTTTTGAGAAATCAACTGATAGTCTTTTGGGAACTCCATTGTAGGTAACTGTGTCCTTTTCTCTTGCCGCTTTTAAGATTCTCTCTTTCTCCTTAATCTTGGGTAATGTAATTACGATGTACCTTGGTGTGTTCCTCCTTGGGTCCAACTTCTTTGGGACTCTGAGCTTCCTGAACTTCCTAGAAGTCTATTTTCTTTGCCAGATTGAGGAAGTTCTCCTTCATTATTTTTTCAAGTAAGTTTTTAATTTCTTACTCTTCCTCTTCTCCTTCTGGCACCCCTATGATTTGGATGTTGAAATGTTTAAAGTTGTCCCAGAGGTTCCTAAGCCTCTCCTCATTTTTTTGAATTCTTGTTTCTTCATTCTGTTCTGGTTGAATGTTTATTTCTTCCTTCTGGTCCAAGCCATTGATTTGAGTCCAGGTTTCCTTCCCTTCACTGTCGGTTCCTTGTGCATTTTCCTTTATTTCACTTTGCATAGCCTTCACTTTTTCCTCTATTTTGTGACCATACTCAATCAGTTCTGTGAGCATCCTGATTATCAGTGTTTTGAATTCTGCATCTAATAGGTTGGCTATCTCTTCATTGCTTAATTATATTTTTTCTGGAGCTTTGATCTTTTCTTTCATTTGGACCATTTTTTTTTCCTCAGTGCACCTGTTACATAGTAAGGGGTGGAGCCTTAGGTATTTCCCAGGGCGGGGCAACCTACGTCCCTATTTTGTCATGCTGTGGGGCAAGGGTCCGAGAGGGAACAATGCCCCTTGTGCAACTCTCTACCTGCTTTTATTCACTTCTCCCGCTGCCCACAAGTAAATTGAGCTCTTCTGGTGCTGATTCCCATGTGGGTGGGTTTGTGTGCGTTCTAGGACCCTGTGGGTCTCTCCAACTAACTCTCCTGTGAGGCTGGGAGTTTCTCCCACCACCGCAACCCCCACAGGTGTTTTCAATCAGAGGTTTTGAGGCTTTATTTCCCTGCACTGGGAACCCTGGGTTGTGCAGTATGTCTGTCTCCTCAGTTCTTCCTCCCGGTTTATCTGCACACAAATGTGGGACTGCCCAGTCCGCCAGTCACTGCCTTGCCCAGTCCTCCAGCCATCACCTTGCCTCCAGTCCTCTCACCCAGCTACTCATCTCTGCCCCTCCTACTGATCTGGATAGATGTTTCTTCTTTAGCTCCTTGGTGGTCAGACCTCCATACAGTTTGATTTTCTGTCAGTTCTGATTGTTTGTTTTTAAATTTGTTGTTGTCCTTCTTTTGGTTGTGCAAGGAGGCACAGTGTACCTACCTATGCCTCCATCTTGGCTGGAAGTCCATATTCAGGATTTTAAAATAAGATTTTACCTGTATTTAATAGCTCTACCTTGGGCCTGGGCTTTTAAGTCTGCTCTGCGTTGTAAGCATAAAGAGGGAAATGGCAAGAACTAATAATCAGGAAGAGCAAGGATCTGCAACTGTCATAACATTACTATTCAAAGACAAATGTGTAGGCAAAATTACTTGTGCATTATATAAGTGAAAATGTTATTGAGACGTTTTCTCATTTGACCTTTTTTTTCTTTAATTGTTATACTCTGCTTGTTTCCATTGCTGCTTTGGGAAGCGGTGATAGGGAAATTGTCCAGGGAGGCTGGTATGCCCCTAGTTAAGCCCAACAAAGCAAGTATTACCTTAGTAAAATTACTATAACCCAAAGGTGATAATGAGTTTTAGTGAATGAAAACTTACAGCATCTTCTATACAATGAGAGTAAGAGTACAGATCCCAAGTGATTATGTCATATCTGAAAATTAAAGTTATTTTTGTTTTCATTCTGTCATTTCCCGTTCTTCCTGCATATCAGATCTCTCCCTCCGTGCAGTCACTTCAAATTGTGGCTGCGCATTATATCACCTGGGAAGCATTTAAACATCTCTAAGCTCAGAGCATACCCCACACTGATTAAACCACTGTCTCTTTGTTGGGGAGTGAAGTGTCTAGGATCTGGAAATCATTAATTTTTAAAGGTCCCAGGTGATCTACTTGGCAGCCAAGGGTGTTACCCCATGGGTGGTGCCATAGAGTCATGGCACCAGCGAGGGCATTGGCCACTTCAGTTTCCAGCACAGATGCGCAACACAAAAAGTAGACACTCAAATCTTGAATGAAAGAATGAATTTATTTCTATTTTTGCCATTGAATCTAATGTTGAAAGTATGTAAAGTATTATATTTTATATATGGTTAAAACTCAAATATATTTTTCAGATTCATTTATATGCTCAAAATTTCAGTGAATTTATATGCTCAAAAAGGCACAATATGGATTAATAAGCATTACCAATTTCCACCAGACTTCACAAGGTCTTAAATTTACCAAAAAGAGGTTAGTCTGTGGGGAGGAGAGTAAGAAGATATGATAATCGTCAACTTCTAGTAGATAGCTAGACCTGTCTTTTTAGTTAGTAGAATTATTTTCCTGTATTGCTTCCTAAGCCATCTTCATTCCCGTATTATCTTTTCTTTCTAATAAGTTGTAAACTCCTAATTATGCCTTCAACCTAGAGAAATAATGACTTTTTTCAAAACACTCAGGAATATTACCTGTTCACTTATAAAACAGTTGTTTGAAGTTTGGAAAGACAGAGCTGTTTCAGATTGTGTTCAGTCTAGATACACTGTCTGCCTGTGTGCTAGCCATAAGACTCTAGGGGAAGCTACTTAACTTCTATGAGCCTTGGTTTTCTCATCTGTGAAGCTGAGATAGTTACCTATCTTACAGTATTACTGTGAGGATTAAACGAGATAGATATATGGCACTTAACGTGGTGACTCCTGGTAACATATAAGTACCTAATCAATGCAAATGGTTGCTGTTGTTTCTGCAGCTGCCATTCTTGTTGGAATACATACCATACAACCTTCTCAGTACAAAGGTTGCTCAGGTATTCAGTATAGTTCAAACATGTTCATTTAGACTGTGGCATACTTAATGTAATTAAATTTGTTCTTGTATGCTAGGAATATGCCAAAGCCTCTACCACCATTGACAACCCTGTTAAAGTGAACAACTAATGATAACTAAGATTACCTTTCCCTCCTTCCTGTTTTCCAAGAAAGATACAACTCAATAGGTTCAGCTGAAAGAGCATAGTGGGAACTAGGAGGAGAAAGGGTGACGGGTGTTTGAATTAGCAATTTGGAGTGGAGGGTAGGTATTCTTGATGTGTTGGTTAGTAAGGGACAAGTCAGGGATCTGCAGATTACACAGTACCTCATTTAAAGTTATGATGGAAAAGGTTCAAAATGACTCTTTGTGACCCAGCATTGAAACCAGGATTTATGTTAGTGGTTAAAATGTGTACCAAGTTCCAAAGTACCTGACTTTAAAACAAATTTTGGACATACTCCTTTGTAAGTTAGAAGCTATTTTTATAAACCAGCGCTTAAAGAAACATATAATACTTCTTGCTTTAACATAGAAACATGTACTTGTTCTAAACTTTATATGTATTTTTTCTAATTAGTACACTTTATTTCTTAGAGTGTTTTTAGATTCACAGCATAATTGAGCAGAAAGTGTAAAGAGTTCCTGTATATCTGCTGTCCCTGCATGTACCACCTTCTACTGCCAATATCCCACACCACTGCTACGTTTGTTACAGTGGATGAACTTACATTTGACACATTACTGTCACTCAAAGGCTGTAGTTTACATTAGGGTTGGCTCTTGGTTTTCTATATTATTTGGGTTTTGACAAATGTATAATGACATACATTCACTCTTACACAGTCTTTACACTGTCATAAAGGTCCTCTGTGTGGCCTATTAACCCCTCCCTCCCCACAAAACCATCGACTGGTTTTTATTTTTATTCTCTACTGACTCCATAGTTTTGCCTTTTTTACCATGTAGTGTGGTTAGAATCAGACAAAATGTAGCCTTTTTAGATTGGCTTCTTCCCTTAGTAATGAATTAATATTCCTACTTTTTTGTGACATGATAGCTCATTTGTTTTGAGTGCTGAATAATGTTCTGTCAGCTGTATGTACCAGTTTATTTACGCATTTGCCTACTAAAAGACATCTTGGTTACTTCCAACTTTGGCCATTATGAAGCTGCAATAAACATGGGAAGGTTTTTGTGTGGACATAAGTTGTTAGTTCATGAAGTATCAAGGAGAACAATTGCTGTATAGTATGGTAAGAATATATTTAGTTTTTAAGAAACTGAAACTGTCTTCCAAAGTGGAAGTACCATTTTGTATTCCCAGTAGCAATGAATGAGAGTTCCTGTTGTTACCACATTCTCCAGCATGTGTTGTCATTGTTTTGAATTTTGGCCATTCTAACAGGTATGCAGTAGTATCTCATTCTTGTTCTAGTTTTCAGTTTTTTAATGACATGTCTTAGTTTGTTTGGACTGCTCTAACAGAGTACCTTAATACGCTTATAAACAACAGAACTTTTTTTCTCACAGTTCTGGAAGCTGCAAAGTTCAGCCAAGATTTGGTGTCTGGTTAAAACCTGCTTTCATAGATGGCTATCTTCTTGCTGTGTCCTTCAATAACAGAAAGGGCAAGGGAGCTCTGGGGTTTTCTTTTATAAGGGTGCTAATTTAATTCATGGGGGCTATATCCTCATGACCTAATCACTGTCCATAGGCTCCCCTCCTAATAGCATCACATTGGGGGTTAGGATTTCCACTTCAATTATGGAGGCATGCAGAAATTAAGTCCATACTAACATAGAATGTTGAACATCTTTTCATGTGCTTATTTGCCGTCTTATGTCTTCTTTGGTGAGGTATTTGTTCAGGTCTTTTGTCCATTTTTAAATTGGGTTGTTCATTTCCTTATTGGGTTTTAAGAGCTTTTTGTATATCTTGGATAACAGTCCCTTTATCAGATGTACAAAGGATCATACTAGAATACTATATGCCAGCAATTCAGTAACCTAGGAGAAATGGATAAATTCCTAGAAATATAACCTGCCTAGATTAAATCATGAAGAACTGAAAAATCTAAATAGACCAATCAGCAGTGAGGAAATTGAAACAACCATCAAAAACCACTTAAAAAATAAAATACAGGACCAGATGTCCTCACTATTGTATTCTACCAAACATTCAAAGATTTGAAACCTATCTTTCTCATACAGTTCCAAAAAACAGAAGAAGAGACAATATTTCCTAACACATTTTACATAGCCAATATAACCCTGATAACAAAACCTGGCAAGGATAACCGTCCCAAAAAGAAAACTACAGACCAGTATATCTGATGAATGCAGATAAAGAAATTCTAAACAAAATACTAGCAAATTAAATACAATGCACTAAGAAATAATACATCATGATCAAGTGACATTCCAGGGGTACAAGGATAGTTCAACATATGTAAATTGATCAATGTAATACACCACATTAACAAAAGAAAGGATAAAAAAATCACATGATCTTATCAATAGACTCAGAAAAAGTTACCCTAACTGGTGTAGCTCAGTTGGTTGGATGTTGTCCTGTAGAGTGAAAGGTCCCTGGTTTGATTCATGGTGAGGGAACATGCCTGGTTTGTGGGCCTGCTCCCAGGTAAGGGCATGTGCAAGAGACATTTGATTGATGTTTCTCTCACACACTGATGTTTTCCTCTTTCTCCCTCCTTCCCCCTCTTTCTAGAATAAATAAATAAAATCTTTAAAATATAGATGCAGAAAAAGGATTTGATAAGATACAACATCCATTTATGATTACCACAATCAAATAGGAATAGAAGAAAAGTACCTCAACATAATAAAGGCCATATATGACAAACCAATATCATACAGTATCATATTCCAATATGATATCATACTCAAAGGTGAAAAATTGAAAGCTTTTCTTATAAAATAAGAACAAGACAAGGATGCCCACTCTCGCCTCTCTTATTTAACATAATGCTGGAAGTACTAGCCAGAGTAATCAGGCAAGAGAAAGAAATAAAAGGCATACAAATTGAGAAGTATGTGTCAGTTTTTGCAGATGACATGATTTTGTACATAGTACACCTGAATACTACACTAAAAAACTGTCAGAAATAATAAATACATTCAAGTTGTGAATACAAAATCAAAGTACACAAATCCACAGGTTTCTATTAACGATGAAACTTTAGGAAAAAATTTTAAAAATAATTCCTTTTGCATTTGCAACCAAAAGACTCAAATACCACCTAGGAATAAACTGAACAAAGGATGTGAAAGACATACGTACCAAAAATTACAGAGAATTATTAAAAGAGATTGAAAAAGACACAACGAAATGGAAAGATGTTCCGTGTTCACAGATTGGAAGAGTCAACATAGTTAAAATGGTCATATTACCCAAAGAAATATACAGGTCTAATACAATCCCCATCAAAATCCCAATGTGATTTTTTAAAAAGAAATGTAACAAAAAGTCACCAAATTTGTATGCAATCATAAAAGACCACAAATAGCCAAAGCAATCCTGAGAAAAAAGAATGAAACCCGAGATACCACACTACCTGACCTCAAATTATACTATTGAGCTATGACAATCAAAACAGCAGAAAAACACACACAAAGATTATTGGAATTCTGAGAATTGAAAGCCCAGAAATAAAAACACATGTATATGGGCAAATAATTTTTGACAAAGGAGGCAAAAACACACAGTGGAGAAAAGATAGCCTCTTCCATAAATGATGCTGAGAAAAATGGAAAGCCACATGCATAAGAATGAAACTAGATTAGTACATGTACAAAACTAGATCCATGTACAAAAATATAATTCAAAATAGATTGAAGACCTAAATACAAGATCTGTAACAATAAATTACAAGGAAGAAAACATAGATACTAAACTTACTATACTTATTTTACTTGGTTGTAGAGAACATTTTATGAAAGGCAAGGGAAGTAAAGGCAAAAATAAACAAATAGAACTGTATCAAATGAAAAAGCTGCACAGCAAAAGAAACTGACAACCAAACAGAAATAGCAACACCCGAATAGGAGATGATTTTTGCAAACAACAGCTTCAACAAAGGGTTAATATCCAAAATATATAAAGAACTCATAAAACTCAATACCAAACAATCCAATTAAGAAATGGGCAGAGGACCTGAACAGACACCTCTCCCAAGAACATGTACAGATGGCCAAAATATATATGAAAAGATGCTCAACTTCATTAGCTATGAGGGAAATGCAGATCAAAACTATAATGAGATACCACCTCACACCTGTTAGAATGGTTATTTATCAACAAGACAAGTAAGAACAAGTGTTGGAGAGGTTGGGGAGGAAAGGGAACCGTCATTTATTGCTGGCAGGAAAGTATACTGTTAAACAGTCTATGGAAAATAGTCTAGCAGTGCCTCAACAAATGGAGAATAGAGTTACCATGGGGCCCAGCAATCCCTCTCCTAAGTATATACTTGAAAAACTCAAAAACATGTATTTACAAAGATATATGCCACCCTTATGTTCATTGCAGCATTATTCACAGTAGCCAACAACACATGGATTCAAAGTGTGTCCTTCAATAGAGGATTGATAAGACATGGTGCATATATACAATGGAATACTACTCAGCCATAAGAAAAGACGAAATACTGCCATTTGCAACAACATGAATGGACCTTGAGAATAGTATGCTAAGTGAAATAAGTCAGAAAAAGCTAAGAACCATATGGTTTCACTCATAGGTGAGATATAAAACTGACACTCTGGACACAGAGAGTAGTGTGATGGTTACCAGAAGGAAGGAGGTGGGGGTATAGTGGGAGTGGATCACCTAATATATGACAACAGGATATGGTTTGATTCAGGTGATAGGCAACAGAGTGCAATACACAGATCTTGTGTCATAGAAATGTGCATTTGAAACCTATACGATCCTATTAACCAGTGTCACCCCAATACATTTAATTTTTTTAAAAAGAACTCTATATATCTTGGATAACAGTCCTTTATCAGATGTTTCTTTTGCAAATATTTTCTGCCAGACTGTGACTTGTCTTCTCACTCGCTGACACTGTCTTTTGCAGAGCTGATTTTAACTTTAATGAAGCCCAGCTTATCAATTATTTCTTTCACAAATCATGCCTCTGGCGTTGTAACTAAAATGTTGTTGCCATACCACAGGTCATCTAGGTTTTCCTCTATGTTTTCTTGTAGGAGTTTTATAGCTTCACATTTTATTTTAGGTCTTTGATCCATTTTGAGTTAACATGTGAAGTGTGTAAATTTTGTGTCTAAATTTTCTTTTTTTACATGTGGATGTCCAGTTGTTCCAGCACATGTTTTTGAAAAGACTGTTTTCTCCATTGTATTGCCTTTTTTCCTTGTCAAAGGTCACTTTTGACTTTATTCATGTGGGGTCTGTTTCTGTTCAGTTGATATATTTGTATATTCTTTTGTCAAGACCACACTCTCTTGATTACCATTGCTTTATAGTAAGTCCTGAAGTTGGGTAGTGTCAGTCCTCTGGCTTTGTTCTCCATCAGTATTCTGTTGGCTATTCTGGTTCTTTTTCTTCTCCATATAAACTCCAGAATCAATTTCTTGATATACACAAAATACCTTGCTGGGATTTTGATGGGGATTGCATTGAATTTATAGGTCAAGTTGACAGTATTGACTCTTCTTACCCATGAACATAGAGTACCTATTTATTTATTTAGTTCTTTGATCTTATTTGCACTTTCAATAGATTTTTGTGTTACTATATAGCGCTTTGGAATATAATCAAAGTAAAGTCTTTTGATGTTATACCGATATGACATCTTAGCAAAATATAGCTCTTTTATATTTGTAGCCATAACATTAAACCCATCCTTAAATAAGAACTTTGTATAGTAAGATTTTTAAAATTTTATATTCATACTATACACATAGAAATTTTTATTTTAACAATTTAAAATAGGACTCTCAAAACATACCACTTTCCATAGTTATGTCAAGTCCAACTTAAGTCTTTGTTATAATCTTTTCTGCATGAATTTAGTTCAGCTCATTTTAAGATAAGACTTTTTGCCATAGGGTTAAAACACATGCAGAATTTAGTATAAATCTTTGCATATTTGTCTTAGTATGGAATTAAAAGTCATATGTATTAAAAGCATATATTTGTCAATTGAATCCATTATTAAATTTAGCATTTGAAAGTTCTTATAGGGAATCATTCCAGAGCTGGACAAGTAGAGTATTCATGATTTTTGCAATAACAGTAATAGCTAAAAAATATGAAAGTGATGAGAAATTGTTTTTTTAAAGCTATCAGTCCTTATGCTGCTAAATGTCTATAATAATAGTGTCACTTGTTAGCATTAAGAGCAGCTAGTAACAGAAAATTACCAGGTGCAAGTGCATCACTGTCTAAACTTCCTATGTTGTTTTGTGGAGAAGATAAAATAGCTTATGGGAAATATAGTATTTAAAATGAGGAAATCAATGTTTGCAATGGAGAAAAATAGTAGAATAAGAGTACTTCTCATTTTCTTATTATTTTAGACAAAAAAAATTGAGTACTCAATTATGGAATTTAACAATTCATCCTGTGTTTTTTTGGGGGGGGTTTTTTGCATTGCTGCATCTTGAGGTTTCAATAAGCAATGCTCCTAATATTTTTGTCTCTGCTTTCCATATCGCAACTGTAATGAATTTTACCTTTGCTGCATGAATGAAGTAAATTGCTATATAAATGAACTGTTTCTTATGAAGGGAACGTAAGAAAAAGCTCCATTTCCTCTCTTATCCTCCATCCCTGTCTCCTGTGTGTCTCCCTCCCTCTCCCCTTTTCTGTTCTTTCTTCCCTTCTCTCTTCTTCTCCCCTTCCCCATTAAACTTGCATTATAAAATCTCCCTTTCTTCTCTTAGTCAAATCCCACAACTCTTCCGTTACTTTGAATTATTAAAGTACTTACAACTTTTAGGATGTAAAAAGCCCAGTTCATTTCTTGTAACCCTACAGAGCTTACATCCTAGTGGGGCAGACAATAAGTAGCATATTGAATAAATAGATAAGAAATAGATAAGATATATAATAGGTTAGAGAGTGATAGATGCTATGGAGAAAAAGTAGAAAGGAAGATATGAAATGTGGGGATTATGCATGATGGAGGAAACTGTAGATATCTCAAAGAGGAACATGATTCAGGTAGAGACACAACTGGTACAGAGACCTTGAGGTGAAGGTGTACATTGTGTGTTGGAGAAACAGGTTACTGAACTAGTTGAACCAGGAAGAGAGCAGCAGATAAGAAAGATGGTGGGGGTTGCAGTGGCAAAGTGTGCATGGTAGGGTCATAAGACTTGAACTTGAACACAGAATAAGAAGGCAAGCCTTTGGAGGGTTTTGACCAGAGTTATATGATCTGATTTACTTTTTAACTATCATTCTGTCTGGTTGTCATATTAAGAAAAGACTACTATGGTGGTCCTAGGGTCAAAGGTGAAAACAAGTAGGCTATTGTAATTAACCATGCAGAGGATGCTGGTGTTTTTGAATCAAGATTGACTGGTAGGAGTAGGGAGTGTTAGAATTTTGGGTATGTTTTGAAGATAAACCCAATAAAATTTGCTGATGAATTAGATGTGGGGTAGAAAGAATGTTGTTGAGGATTAGGTCCTAAGGCTTTTATACCAACAAACTGGAAGGAAGACTGGAGTAGCCTTTAGATGAAATAGGGAAGATTGTAGGAGGAACTCCATGTAGGACATGTTAAACTTGAGGCACTTTTCATAGTTATTAAATATATAGACTGTTGATTAAGAATTTTGATATATAGTCTGGAATTCAGGATAGGAAATCTAGACTGGAGATACAGATTTGGGAATAATAGTGCTTATGGCACTATTAGAAGCCATAAAACTACATGAGCTCACCAAAAGAGAAGATGTAGGTAGAAAAGAAAAGGGGTCCAAGAACTGAGCTCTTGAGAAATGGAAATATTTAGAAGTTAAGAAGAAAAGGAAGAGCAATAGTGATTGAGAAAGAGAGTAGGAAAGTTAGGTAGAAAACCATTAGGTTATTCTAGCAACAAAATAAGAGGAAGTATATCGAGGAAGAAGTCATCAACTGTGTTAAATGTTGCTGGACCAGGCAAATAAGATAACGATTTGAGAAATGAGCATTGGGTCTAATGATGATGTCATTTATGACTTTGGATGACAGCTGTTCAGTGGAGTGATGGGAGGAGTAAAAGCTTGTTGAGACATTGAGGTGGGAGCTGGAAGGAGTAGAGGAATAGAAGTTTGTTTTTACTAAGGTTGAGGAAGTGGCACTTTGGTGTTCTTGTGGGCGTAGTTCACAAGAGAGGTAAAAATAGATTCAGGATGGAGTTTAAAATGGCTGGAGTTTTGTGCTTATAAAAAAAAAAAGAAAGAGATTGAAAACTGGTGTAAATAGCACCTATCTTGAGATTATCATTTATCACCTATTTTCTACCTAACTGTGAATCCTCATTGGCAGGTCAGCTGCTAGCCTATAAAATGCTTTGTTTGAGTTAGGATGGAATCACTCCTATACCTAATGCCTTTTCTCCATCCTTTTCCTATCCCTTTTTTTAAAAAAAAGTCTGGCTAGCAGATGACACCTTTGTGAGAAGGAAAAAGAGCCACTTATTCCAAGTAAGGCAGCTAACACAAGGGCTGGGTTTTAGTCCTACCTTACCTTAAGCTAGATGTTCTTTAAACAGTGAAGGAGTCACTACTGTAAGCTGCAGCCCTTCTCAGTCTACGCCATGGCAAAGGGAAAGTCATATTTAATATTCCGCTGTAATAAACATCTCTTTTATCCTGTGGCAAAATAGCATGATAAGTGAAAAGAAAGGAAATTCAGAAACCAAGAGTTTAGTATGGGAATCCCAGCTCTTCTACCAACTGGCAAAAGGTATTTAAAATGGATCATTTAGTTTCTGTGCCTTGATTTCTTCAGGGATAAAGGGTCGGGTTTGCCCTCAACCAATCCTTTCCTGTCTGAAATTCTGTGATTCATTAAAATATAGTAATGTACAACTTAATTTCTATTCATCCACATGAAACATAATGTAGTTCTGCTAAGAACCAAAAAATATCACTTAGGAAATTTGGTTTCTTGAGTTCTCACATAAATTATTATTTGCAAAATTTGACTGGAGATTAAATTTGATTTAGCAGCACTGAAATTTTAAGAGGACATAAAGGAAAACCAAAATACAGACTAGCTCATAGAGTTTGTCTAAATTCTCTCTGCGTTATTTTGTAGCTGTGGGACATACGGAAAGTTATTTAACACTCCAAACCTTAGTTTCCTCATCTAAAGATATGAATAACAGTACCTACTTCATAGATTTGTAAGGAGGATTAAACGAGTTGTACACTCTGATGCTATGAACCTGGCTTATCATAAGGATAAAGTAAACCTTAGCTAACATTACTACTACTACTACTACACTACTACTACTATTACTACTACATGACACGTAGAGTTTAAAAACATTTTAGTCAAGTAGCTATGCTATAAAAATCTCTGACACTGTAATTTAATTTTATAATTGTTATCTTTAGTCACTAAGGGAAAAATTGACTGAGAAGAGGAAATGCCAGTGAATCAGGTTTAACTTTTTTTCTCCACAAAATTGGTACCCTGTTTTGTATATCTTTAGTTGCAATGAAAATTCAGTTAGGGAGTGTACTGACTCTCAAATGATGACAGAATGAGCCATTACTGTAATTAGTTCCAGTTGCTGTGATACTTAAAATTTATGAAGTGGTATTGTGTTCAAAAATATATTATCCTTAAGTAGGCTGAAGGAATAACATTTTCTTTGACATATATAACTTCCTTAAAGATAGATTTTTGAAGCATCCTGTGTTTTGATTTTACCATCAAGCTTTCTACACCCTTTCTATATAAACTTTTTCAGAGCACATATTTGATTATCAATAGTGTCATTACCTGGTGTTTACAGTTCATAGTTTGTTTTACAGAATTAATAAGATATACTTGAAATAGTTTTCAGTTATACTGAATGTTGTGTTGTAATTATTGTGGTTGATTTATTAATGCCGGTTTGCACTAATTTTATATCAAACATGCAGATCATTTCTAAACTGGTCACTTTAAAAGAAGAAAATCTTTATATAATACATTAGCTTAGAAAGTCAAGGTAATTAATGATATAAAGGTTAGAGAAAAATGGAAGTCTGTAGGGTAAAGTTGAAGAATTTTAAAGAGTATTAGATGGGCCTTAACTGACAAATAATCATGAATTTAAATTTTAGTTGAATTATCTTGTTTGTCTTTTGTAAATGAAATGAGTTGCACACAGTGCAGTGTACCTGGGATTTAGTAGCACCTAGCACCCAAACCTTGGTTTCTAAAAACCTTCCCACTAAAAGGAACCAGGGATCCTTGAAGAAATGGCTGATTCCGGGGCAGGGAGCCTAGAAAGTAAGGAAGTGTTCAAAGAAACTGATGGTGGCCTGTCACCAGATTATAGGGGCCATTTTGAAGAGGCTCTCACTGGCCAAATCTGGGTAATTTGAGCATCAAAATAATTAAAGGCTGTAATAAACTAAAAAGCAGCATTAGGAAAGCAATGGGAATCCATGAGATCTCACTGGTAGTGTACACATTCATACAAATGGTGCTAAAGAGCCAGCTGGTAAATGTGATTTTAGTAGTTCAGTTCTGCCAAAACTTACAAGTGGATTTTAAATCTAGGGGAGAAATGATGAAGACAAGGATATTTGCATGGTCTTAAAGTGTTTGTCCAAAGGTTGCCTCTTAGTTGTAGTGGAAAGGTATTAAGTAAGCAGGAGGAATGCTGGACAGCACTTGATTGGGCAGTGAAAATTAGCATCACCATTTAGGGACAGGTGAATACCCTGTGACTCCGGGTGTGATGCCCTGAGAAGAGCACATCACCACTTATGTACTATTCTGGCCACTGAGGCACCACCTGTAACTAATCCTGAGGAAACATCAGACAAGTTCAAAATGATGAGCATTCTTTTTAAAAAAGAACTCTATTAAAAAATGTTAATATTATAAAAGTCAAAGAAAGGCCGAAAGGCTTTTTTATATTAAGCTTATAAGGGTGCAGGACACAGATGATCCCAAGACTAAGTGCTATATCTGGAGAAAAATTATAAGTTTTTGTAAGGCATTACTGGATCAGTTGACAATTTTTTGTAGATCATAGGTTTTAAGTATTATATTGATACTATATTTACTGAATTGTGGCTGTATTGCAATTGTATTGAAGGTTGTTTAGGAAATACACACTAAAGTATTTATGGGGAAGGGGTTATGATGTATTCAACTTAACTCTCAAAGGCTCAGGAAAAGCACTTTGTGTATGTGTGGGTGTGTGTGGGGGTACATGTATTCTGATACATGTACCTATGCATAGAGAGGGAGGGGTGATAAAGCAAATGGGGCACAATGGTAACAGAAAGAGTCTGGGTAAAGTTACGCAGATGTTCTTGGTTGTGATTTTTCTCCAAGTTTTAAATATTTCCAAATAAGTTTATATACATGCATGCACTCATTGCAGCTCATTTCTTATTGCTCTAGGTTGCTAATTTAACTTTAATATTTAATTGGGTTAAGATGTTAAAATTCATTGCTTACAGATATACACATTGATTTTTAATTTCTCTTAAATAGTGCTGGGCCTAAAGGAGATAACATTTATGAATGGAGATCGACCATACTTGGTCCACCAGGTTCTGTATATGAAGGTGGTGTGTTTTTTCTGGATATCACATTTTCATCAGATTATCCATTTAAGCCACCAAAGGTAAGATCCTTAGAAGTACATTCTTTAATATTTATCCTTCTCCTCTGGAATCAGTTTATTCTAGCACTTAAGTGTATATTGATGTAATAAATTTAATTTCATGTTTTTCATGGATTGATACGGAAACTCTCATGCACCAAGAAGTTTAAAACTATGCAAGTAATTGATTTCTGCCTTTTACAAAAAAACTCTGTAATCAGCAAAAGAGGGTTTGTTGATTATAAATAAAAGTACGAGGGGGGACCCCAAAAACCTGGAATTGAAAAAAACATATGTATTTATTCTTATATTTTAAACTTAGTCACCTTCAAGGTACTCTCCATTTGATGCAATACACCAATCAAGACATTTTTTCCACTGCTTAAAAAAGTTTTTGAACTTGTTGGTTTTGATACTTTTTAGTGCTTCTGCTGTTTTTTTTTATTCCACATTGTCAAAATGTTTCCCCTTTTGAGGACTTTTTTCATCTGGGGAAGCAAAAGAAAGACTCAGAGTGAGATTGGATGAATAGGGAGGGTTAGGCACGGGGGCATGCCATTTTTGGTTAAAAATCACTGAACACGCAGTGTGGTATGGGCAGGTGCACTCATTAATCACCCATCATGAAATGGGTGAACACATTGAAAGAGCCTTCAAAAAAAAATTCACTGAAGCCAAACACAGCCTGTCACAACAATGCCAGCTGGTACACTGATACAGCTGGGTTCCTAGAACACGCACCTAGGGAGGGAATCCTATGCTACAAGGGGCCTGCCCTCCAGAAGATAATTCTGGATTTTTTAACATCCCCCTCCCCGTTGCACACCACTCTGCACATCCTTAAAGCTGATGAATTTTTGGTTTTACATATGAGGGAAAATATCCTATGAACCTTCCTTAGAAACATAAAAAGTAAACCTGTGTGACAGCTTCTATAAATAAGGGTTAAATAACTTGAATTTTGTGCTAAGTATCATACCTTATCTTTATAGTTGAGCAAAATGTAGAAAAACATGGCAAAGAAGAGAGAGGCTAATAAACTATTTAATAAACTTATTTTGTGCTCTGTAGGTAGAAGGTAGTAATGGGAGTCAGGATTGCTAGGTGACTTAGTGCCTCCTTGTTGTCTCTGAATATGAATTAGTTGATAACAGAGAAGGATTGAGTTGTGCCTTGTAATGAATGGCAATTCTTTTTCAAGTCTTAAATGTAAGTTACTTAAATAGATTTCTCCTCTTGACTTCTCTTTATAAAATGGTCAGGCTAGCTGGTAAAAACCCCAGATACTAAGCCTGAGCATAATTATTCATCACTTGATCTTAGCCAAAAGGCCTAGAGGCAAGGAGCATAATTATTCTTTAGTTACAAAGATTTATGACATGTTAGGGAAAAGTTGGTTACCAAGCCCTTAACTATGATGAAGTGTTTTATTTTTCAATGTAGTTCCTTCTGTTTCCAGTACTATGTAAAAATATATGAAACAATTTAATTCCTGCAAAAAAAGAAAAAACCCAGACAGTATATTATCTAAAAAGGTAACAACATTTCCACCTAGTGGTATTTACCTCAAATTGCACCTACCAAGACTCCCTAGCACCTAGAGGTATTTGCTGTCAAATACAGCTATTAGTTTTTTGAGTGCTTTACTCTGGTCCCATCAGAATTTAAGATCTTTAAATGATTGTCTTAGTGCTCCCAGGTATATAGATTATGTCTTGCTAGATCAATCAAATGAAAGCATAAAACCCTCATGTTAATAATAACAAATTGTATTCACATTCAAAATAACATGTTAAGTGGCAGTATATCACTGACCACTCAATTTGCATTCAGTGGTTTTCTGTATGATAGAAAACAAATAAAACATAAGCAAAAGAGCTCATGACTATAAAAGTGATACTTTTACATGCCTTGTTTTTCATGTTGGAAAAGTGGTTTTAACATGATAGCAAAATGAGCAGGAAAAAATTTTACAAGATTTACTTTTTACCAGATTATCTTTGTACATGAGGGAAAATCTGTTAAAGAAAAAAAGACTTCTTAGGATCTTTCAATGGAAAACAAATTGACTAACATAGGATTTCAAATTATAGTTCTGTATATGATTTATCATAATTGGTTTGGTTAATGTAATGGCTTAAAATTAATTTAGCATGTTAATTTTTTGCTGGTCTCAGTATTTTAGTTTTTTAACCCTTTAATGTTAATTCCTCTTGCCTAAAGTTATCTTATACAGTATTGTGAAGCATTCTTTAGATCTATAGCTGGCCAAGTGAAAAAGAAATAAGACTTCTGCTTTTATCTTAGTGTTAGGTACAGTTATTTCTCTACAGTGCTGTGTATTTTTGAAGTTCAGATAAAGTGGTTGATCTTCAAAGTATTAATTATATTGTCTTTGTAAACCATACATATATATAGTCAACTGCCAAAACCTTAGCATGTATTATTCCCATATTCTATAGCAGAACTATCTAGTAGAAATATAATGCAAGCTACACATGTAATTTTAAATTTTTAGTAGCCACATTAGAGTAGAAACCATTAATTAATTTTAATAATATTTTATTAACCCAGTATATTGAAAATATTGTCATTTCAGTAACCACTATAAGAGTATTATTAATGCTGTATTTTATGTTCCCTTTTTGGTATTAAGTCTTTGAAATCTGATGTGTATTTTACACTTTTAGCCCGTTTTAATTCAAGTAGTCATAGTTTAAGACCTCTGTGTAACTATGTAGTGTGTATGGTATTTAGAGCAGTTGTAGACAGGCAGGGTTGGCTCCCCCCTCACTCCTGCAAAACCAGTGGTTTCTTTCCTGTTAGGCTAGTGGCTCCTTTTTTGTTTTTAATTTTGCATTCTTATCAGAAAAATACTTTTGAGGGCTTTTAATATTTTCTTCCTGCACTCCACTTGGGTGATCACAGTATGCTGCTGTTTCCACAAGCTCAGAAACTGTCTTTTTTCCCCCCTCTGCAACTCCAAATTAAAAACTAACAACCACTCAATGTTTGTGATTGTTTTAAACTTAACAGTATTTGTTCCTATGATTTATCATCTTTTTTCACACATCTCAGACATACTAGTTTTCTTTTCCTTTATTCAGTAGCTTAGGACCATGTTTGTTTTGTTTTACTTTCTATTTTAACAAGACAGTGAGGCAGTTGTGGAAATAAAAGACTAGGAAATAGGCTGGTGATTTTACCAACCTTCCTCTAAATTGTTCTCCAGCATTTTCTGACATGTGGCCAGAAATTGACTGAGTTGACACTGATCTTTTCTACAACAAACTGTTGTAAATTGTATTTTATCTTTAAAAAAATCTTTACCAATTCTTCTTACCTTGGACATCAGAACATTTTTGTTCTTCCTCACTTTCCATCTTTAGAATGGGTGTTATGTGCACAACATGCATGCTTATACGGTGCGTATATAACCTAGAATTACTGTATCATTCATTTGGATTAAGCTAATCAAATCAGCTACTCACTTTGATTTAAAATCATTGTAGTTCTTGCTATACTGGTAAAAACCAGAAAATTTCTTTTAACCAAATTAAATAAAACCATTTGATTTTGCTATTACTTAAACCTAGTATTTGATTAGCTCTTTAGTTAAATTATTTGCTATTTAGTGTCATCTGTGATGTTTTACCCTTCATTTTTGCTTGTGAGGGTTTTAGTTGCCAAGAAAGCATTTCATTTTCTTCCTGTTTTTAATGTGACTGCCCTTAGGTTACTTTCCGCACCAGAATCTATCACTGCAACATCAACAGTCAGGGAGTCATCTGTCTGGACATCCTAAAAGACAACTGGAGTCCTGCTTTGACTATTTCAAAGGTTTTGCTGTCAATTTGTTCTCTTTTGACAGACTGCAACCCTGGTAAGAAAATATTTATTAACGTACAGTGAAGCTGTAGAAACCAGTGGATTTTCTTGGTTAGCTGAAATGTGCATTTGAGAAGTGCTATTGGTGGAAAGATCGGGTAAAATATTTTGCGAGGAAACTATCAATGCCATTTCAATTAGAATAGACCAAAAGTTTCACAGTTTCTCTTTAGTTTGTTAATGGAATGCTACCCTATACTTATTTTCTCCCCATCATTGATGGGCTGTTTTCTGAATTCAGTACTGTACAAATCACTTTGACAGTCGTAAAGCAATGTCTTTGACACCAGTGCCTCCATTTCTTCTTCCATGCTGCCTTGTGCTTTACAGCAGCCATTTAGTGATGAAGAACTTGTTCTTTCTTCCTCTTTTGGATTATAGTTAGTTGTATTGGATGTAGTTAATAGTGGAGGATATTAAAAAATTGTAGCTAATGAGATAGTTGGACAAGATTATGATTATATATACTTACAGGTAAAGTCATTAGTGCAGAATTTATTACAATTTAAAGAAATGCATAACTTCCACACATGATCTTTAACATAGGTAGGTGAGTTGAAAAAGTGATGTTTAAGACAGGATTTTATATACGTTACCTTACTAAAAGGTCACATTTTAAAAGAAGTTGACTTTTTTTTCCTAAAGCTTTGATTAATCACCAGAGGCTATTACTGTTATCTTCAGCTCAGCAGCTGTACATATACCAAAGATGGATGTACGGATGGTTGGGTAGATAGATATTGTAACATCATTTATTAGGTTGGCCAAGAAAGTTCATCCCCCGCCCCCGCAGTGAGATGGCTCTAGTAGTACTTAGTTGCCTTTAATTTCATTTGAAACAATTTTGTTAGATTGTATTCTGACAGCTGTCATATCAGTGCATGTTATTTTTTTAAAAAATTTACCAAAATTGGTGAATTTGTGTGTAGCCATTTTAATATTGAAGATGGAAGAAAATATGCAACTTTTTTGGCGTATTATGCTTTATTATTTCAAGAAATGTAAAAATGCAACTAAAACACCCAAAAGAGATTTGTGCAGTGTATAGAGAAGGTGCTGTGACTGATCAGACATGTTATTGAAGGGGTTTGCGAAGTTTTATGCTGGAGATTTCTCACTGGATGATGCTCTGCTGTCGGATATAGAGCAGTTGAAGTTGATAGTGATTGAATTGAGACATTAATATTGAGAATGATCAACATTATACCATATGAGGGATAGCCTGTATACTCAAAATATCCAAATCAATCAAGGTATTGGTGGAAATGAAATGTCTCTTTTATTTTAGGAACAAACTAAACAGACTGTTTAGCCAACCCAGTATTACAGCAAGATTGTAAACAACTTGAATGTCCATTAATAGAGGATCTACCCACTAAAAATAATGAGACAGCATTCTGTGAACTGATAGGAAAAGCTCTCTAAGATACATTAAGTAAAAAAAGCAAGGCCCTGAAAAAATACATATGTGTAACAATATATTCTAAATGTGTGTACATGTATGTATCTCTAGATAGAAATGTGGCAAATAGCTGACAATCTTTTGCTAGGGGAAAGAACTCCTGAGTAATAGAAGTTTATATCTCAGATTGAATTTCCAGTTCAGAATTCTATTTTTAAAAAGCAGTAAGTTTTCAAATGGAGATAAAGGATAGTTATTTGAGTCATTTTTGCATAGAATGTAGAAAACATTGTATTCTGAATAGTATTGCATTGTTAGATGTGAGTTTTTATTTTAAAATTACATTTTTAATGTTTGTACATAAGGCAGAAATATCATCTAGTGCTCTTTCATTATTGAATAAAATGCCAAGAGTAAAAAAAGTTTTGTATATTAAAGGCAGATATCTATAAAAATCATTTATTAACTCTACATTCACTTTTTAGTTAAAAAGGCCTTTAACAAAATTGAATATTAATATTAAGATGCTGCTAAAAATTCATGTTTCAGTTGAATAAACTGTTAAAACTGTACCTTTAAGACATAATATCTTATATTATTCTTTTCACTTTTCCAGCGGATCCTCTGGTTGGAAGCATAGCCACTCAGTATTTGACCAACAGAGCAGAACATGACAGGATAGCCAGACAGTGGACCAAGAGATATGCGACATAATTCACATAATTTGTATGCAGTGTGAAGGAGCAGAGGCATCTTCTCACTGTGCTGCAAATCTTTATAGCCTTTACAATACGGACTTCTGTGTATATGTTATACTGATTCTACTCTCTGCTTTTATCCTTTGGAGACTGGGAGACTCCCCAAAAAGGTAAATGCTATCAAGAGTAGAACTTTGTAGCTGTAGATTAGTTATGTTTAAAATGCCTACTTGCAAGTCTTGCTTCTTTGGGATATCAAAATGTATTTTGTGATGTACTAAGGATACTGGTCCTGAAGTCTACCAAATATTATAGTGCATTTTAGCCTAATTCATTATCTGTATGAAGTTATAAAAGTAGCCGTAGATGACTAGGAATTATGTCATTTGTATTAAACCCAGATCTATTTCTGAGTATGTGGTTAATGCTGTTGTGAAAAATGTTTTACCTTTTACCTTTGTCAGTTTGTAATGAGAGGATTTCCTTTTACCCTTTGTAGCTCAGAGAGCACCTGATGTATCATCTCAAACACAATAAACATGCTCCTGAAGGCATAGTTTCCTGTCGTAATATTTTAAGTCTATCTTGTTAGAAGGTGTGTCTGAGATGATTGTTGATGGAATAAAAATGTAGATATGAAGATATTGACTACTAAAGACTAGTACAAATAAATGAATTATTAAATAGAAAACATTTGAAGTGTTATTAAATGTGTAGAGTTTTTTTCTTTTAAGTTTAAATGAGAGAATATAATGAGGTTAAAATGCAAAACTGGATTTTAAACCATTGGGCTCAAAAACATAAAGCTCTACTTTGATAATATGATATATGAGATAAAAATAATATGAAATCCTGGTTCACTCAGGAATCGTATCCTATATTGTCTTATGGAACATTTTGTTTCCAAATTGGTGATTTCTGTCCACTGCTGGGTAGTATTGTCAAAAACACTAATCTGGTAGCTTTTCTATGTCTTGGTGCATTTTTTTAGTTTACTTCTAATATTGGTCTTGAATTTCTGTGGTGTGTGGTGTGCACTACCATTCCTGTTGTGGCACTTGGCCAGTAGCCGGAGACAGAGTTGAATGCAGAAACCCTTTTCTGCCCTGAAGGCGGAATAGAACTCTGCATTAGTGTGCAGATGTGGCATTATTTCTCAGTTGAAAAACTCCCACATTTTAAAAGTTCCACAGGTTATATAAATTCCTTCTTTCTAGTTATAATTATTAAATGTTGGATTTCTTAAAGGAGTCAGAATTACTTTGCATTATTCAGGTATGGTAAACAATATAAATGCTCTTTTTTCCCCCTGTGACTGGGGTAATTATAGAGGTATTTCTTTGGTCATGTAACCAAGGTTGTGAAGTATGAGGTAAATGTTTTCTCTAGTCCTAAATATGGAGATAGAATACCATCTTAAAATTTGTAGAGTGGAATTATTAGCCTAAAAATACACTGCTTCAAAAATTAAGTAAAACCTTTATGGTTGCATATATCCTTGCTAAGCATAGTGGTCTTCTTTTGACTTGAGTGTCAACAGAAGTCTTAAATCAGAGTAAAAATAAAATTACTTATATATCTACATTTTATTTAAACTCCCCCCTTAAGAAATCTTCCCATACTACAGAGGAGCAGCAAACATAATGTAGCATTTTGAAAATTCAGGCCCAGGCCCATGAAAACTTCTGAGCTTTGACTATTTGAAGTGATGCCTAATAATCTATAATGCAGTTCAAGTCAGTGTGATGAGAGTGAGGACCTTTTATGTAAGCTACAAGGCTTTCTGTGTAGGTTGGCTGGAGAAAGTAGCTTTTCCCCACTTCCAGTATTGTACATTCTATATTCTAGAGCTGCAGTTTTCAACAGGTGTGCTGCAAGAATTTTTAAAACATGCAGTACTTGAGTAGGTAGGGATACTGACCTCTTTTCCCTTAGATTGTCAAATAAAAATTGACAACAGCCAACACAACAATAGCCATCCAGTGTGAATGAATCAAAATTAAACCTATTTTTTGTCATATCGGCAAAAAAATATATTTTTTAGTGTGCCACAGAATTTTAGTAGTTTATGTGTGTCATCACATGAAAACAGTGGAAAATCACTGCCCTAGAGTAATAAATTTCTCTCTTTGTGCTAGAAACTTGCCTTCTACTGACTGTTAGGATATTTGGGGGTGCTGTCATTGTTCTTCCTTTGTTTGCTATCAGCCTAACTCCTACCACCAAACTGTTCGGCGTACTTGTGGGGCCTGTGTCCTCTACTCACCCGGGACAATGGAGGGAATTGGTTACTTGAAAGTATTGTGATTCTTGTACAAACTACCTTTGTAGCCTTGAGTAAACACTAACTTTTTTGAGTTTCAGTTTATTCATATATGAAACAAAAGAGTTGAATTTGATTATTTCTTTATTCTCTGTTAGCCCTCAAACAGGTGATTCTAACCTTACAAAATTTGTTATGCTTGTCTGATTTCTCTTTCAGGGAACAGGCTACAATTTCAAATGGACTGAAATAAAAACCAATCATCATATGGTTTTTTAACGACTAGGTTCCCTTAAAAATCCAAATTTTTAAAATCTTCTCTACTGAAAAAAATATAGATCCGCTCCCCAGTTACATGGGTATTCATCTATACTATACTATACTAAAATAAGGGATATTATAAATCAGGGCATTTTTTCCCCTTGAAACTTTGCTGTAGATATAAATTAATATTTTAAAACAGACTTTTTCTCATCCATTAAGAGCAAATTTTACAAGTTAGAGTCCAAATGTAATTTTGTAAATACTCAGGAGTGATCCTGACACCATGCATCCCACTGAGCCTAGAGCGTTCTAATTGTGATCATGTGCCCTCAGAGGAGGTGTGCCGTGCACCAGTACGTGCCAGGTATGTTACTGAAGAGCCGCATCTCGTTGACTCCCTGAAGAGCTCTAGGAGAGAGACTGATGATCCTCAGTTGACAGTGAAACAGATGCACAGATGGGTTAAATAGCTTATCCCAGATTACACAGCCAATATGATGTGCAGGTACAGCCCCCATGCTTTACAGCTATGCTAACAGTTTTTGGTATAACATCATATCATAGTTAATATTGAATATGTATATATGTAAAAGATTTACACAGCTTAATAACTTCTGAAAATTATTCAGTAAGGTAAGGTACAGTTTTGTATTTTAGTAAATCCTTATTTTAATAGTCTTGTTTTAAAAGTCTCAGATGGAATCTTACAAAATTAATCTTTATTGATAGTTTTCAATGAATATAAAGTATGTTTACTTAGCTTCCACCTTAGATGTTTGTCATAAAATACTTTTAACTTCACTGATGTCCTTTTTTTTATTTGAAAGAAGAAATGATGTTATTTTGTATTTATTTAACTATACATCACATAACATCAGGAAATTTATACCATTTGTTGACTACTTTTTTCAAAATAACAACATGTATTTGTTATCTAAACATTGCCTCTTTGTCTCCTTAAAGCCAGGAAATCTTAAATAATCACAGGGATAAAATTCTGTAGAAATACGTAGTGTGAACTGACCCATGAATATGGTACTCTTTCTAATAAGAACTTTGAGGTATTGTATACTTGAAGTCAGTCCATTAACTTGTCCAAGGGTATTCTTGTCCAGTATAAGAATGACTGCATTGTAAAATTTAAGTCAGTTTCAGTCATGTGACTTCAGATGTTAGCCTGCATTATAATCATGTTAATGCAAACATTAACACATTTTCAGTTGACATTTATATTGTGGTCTCTGGAAAGATTATGGTATGATATGAAACTAATTATTTTTATGAAACCATTACAAATTGTTTTTAAAAGTTGAGATGATTTTCCAATAATTACATTATCTACTTATAATTTTTTCATTTAGTGTTCCTCATTTTAGCTAAATAGAACATATAAATAAATCCAGTTGTTTCATGTCTAAATAAAGCTTTTCAAGTTATATCCAGAAAAAGTAATTTATAATTACATTTTAGTAAGTAGGCATTATTTGAAACATCATTTTTTTTTATAACTAGTTTGTCAACTTTTGGAAGGGTAAAATTTTTCATTGAGTTACATGTGTACTAGGATGTTTAATACAGTGTTTCTACAGTGGACTGATAGTCCTTTCAAAATGGTTATGAAGTGAATTTCTGGGACTGGTTTATAAACTGCACTGCCAGTAGTGTTAGGTAGTGTTGACGCTTTTTTAGAATCAGCCTTGTTAATTAAAAACGAGGAATGATCCTCTGTGGTGGGTGCATATTATCACACCTAGTCTCATTTTCCTCTTTTTCTCCCTGTTAAACTCATAAGCACTTCTCTGAAGGGAGTATCCTGGATTTGTAGCAGTGTCTCTCTTGTTTTAGTTTGCTACCTCCTGTGCTCTCAACTTCTTGGGTTTCCAGTAGCTCAGGTGACAGAAGTCCTAAGTGATATTCAAATGATAATGTTCTATATATTAGACCAAATATAAGAAGCTAAGTTTGAAAATTTAAAAAAAAATAGGTGATAGATTACCCAGATTCAGGCACAGGGACAGTACAGTGCAGACCTTCTTAGCAATATTTGCTTTTGCCATTAATTTATATGAAAAAGAGATTTCACTGTGATTAGGCAGCAGAGCTCTGGGTGTGTTTAAATCTTCCCTATCTCTAGGTTACCATGTTGAAATCCAGTGAGACTAAAGTTCTGTTGATGCAGAACATTAAAAACATTTTCCCCCAAATTCTTCAATTCCTAAAGTTTATCCCAAGTTCTCCTTTGATGAAACCTTTCCATTTTACTCTCATGTGCTTTAGGCTGTCAGTCTGTCTGTTTCTCTGAAAAACTATCTGCACAAACTCAGAAATAATAAGAAATTCAGGCATGTGCATAATTCCAAGTATAAACAACAAGCCAGGTTACTTTCTTTGCAGGAATTCTTTTTTCCTTATTTTTCTTTTTTTCTATTGGAGGGAGTATGTGGAGGGTGGCTATGCTATTTAACCTCTTAATTGACCTCCATGGTGAGTTTATTCTATAAATTTTAAGTTTTTGCTAATTGAAGGTCCTTTCAGACACTGGATGTATACAGAGAATACATTGTCACATTCTTAATTTATAATTTCTTGTTCAGAAAGATTTTTCCCTCTGCTTAGTAGAGAACACATCTTTGCTAATGTGTATCCATTTTCTGTTGCATGAGAATTGAACAGATGTTCCTGCTGAAAACATTAGTATAATGATTTACTGCTAAATTTTACCCAAACTATATGATATTAAACATACTTAATACTATTTAATGCTTTTAAAATAACTGCTCTCTGTTTTTCAAACAACTCTTAGTTCCCACCATCTCTAGCATGCATTTTGGCATTTTATTATGTTTAGTTTAACACCTTATGCATATTTCTGGACAGTGAGCTCTTGGAAGATAATCTCTATACTCCTTGTGTCTGTCTCAGCCCAGTATCTAACATGATGTATGTTTGCTGAATGAATGAATGAATGAATGTTATAACTTGGGGATGTCTTCTGCAAAAGGTTATTCAGAAACCATGTGAAGCATATCAGTCATGCCTTCTTTAATTTCCCATCATACTGATTCAGTGCTTTATACATGGTAGGTGATGGATATATTCCTGTTAACTAAATATATGAGAAATAGCAGTGGGTTATTCCCATCTTTAATGTCTACTTGTTTAAAATGGAGAATGATTTAATTTAGTGATTCTAAAAAGTCCTTAAATATACCAAAATGCTTTTTGTCCTACAAAATTTATGTAATTTCCATTATCGTTACTGTCTTCCTAATTCATTTGTTTTTTCTATTCCCTTTTCTGTTAAAAGAGAAAAGGACACAAAGGAATATGTGTATCTGCTTACCATATTCTTTTAGGGGAGTCTAATAGGAACACATGAAAAGTGACCCATGAAAAAGTTTAAGAAAAGTATCTTAGGGAAAAGGAACTAGAGGAACTAGTATACTATATATACACTTATATGGAAGGGGCAGTCCTTGCATGTTGGAGGTTGGTTATTGAGATAGTATCCGAGTCTCTTTGTTGTCCCATGTTTTCCTCCATCAGTAGGTAAAACTGAAAGATTACTAGGTCAAGGCTTCCTCATTTTAGAAGTGTAATTCCAGCAACTACTAACTCATTGTAACCTGCGTATTTTGTAAGTCAGCTGAGCAAACTCAGTTGTGCTGGCTGCTTGTTGCTCCAGGCCCATATCAGACCAAGAGGGGAAAAAAGTTAAACCTGTGGAGAAAAACTGAGAGTCATTGAGCACCTAGAGAAGTACTGACAATTGTGGGGCCAAGTGTGTAAGGGGTGATGATGACAATCGTTATGTGAGCATTTCACAGTTTTATCTCCAGAGTGATGAAGAAAGTAATTATGAGGAACACACGGGAGTGAGGGAATTTATATGCAGGGTCTGGCACAAGTAACGCCCCTTTTTAAAAATTACAAAATCTTCTATGACAGAATCATAAGCATGTAATTCTGTAACATAACAATATCACACTCAAGCACATCGTATGACATTTTAGGTGAAATGTTCAAATTAAAACTAAATTATTATACCCACATTATTACCCTACCAACCACACTCAAGCAGGCCTTACTTCTGCTGGATCCTGTATACATATAAGGGTATCACTGGCACCCTTTACCTGATGCCTTTATCATTTTTTTTAGTAGCACTTTAGCCCTTTGCTAAAGTTTTTCCCTGGCCTCACAATTCCCAAATAGTAAAAGGTGATTTCAAATGTACATATGAGACAATGCTTTTTCTTCTATAGTTTTTTTTAATAACACCTAATTAAACTTGTGCTCTGTTATCTCCCTCAACTTGATCACCAGCCCTTAGACATCAGGGATTTAATTCACTCAATCAAGCTATTAGTTGTATACTCTGACAAATATTGTTTTAGGTGTTTAAGATTAACAGTGAACAAAGGACACGAAAATCCCTGCCTTTATGGCATTTACTTTTCAGTTCAAGGAGACAAAGTTGAAAAAAAGAAAAAAATAGTAAATACATATACAATGGTAAGTGCTATAGAGAAAACTAAAGCAGCGAAGGGAAATAGAAGTGTGTGCTGAGAGGGAGAGAGGGAGGTAGTGGTAGAAGACCTCACCAAAAAGATGAGTCAAGTGCTGAAGATGGTGAGGGATTAGCCACATGGGGAAAGGGTTTTCCAGGCAGAGGAAATAGCATATGGAAAAGACCATACTGCAAGAGCATGCCTGATGCATGTAAAAAACAGGAAGTGCCCCAGGAAAGGTGGAACAGAGTGAACAAGAAGGAGGGGAGAAGGATGCAGGGTCAGGAAGATGATAGGAGGCCAGAACACATAGTATCTTCTGGAATCCCTGATGACTCTTAGGGAAAAGGCTCGATGGGGCATACTGATGACTTCAAACTTGATGGTATTAGCGTAGGTAGTAAAAACTGATTAGATTCTGGTTCAAGAAAGGAACCCAGGGAGGAGCAGCAGAGTAAAAGAAAAACCCCAGGAGAGTGTGGGGACTGGAAAGAAAGGGATGTTTCAAGGAGTCAGGAATGATCTGCATCATATGCTACTGATAAGTAAGAAGAGGACTGAAATGTCCATCTTATTTAGCAGCTTTGGGTGGGGGTCATTGGCAGATTTTACAAGCAGCTCTGTTGGAACAGTAAGGTCAGAATCTTGAGTGGAGTAGATGCCAGCGATAAAAGAAAGGAAAGAGATTGGAGACTCCTGACAACTTTGCAGTAAAGTAGAAAACGAGGAGTAACTGGAGTTTTTTTCTTTTTTAAGATGGAAACGTTTCAGTGTATTTGTATGTTGATGTGAAAAATAAAGGGCAATGAATGATGTAGAGCAGAGAGGCAATGGCCTGGGGAAAGTCATCTGCTACACCATTTTCTCAGGGTGTTTCCAGAGTTCTCTGCACTTTCTTTGGACATTTGTCTCTCTTCCTGACTAGACTAAGAACTCTGGGAAGCGTAGTACCCACAGCAGTGTTGGCCTTCACCAGATTCTTGAATGCTAGGTAGGCAGGACGGGATAGGCTCTAACACATAAAATGGTTCGCCTTTGCTAGGAACTAAGACATCTCATCCCATCCATAGGTAACAGAACAGGCAGAGGACAAGGAGGTAGGTCCAGGCTGGAGGGTAGATGTCGCTTCAGGAAGCTGTCTTGTTGCTTCTTTTCCATGAAAAGAAAGTGGTTGTTGCCTGAAAGTGAGGATGAGGCACCAGAGCTCAGGTGTCTGTGATTCCTCGGTGTCCAGTAGAGTAGTCATTTATTGCTGAGCGAATAAATGAATCAGTGAATTGTCCATCTAGATGGGCCTTTAATTTCAGTTACATGTTAATAGGGAACACGTAGTTAAAATTCCCATAGCATGTGGAATGTCTCTTTTTCATGAAGTGTGATTAGCAAGTGTGAGTGGGTTTGAATCTTAAGCACCTTAATATTTTCTTTCCTTCAAGTGGGTGATTTTCCTTTTGTCATTGAAGAATCTTCCTTGACACCAGATTTAGCTAGAGGAATTGAAATATTTATTGAAAACTATTTCTTCTTTAAATGCTGGAAACAGAAGAAATGATGGTTCCCAAAGAGCTCATCATAGTCGAGTCAGGAAAAGAGATGTGTTAGGTAAGCAGAGTGCTTTGGAAACACCATAGTAGATAATGTGGTATTTGACTTCTCCCAGTTGGATAGAGGAAAATGACTTCTTAAATTGTTTCTTGTCCATTCAGATATTCTAGAAAATTGAGCATTCTGTACCCCAGGCTTCTTTGTGGATATGGTGGTCAGAGGACAGTGACACCAGCTCCTATTACCTGCTGACTTCTCCCGCCAGTCCCTTGGTAAGCCCCTCCCAGTTCAGGCCTTCTGTTCCTCTGGGCCTCACCTTTCTCAAGAAGTAGGGGATTTCAAGAGTGGATTTTATTTCCTGAGAACCCTTGGGGCATTGAGCTCATGACCAGGGCTCATGCCTTCTGTTGTGCTTCCATTTCCCTGCTAATGTCTTGACTTCCTGCTTCCTAAGGTTCATACATAAGAAATGGGGTATATCTTAGCTCAGTTTCTCAGAAAATCAAGTCAAAGACTGATACAGAATCATAATTGGCTCAACCACTGAATTTTGCTTAGAGAGTCAAGAATTAACAAAATACTTAGAAGTTAACTTTTTCCCCCTGATTGAGTCTTGCTGAACAATATCTTTGCTGTGATTATTACACATTTAAACTCAACTAAATATATTTATTATCTGAACATAAAGAAATAGGGTATGGCTCTTTCCTGTGTTAATCATAACAGTATTAGAACATTTCACATACACAGAGGCTAATAGTTGCTGACTTTTTTCCTTATTTTGGAAGCACATCATGTTTTGATTTTGTTCTCTCCTTTCCAGTCCTCGTCTTATTCAGCCCCTTGGTTATCCCTCATCTACAGAAGCCCTTTCATTTCACAGAGGACAGCCCTCTGTTCCTCACATTGCTGTCCCATTAACTCTCCTGGGTAAGCTTCTCATTAGGACACTCCTTGCTCACGAGACTGCGTGGTTGCCCCTTGTTTGCAGAAGGAAGTCCAGACTCCTCAGAAGCCCAGCTTTCTGTCATGACAGGTGTCCCCATGATGAAGCGGCTATTCCAGGAGCAGCATCAGGGGCACTTGTTTTGTAGTGAAATACCAGTGGCATTCCTGCCAGTGGCCACATTTCCATCTTTCACTTAAAAAATATTTGCTCAGAGAAACCACAATAGTGACTTATACTGAGAACACTTCCTTAATCCTCTGGCTGTTCTTCAAGGCTTTCTGCTTATAGGACTACGAGTTTTTGATGGTCTGACATTTTTATAAATTTTTGTTACTAATAGCAGTTCAGAGTACTGATGCATGTAACCTTGTGCCTGGCCCTGTTAAGAGTCAAGCATCGGAAAATGGATTCCTTAAGGTACTTTGCTGGGCACACCAGTATTTTACATCTGAATTGATACTGGTGCTACAAGACAGATGGTATATTGCTTCTGTGCCTAAGAGCATTTGGCAGTGCTGAAATCGGGCCTTCTGTTCAGTCCAGAATAATTCAGTGATGAGTGGGCAACTTTGTATGTTTTGCGGGGGGAGGGGGGTAGATTGCTGGATTTGAATATTTGGAAGTGTTTTAGCTCACATATTTTATATATATATACACACATATACATCTCTTCATAAAATGACATTACAGGAAAGTATATAATCAGCGGGTAAGCACTGCATATCAGTTTGGCATATGGCACCACTTGTTTTTATTTTCATTATAGTGATATATTTCTGGTAAGATTAACAAATATTTAGCCATATTTAAATGTGGGCACAAAACTTTCCAGTTACCTGTTAGCTGGGCAAATGCAAGTTAAGATCAAAAGGGAGGCTTTTCAAATGTTACTGAAGTGAGTTTAAAGGGGCAGATGTTTTTAAATCTAATGTCGGTCATTTCTCCTCAGTTTCATTTTATTTCCCTGATTAACACCTCAGGCACCTTCCTAAGACAGCATTTCTTTATGTAAGGCCTGCCTGGAATATTGCAATGAAGAGTATCTCTAAGGCCCTATGTTTTGTTACATAAATTTAGAAATCGTTTTGTATTCTTTTTGACTTGCAGCTTCTAAGAGCCTTCTTAGTGATTAGCTAGAAATGCATTTTTTTCTCTACATGTATTTTCAAAGTAGGATTAATGTAACTCTGTGATTATCATTTGGGGAACACTGGATGTCGAATAGCATAGGATGCCCAGTCCCACAAGATGAGAACACTCCAGGGGGCATCTGAAGGAAAACAACAGAAGCACCCCCATTCCGTACTGGGTTGCTGGTTATTATGTTACAGTGATTATTGATTCAGGAGTGTACTATAATGTACAGAAAACACCCAGCCCATTTAGCCTTTATTTAGCCTTTGGGAAAAGGTTTACACCTTTGAGCTTGGGTTAAAAATATTGTATTGCCTGTTCTTATAATACTGGATGGATAAAGAGATTAATAAAACGTTTCCTCAGATTCTATAAGTGAGACTTGTCTCTCTTTTCTCTACATTTCCAGGGAAGCCAGGATCCCAAAGGCTGGTGGCTTCTGGTGGTGATACTAGCTTTGATTCCATAACATGACTATAAATTCTCTGACATAGGTGTTGGGCACAGGCACCCTGACCACATCCGTAGATTGAATTGCGGTAACAGACCCATGGGCTCATCTCTTAATAGTTGCCTCCTCTTTAGCATGTACATCTTGGAGCATGTTTGGAAGACTCCGTTCATGTTGACTACTTAGTGGCATTCCCTGGAAATGGCCTTAGACAAGTGATTTAGGAGGGCACACACAAACACCAAAATGAAGGCTTTTCCGAAAAATCATCGAAGTCTGCTTATTTTAACACAGTAGCCTGGTTTTAGCTCCACAGTTCAAGTCCTGCCTAGGAATCTTTAAAATTACCATTTCCAAAATAAAACACATCATCGACTAAAGTATATATTACATATATGTGAAAACTAATTACTAAGGGTTGTATTCTGACATGTTCACACTTTATCTTAAAGTGAAAATGGAGATTACAACATTTAGATTTTAGTTGTATTATCACTTAGGGTAATTAGAGGTCACTAATGTATCATAATTGTGAGTAAAAAAACTCTAGTTATTATTTAAGTTCCGACATCCGGGTCTTTAGGATACTGAACTCCATAGAGCAAACACAGTTTAGTTAAATAACCACCAGCCTGCAATAGGTTAACTAAGGTTTCAACTTTCTCATTTATAGTTTTGCTCTGTAAGTAGGAATATATATATATGTATATATTATATATTCATTTTTACTATGTAAAAATTTTTCTAAATTATGTAAGTGAACAAAAATGATGAACAACACTGCAAAAATGTGACAGGAAAAAAACATTAAGTGGTAAAATTGGGCAGTATAAAGTGTCTGGAAAGACTTTTAAGCAGTGAGACAATACAGTTGCAAATTGTATGGATAATTACATGTTTGCATGCTTCATGAAGCTTCACTGTTTGAATTTTGTTTGTGTTAATAGGCTGTGTTGCATCTTTTTTTGTTGTTTTTTTGTTTTGTCTGGGCTCTGAAGATTGAAGTTTACTATTAATTGCCAGAAGGACATAAGTGTGAGTATATTTCTTTTGAAAATTACATTATCAATAATGAATACATATTTATTTAAAGATGTTGGTCATAATCAAGCAGTGTAGCTGCCATATATTTTTCTAGGGTTTTATACTTGAGAGCTGGTCTGGTCTAATCATTTCTAGATGATTCTTCTGATTCCCCGAAATAAATGGAAGAGTAAAGGACTTAAAGAATTTAGAAACATTCTGAGTGTAGTGGGAACAAACTCATGCACATCCTTTCTTTTCAAGAGAAAAATTACATATTTCCTAATCCTTGAGGTTTCCTTTGGTTTCCTGTTTCTTTCTGACCTCCAGTAAAATCTTTTTAATTTTTTTCTTTTTTCTTTTTCCTTTTTTATTTTATTTTTTTTTCCAGAAAAGGTGTGGAGGAAAGGTCTGCCAGAACCTGAGGCTAAAAACACAGCAGTTTAAAAAAGTTCTTTATTCCAGCTTTCAGAATCCCTCCTCTTCTGTCTTTCCTGTTCGTTGGAATAATGAAGCCATTCAGCACCATGTGAAAAGGTTCAGTCCCATCCCATGGTTGTGGTTGAAGCTCGGGAGAAAGGGAGAATGCAGGTGTAGATGAAGTAGACCATCTGCAGTCAGTCTTTCCCACTTCACCAAAGGGAGAGGAGGGGGACACCATGTAATTTAATTTGCACTCTAGCAGATACAATTGGATTGTGACAATCTTCCCATGAATATTTGTTAATTTAAATGATCGCATGTTAAAGTATGCAGGTATCAAACTGCCTTCCTCCCAAGCCACTCAGCATTTACGGTATTTCTTGTAGCCTTTGGAAGAGAGAGAGAGGAGACAGAGCCGCTCTTTACTGATGATGGTAGGCATTTCTGAAAGCGCAGAGAAATAGAAGTTTTATTTTATATTTCTGTTCCATAGTAAATGCAGTGTATTCAATGAGCAAGGTTGGAGAAATGCTTAGTGATATGCCAGAAAGCTTAAACATACATTTGCTTAAAGGAACTTCCCTCTGGATTTAATGAAATTCTAACCACAAAGGTACAGAAACTCAAGGGATGTAATGAAAACTCGAGAAAGCTTCCTTCCTCCACATTTCCCTTCCCTGACCTCCCTCCCCTCCCTTTCCGCCACCTTTGCCAGCATTCACTGTAGAAAGAACAGAGTAGGTGAGCACATACTTACATACTTGCACTTTTAAAGTGAATCCGGGAGGTTTTAGATCTCCCCCCACAACTGCAACACTGAACAGCTCTTTGCCACCACCACCTGTGTCATCTCAACTTTTGGTTAAATGTCTTGAGAATTGGCCAGTGTTTTTAATTGAACCAGCAACAACAAATATACAGGAAGCATACCTTTTTTAAAAAACCTTTATATATTTTTTGATGTTTTGCACAAAGACCAAAAGGTGCTTTTGCTTCTCTCTGCCCCACCAGAATTGTGGAGTTACTGGGGGTATATGGTATCCCATAGTGCACCATAAATCTCCACTAGATGTCAGTGTGTCACTAAGTGAAACCAGTTCCCCGTGCTCTCCAGACCTGTTCTTGAAACACTGGAACAGTGAACTATAATTTTAACCAGAATTTTTAGTATTTTATAGGTTAGTAGTAAGTTATATTTGTCCTAATGAATATTAATAAAAATGAAATTTTTATGTTAAAAATTCAATAACTTTCATCTCAGGATTAAAAATGCTTGGCTTGTATTCTGGTTCTTATAATATCCCCAAAGAGATAGAATGTAAATATTCCTTTTACATTTTTCAGTAGAGTAACCCGAAGTACCAGGGGACAAAGCCAAAGCAATCACACAGTCTCAGACCCCGCCTTGCCTAAATAGTTCTGCTTGTCCTCTGAGTAGGCGGTGTATAGTTAGATGCAGATTCGCTTCATTTGCCGTTGATGTCAATTATCTTGCCTAAACGACAAGCTCAAGAAGAGTGGAATAATAAATGAGAATGAGATTATCAGTTTAGCGAGTACGGTGATGTTTAAGATAGAACTTTAAGGTTTTATAAACATTGCACAATGTGCTAAACATCCAAGGCGAACGAAGACACCTGTGCACATCCTGTTTTAGGGCTGGCGAGCTCAGACGAATGTGGGCCTCCTCTAGGTTCACGAACTTCGTTGGAGGAGGGAAGAAAGGCAGTTGTCATTTTGTCTGGAAGGTTGAAGTCATTGGGTATTTGGGGATTGTGGGGTATCTTGCATACTGTGGGTTTTATACTATATAATTTTATTAAAAAGGAGACTACACATAATCCTGTATATTAGGATTTAAATGGCGGTTTTCCCAAATTGAGTAAATAGTCAAGTTACAACTCTAAAAATTATGATTGTGGATAAAGATGAAAGAATACACAAAAGATGTTAGGATGGTGGGATTTGGGGTAAATTTAATTCTCCCCATTATGTGGTAATATTATTTTTATAAATAAAAGAAAACATGTTTCTCCTTTATGGTTCATCTTGTAAAAATTTGCCACAATCACAGCTTCAGAAAGGTGTGTTTCATATTAATGAGGTACTTTGTAAACTATTGAAATTCAAGAAATTTTGGTTTGGTTTATTTACTTCAGATGTTCTAGTTGAATCATAGGAATCAAGGCTAAAGTGGCAGAAGTACAGGGTCATATTTCCAGATCTTACTGTGAATGTTTAGTGAAAATAAATGATTGCCCAAATCCCAGCAGGCTGTAGGCTGCAGTATGCAGTGCATTGTCAGTGTTAAGTGAATATTAACGAAGTGTTTAATAAATGTAGCTCTGTTTAATCGTGTTTTTATTTTTAAATGGTGCAAGAGTAAAAGAGTAACTCTAGAACCAGTAAATTTCTAGAGATTTCTAAAATTAAAATTTTTATAGCTATGGATTGTGCATGCTTGGACCTATGTTTTGATTCAAAACTATCAAAACACACATGGATCAAATTGAGGCATAAAATAACTTTTCATGTATGTGAGAGGAAGCTTGTACTTTTTTATGATATATCTCATTTCAAGAAATAACTGTATCCACCAATGAATTATGTATGAAACTTCACGGACAGTAATAAAATACAACTGATCAATGATTATCAGTTGGAGAATTGAGTATGTGTATCAGAACTGCCTAGAAAACTTCTTAAAAACTATGTATGTTTCTTTGCCGCCACCCCCACCCTATAATTATGATATCTGAAACCTGGATTTCCAGATTTGCCAGTGGGGTAGGTAATGGAGGAGGCGAGAGCATGCAATTTCAGGACTTTCCAGGGTGCCTCGAGGTCTGGTGCATATTAGACTTTCAGAGTCACTCCCACCGGCAGGGTATACTCAGTGTAAGTTAATTCTTGGACTTCTGGAGCCACAGAATGCTACTGGCCTAAACTGCCTTGACCATTGGGCTCGCAGTGGTCCAGAGTCGTCAGGGTTGAAACAGGTCTAGGTGATAGGTTAGTAGAGGTGATTAGACTCCCATCTGGGGGTGAGGTCTATTCAGTCAGTTCTTGTTAATTATAAAGGAAGGGAATTCCAGACCAGCTCAGCCTATCTCATGTCTGATTTGTTGTGTGTGTGTGTGTGTGTGTGTGTGTGTGTGTGTGTGTGTGTAAACTATAGCTCCCACAAAAACTTTATTTTCTCTACCAGTTTTCTCACTGAGCCTAGAATCCCACCATTAGGGATTCATTCTTTGGTTTAAAATATATGCCTTTCGGGAATTCTTTTAATACTGATATTATAGGAATCGGTAGTGCACTGGGTTTAATCAGTGATCATACACTAAAAAACATTAGCTCAGAAAAAGCACTCCCCAGCCCCCACACCTGGCTGAAACAAGTTGGTTATATGGGGATGTTGATGGAGGAGAGTGAACAGAAGTCCAGAGAGCTCTAACTATTGCCTGAGAGGACTGGCAAGATGGGCAGGAGTTGATTGCCCAAGGGAGTACCCTCCAGGAGAACAGAGGAGATCAATTTCCAGCTAAATTCAGATTCTGATCCTGTAGGGCCGGGAGGAGAGTCTACAGCACTAACAAGCTCCCAGGTGGTGCCCATGTTGCTGGTATGGAAGCTAATCTTCACCTGTGTGTCTATAGCAGGCTCTATAACCTGCACACGGGAGTCGACGAGACTAGTTCTTGCACTTGAGTGAGACTAAGAATCACCTGAAGAGCGTGTTAAAATAGATTTCTGGGCCCTACCTCAGAGATCCTGATTTAGCAGGCAAGGGCCCCAGGTGTAGGCAGCATCTCCAAGCTGTAGCTGTCACTCTGGACCTGGTGTTCCAACAGGCGCCGAAGTTCTCGGTGTGGGCGCTTCCTGACATGCTGCCAAGGTGAGCCCTGCATCCTCACATTTTGCCAAGAAAAAAAGTATCAGATAGTCTCCCTATTCAAGCTATCTTTATTTTGTCTTTGTAAACTTAGCCACACACAGGTAGGTGAAGGTTTTTATTGATATTTTTCGTACTCAGTTACCAGGAGGATAAAGAGTAGCAGTCAATAGGCATGGGACCTCAGACTCATTTAAATCTTAGTTTTTAGGTCATGGTGGGCTAAACTTGAAAATCCACAACTTAAGGATATTCTGCAAGTGTTAAAAATGATACTGTTTTCAAGTGCTGTAGACTTTTCTTGGCAAATCTCTTTAAACCTTTGATAGAAATGTTTTAAGAACTTGGAAGTTCTTTTTAAAAACTTAAGAATTCCACACATTAAAAACATTGAAAATCATCCATAGGCAACTGGAAGAAATTTCTTACAGTTCTTATCTCCTCAGAAAAATGCTCATTCTGTTGTTGAGTTTAAGGATAATAAAGATGGGGCTAAATATAAAAATGCTTTAATTTCAGTTGACTTGCAAAAAATTTCAGCCTTAATTATTACTGCAACAACTTATAACACATAACCAGTACTCAAATGTTTGTTTTCAACCAGCCGTTCCCTCTCCCTTTTGATCAGGTATGGATGGTTTCGATCAGGTTTCGATACATGTTGGGTATGGATATTTTTTCATCTTTTAATCTGTTTTACTCATTAATATACAGAGTGTGGCAGAAGTAGGTTTACAGTTGTATGTGAGTTTATTCTTGTGTTGTTATTGTATTATTTTCCATATGAACAACTATAAACCTACTTTTGCCCCACTCTGTACAGGCCTAGCCATCCTGTTTGAGCTGTAGTGTGCTGGGATTTGTAAAACTTCAGTGGGCATGCATTTAAGAGCAGTAGCGTCCCTCGATGGGGATTTGTGAGAGAACTGATAAATAATAAAGTCCCAGTGCCACAGCTGGGTAGCATGACTGGAAATAGCTAAGGAGCCTTATTTTATGCCAACCTCACAACTGTACAAGATGAAACGACAGTGATAAGTATGGCTGGTGAGAGGGTGGCCTACTTGGCAGGGCGCATCTGAACAAATCTTCCCAAACACCCTGCTCTTCTTTCCTCTAGATCGTCTACTACAGTGGATGGGTTTCTTAGGCACCTTTGAAGATTCATAATTCAGTTACACTACATGCTACTCCAGCACTATAACAGATTACAAATGGGAAACCTTCGCCACCCCACCACCCCATTTTGTTACATTCTCTCAAACATGCTGGCTCCTTCCGTAGAAATCACTTCAGTCCGTAGTCAGGGTACTTTTCTCAGGTGTGTCTATTTGCCTACATACCTTCCTCACCTGGGCTTCTGCAGCACATGCATGCAAGGACCGTGCTGTCTCGCTCTTCATGCCCAGTGCCCAGCAGGGTGGTAGTAGCTCAAGAAATACTTATTATTAATTATTGCTATTAAAGATTATACTCATGGGTAACAGATATTCATTCCCTAGCTCATCAGCCTTGAGGGTCAGTCAGAGTGTTTATTAATAATTATTTTGGCCCTGTCTGGTGTGGCTCAGTGTATTGAGTGCTGGCCTGCAAACCAAAAGTCATCAGGTCAGTTCCCAGTCAGGGCACAGGCCTGGGTTGCAGGCCAGGTCCCCAGTTGGTGAGAGAAACACTGATGTTTCTCTCCCTCTCTTTCTCCCTTTCCTTCTCTCTAAAAATAAATAAAATCTTAAGAAAAGAGACTTAAAAAAGTTATTTTGTGCTTTCTTCTCTCAAATTTCTCTCCAGTTCAAATAAAGAGGTGATTGCTTAGAAGTCTTACAGCTGCCTTTTTTTCCTTAACTGTGGCTCTTTTGACCTGCTCTGACCGACTTCCCAGCATAGGCCGGAGAACCCGCTGGCTGTGGCTGCTGCCCACTGCTGGCGGGAGCTGTTGGGAGCTGTCGGGAGCTGTCGGGAGCTGTCGGGAGCTGTCGGGCAGGCAGAACCAACTCTCCCCTCTGTTAGTTGCCCCTCCCAGTGAATTCAGCAGCCCCTCTGTAGCTAGGGACTGTTGTAAATCTTGTTCATTGCATCCTAGACTACAGTAGGTTCCTTGAGAACAGAGTTGTCATTTTTCTGTATTCAGTACCTAACCTGCTGGCTGGTACAATTTTGTGCCCTTAATAAATTCTTGGGGAGAAGCACATCAGAGGGGTTATTTTTCTAAGTCTGTGCTACTCAAGGCTTTGGTTTTGTTTCTTTTGGTGAAATTAAACTATTCAGAGTCCATTATCAACGGGCCTAGCAACCTAGGCACACTCTTTGTGATGCCTGTGAGGTGGTTTTATGAGGCCTTTCCTCCCATTCTGAACCCAACCCAGCCTGAGCATTCTCTCCCCCTCGTCAGGGAGGTGTGTGCTCATCCACCAGGCTCTGTCTTGCCCAGCTGGGATCCACATCCTCTTTGCCAGCCTGCCACTTGTCTCCTACTCCCTGGCATAGTTTCTTTTGGGAGGAGGGGGAGGACATTTCTGTCTATGAAAATGTGACATTAAGGAAATACATAGAAACAAATGTTTGCATCAAATTTATATCTACATTCAGTTTTACTTGGAGTTGTAGATACAAAATGTTATAAGATTTTTACAAGTTTAAAATAAAAAGATGTTACCTAGGTCTTGCATTCGTATTATCTTGGACCATTTGTACAATTTTAATTTTTTTT
>CM052541.1:39227533-39348267 GCA_028533065.1 Trachops cirrhosus | reverse complement strand
TAATTGTGAGTTTGCTGTCATTTTACTATACATGTTTTTTATCTTCTTTTTCTTAGATAAGTCCCTGTAACATTTCATAAAATGAGGGCTTGGTGATGATGAACTCCTTTAACTTGACCTTATCTGAGAAGCACTTTATCTGCCCTTCCATTCTAAATGAAAGCTTTGCTGGATAGAGCAATCTGGGATGTAGGTCCTTGTCTTTCATGACTTGGAATACTTTTTTCCAGCCCCTTCTTGCCTGCAAGCTCTCTTGAGAAATCAGCTGACAGTCTAATGGGAACTCCTTTGTAGGTGACTGTCTCCATATCTCTTGCTGCTTCTAGTACTCTCTCCTTCATTTTTACCTTGGCTAATGTAATTATGATATGCCTTGGTGTGTTCCTCCTTGGGTCCAACTTCTTTGGACTCTCTGAGCTTCCTGAACTTCCTAGAAGTCTATTTCCTTTGCCATATTGGGGAAGTTCTCTTTTATTTTTTGTTCATGTAAATTTCCACTTGTTGCTCTTCCGCTTCTCCTTCTGGTACCCCTATAATTTGGATGTTGGAAGGTTTAAAGATGTCCTGGAGGTTCCTAAGCCTCTCCTCATTTTTTTGAATTCTTATTTCTTCATTCTTTTCTGGTTGTATATTTTTTTTCTTCCTTCTGGTCCACTCCATTGATGTGAGACCCATCTTTCATTCCATCACTATTGGTTACCTGTGCATTTTTCTTCATTTCACTTATCGTAGCCTTCATTTTTTCATCTAATTTATGACCAAAATCAACCAATTCTGTAAGCATCCTGATCACCAGTGTTTTGAACTGTGCATCTGATAGGTTGGCTATCTCTTAGTCACTTAAAAGGATGGGTTCTGGGGTTTTCATTTGTTCTTCTGTTTGAACAATCTTTTTTTTTTTTTTGGTCTGGTCGCACCTATTAAGTATGAGGGGCGGAGCCTTAGGTGTTCACCAGGGTGGGGCAACCCAGTCACGGGTTCTGATGCTATATGTGGGGGCGGGGTCTGGGAGGGAAACAATGGCTCTTGCTCTGTTCTCTGTCAGACTTCAGTCCCTTCCACTGCTTCCCCCAAGCAAACTGGACCCCTCTGGTGCTGATTCCTGTGTGGGTGGGCTTGTGCACCCCGTGGGTCTTTCCAACGACCTCTCCTGTGAGGCTGGGAGTGTCTCCCTGCGCCTCAACCCCCACAGGTGTTTTCAATCAGTGCCCCAAGGCTCTATTTCCCAGGGCAGGGATCCTGGGTTGGGCGCAGTGCCTTGCTTCACAATCACCACCTCGTTGGGTCTGCCAGTTGCCACCCCTTGGCCCAGGTCTGCCATCTGTGGTCTTACGCTCCCGGTCCCAACGCTCTTTGTGCCTCAATCCCTCTTCGCCTGGCTGCTCAACTCCACCCCTCCTACTGGTCTGGATGAATGTGTCTATTTTAACTTCTTGGTTGTCCGACTTCCATACAGTTCAATTTTCTGTCAGTTCTGGTTGTTACTCTGTTTCTAAATTGTTGTTGTCCGTATCTTGGTTGTACAGAGAGGCACAGTGTGTCTACCTATGCCTCCATCTTGGAGGGAAGTCCAATTTTAATTCTTTTTGTTTAAATGAGATGGCTTTGTTTTAGACTTTGAAGAACATTATTGGCTATTCCCTAACCCAGTTTTCATGGAGATAGCACCTCCCCTTCTTCTGATTTCTCTGTTCTTACAGTATATTTTTTATAGTGTAATCCACTTATCTGGATTATTTAAATCTTTGTATGTATGCTTAGTGGGAAGAATCGGTTGATAGCTACTTAATGGTTTTAACAAGGTTTTATTTTTGTCAACTTAGAGGAAGAAATTGATTAGTTAAAACTGTCAACATTACATAGAAAGACTGGGCGTGTGGCCTGTCAGTTAACCCCGTGGGATTTCTGCCCCATGCCAGTTGTTTCCCCTTGGGTAAATTACTTAACCTCTCTGTGGTTTAAAATTTTTATCTGTAAAATGTAAGTAGTACATACTGCTCACCTCAGAGGATTGCTGTAGGGATCAAATAAGACAGGGCCACAAAGAGTGCAGCCTAACTGCGTAGGGGGAGCGTGTTAGGTGCCGCATCGGTGCCCACTGCTCCGTGGTTTGGACATGCACACGGTCAGACACCTCCTCACGCTCCTTATGTCAGGAAGGGAACCCTATTGCCTAAACAGTCGGACTAGCCTAGTTCTTTTTCCAACTCTAATCTCATAAGAACTGTACCTACTTCATTCCTTGTAGGGGGCTTAATTTCTGTCTTTGGCATGAGCATTTCCAACCATAGATGAACTTTTTTAAAATGGTAGTGAAGATGGAATAATAAAGCTTGTGTTGTGGGAAAGCCGCCTTGTCATGATGTTGCAGAAGAATCAATGCCTCCACCGGAATCCCAGAACACAGTGTAGTAGTAACCTCATGGAGCTGTGTTATATTCAGCAAATGTTTGAATAAATCTCATCACTAAGTCCTAAAGGTGTTTAATCTGTTGAGGACTGATCTCCGGGACCATTTACTCAGGCCCAATCCTTGGGGTTCCTGCATGCTGCTTTTCACTTCCTTCCACTTCTAAGTTCACCACTGCCTGCCGGGTTTATAATTGTGCTCTCAGTGACTGACAGTCAAGCCTTCAAAACCGGGTCGTATGGACTGGCAACAGCAAGAATAAGGAAAAAAAAATCCTCATTTTCTCATTCATTGTTTTAGAATTTGCATAATTGTTCTTTTTAATATCTAGGTCTCTTGTTTATAGCAGATACACTGATGTCTGCAAATCACTTACGTAACAAATACATATCAGTTTCCCAACATGTAGAAACTCTCAAACTATTTGGAGCACCCAATGTAAGGAGGTGGGGTAGCTGTGCTTCAGGATAAATCATGTGAAATGTCCATCATTCTTAAATACATAATTCAGGTTTTCCTAATTTTAGAGAAATTTTCATCTATGAAAATGTCTTTTGATTTCCTTTTTCAGAGATGCTCTTTGAGTCATTATTCCTTTTGTTAAAACACACTCATGGGAAACATCTTTTAGCCAAATGGAAACAGCGGCTTCATTTGAAAGGGGTGATCCCCCAGGGATGAGCTGGCAGTGGGTGTTCTTCTGCACAGGTGGCTTTACCAGCCTCAAGAGAGGGCAGGGGCGCATTGGTTATATACATTGTGTGGCAGCATCTTTGGGCCCTCACTTGGGACTTGTGTTTAAAGATCACTCTTTAATTCCTGTGTCAGGGATGCAGATGAGGGAGGAATTCAACAGGGAGTAATTAAGGTGTATAGAATAAAGGCCTGATCAAGTAGATGGCGGTTGGTTAGGTTTTTAGAAGCAGAATTGATAGACTTGATAACTAATTGGATAAGAAATGTAAAGAAGAGGGCGTTTTTTTAAAAATTACCCTAAACCATTTAGTTTGGATGACTAGCTACACCGTCATACTGTCAATCAAGAATGGAAATATTTATCAACAACAAGTGTTGCCGATGTTGATAAAGGGAACCTCGTGCCCTGTTGGAGAGGATGCAAACTGGTGCCGCCCCTGTGGACAGCAGTGTGGAGGTACCTCAGAAATTTTAAATGGAACTGCCTTATGACCCAACTAGTCCACTTCTGGGAATTTATCTGAAGAAACCTGAAGCACTAGTTTGAAAGAATATATGCACCCCTGTGTTCACCGCAGCTTTATTTACAATTGCTAAGATTTGGAAGCAGCTCAAGTGTCCACCAGGAGCTGAGTGCATAAAAAAGCTGTGGTTATATTTATATAGTGGAATACTACTTGGTAATAAAAAGAAAGAAATCTTACTTTTTGTGACAGTAATGATGGACTTAGAGAGCATTATGCTAAGTGAAATAAGCCAGTCAGAGAAATACAAATACTGTATAATTTAACTTGTGGAATCCTATGAACAAAATGAACTAACAAGCAAACTGAAGATAGAGTCATAAATAGAGAGCAGGCTGACACCTGGTGGAGGGGATCAACTGGGGGGTTTAGGGATTGAGCAAAAAAAAGAAAAAAGTCATGGATGTGGATAATAGTGTAGCGATTGTGGGGGGTGGTGGTGGGGGTAAAGGGTGATAAGTGGTGATAGGAGATTTGACTTGGGCTGGTGAACACACAACACAGTGTACAGATAATGGTTGTAGAATTGTGTACCTGAAATGTGTATAGTTTTGTTAAGCAATGTCACCCCAATAAATTGAATAAAAAGGGGGAAAATATTACTAAGGAAGGGAGTACAAGAGTAAGAGAGGACGAGAACTCACTACTGCTGTGTCTTGTCATCTCCATATGGGATTTCTTTGATTCCTTTAAAAAAAAGAAACCTCAATGCAGGAGAATTTATTGAGACTAAGTATTAATTTGCCCAAGGTTGCAAAGATCAAGTGACAGAACCAGGATTTGAGCTCAGAACCCTGTAACTGAAAAGCCAGTGGCTGTTTGTCACACCATAGTGAATGACAACATAAGCCATACTATCCTAGTAAGGATGCTTTTTGCTGCTAGTACTGTGCCACAATCCTAAAAATGACCCTATGGGCCAAAAGGCCAAAGAAGTTAGTAAGTATTGCAAGGACCCAGTGTCTGCAACAGCCTGCCCACTCACTTTCTCATTTACATCAAATGCTGACTAATTAAAGAGAAACTATCCACACAATTGAATCACCAAAAATATAGCACTGAAATGTTTTGCTGCTTTTGATAATTATAACCTTGCACAGGACTTGAAATTGAATATCAAACGTTCTTGTACTGAACCGATTGTCAGTCATGTGTCATTGTTATATTGAACCTTCCATAGTAGAAATTTTCATATGAGGAATCCTTCCTCACCTAGTGCAAAATGCTGTTGCAGACACCATTAACTGCCTCAAAGCCCAGATTGGCTCAGGTTCTGAACAGTGTTGTATGGAGACTCATCAACATAATTTCCATTGCTCATAGAGAGCAAAGGGCCTATATTGTCCAAGATCCAAAGCAGTGTTTCTTAAAATGTGGTCCCACAACTCATTATCTGAGTTGATAGTTAATATATGGATGCTTAGCCCTGGCTGGTGTGGCTTGGGTGGGTGGAGCTTTGCCCTGTAACTAAAATGTAGCGGGTTTAATTCCCAGTCAGGGCACACACCTAGGTTGTAAGTTCCAAACCCATCCAGGCGCAGGTGCATGCCACCCCTGGTCTGGATGTGTGCTTTCTGGTCCAGGCATATACAGAAGACAACTGGTCACGATGAATGTAAACAAGTCACTTGCAAGGTACTATCCTTGAAAGGCATTTCTTCCAGGGTGACAGGCAAGGGCAAGCCCTTGGAAATATTTTTTCTACAGTCATCGATTGTTCATTTTTCTAATATATTTTGAGATATAGGGCCATAAAAAGAAAAGTCATTTTTATTTGCTTCTGATTATTGCTACAGTCAAGATAGATACATCAGTAGCCTTCTTGAAAGATGTCTTTTCCTGGTTAAAATTTATACACTTTGGTGAGAGTGTTATTTCATGTTCTGCAAAACACTGGTGTTCAATTTTCATGTCAGTATGTATTTTTTAATTTCTGTAGTTGTAATCTGCAGTGATTTTTGTTGGATTTGGCCAAGAATATTTTTCTCCCAAGTCATGCATTATTCCAGTGTTGTCCAGTGCTACCTGAACGCAGTGCTCAATTAACAGTCTGGAAGCAAAAATCTGTCCCTGAGGGATCAGAGCATGTCAAAACCACTCTGATGTCTTGGACAGTATCATACAAAGCCAAAAGTGACCAAGAAAAAGAAAAGGAAAGTGTTTCTGTGGACAGCTTTGTGGCTCCAAAATTCCATTATTTCTACATTTACAGAGTGATCAATAAAATAACTTTATGTACCTGTGCATGTTAAAGGTGTGAGATGTTAATTGAAGACCCTTAGCCAAAAATATGTTGCACCCAGAAAACTGTACTTACTACTAATAGGGAGTCCTTTTCAAGAGATACTTCAGTGAGCACTGGATAAATAAGTGCAGTAGATCTGCTCCACTCCCTGGGGGAATTTGGGTCCTTCCCAAAATAACATCTTGCAGCTTAAAATTACAATGAAGATTAATTTAGGAGTATTAGCCATGACATTGTGACAAGAAATTGGTATGGATCTCAAAGAAATGAGAATTAACCAGATTTTATGTTGTTATGAATGACTGTTTAAAACATAATTGGGAAGTTGAAAAACTCAGACAGCTTCTTGTCATTTGCCTCTCCAACATTAAAGAGTGAAACTCTCTGATGTGTTAGGGTTCTTTTACTGAATATATTGGCCCCTTCCCTAAAGTGGTCTAGAGATTAGGTATATGCATATGAAATAATGAAGATTAATCATTAATGACACATAAATTCTGAAGTGGGAGGGATGACTCTTGGTTGGAGTAATCTGAAATGTTTGGTGGAAGAAGAGGCTAATGAGGTGAACCTTGTGTATAAACTAGACAGGGAACAGAAGGTGAGGCAGTGGGAGGGCAGGAGAAGACAGTGGTGATACCTCTGATAACAATGAAAAAATACATTTGGTAGGTGATGGGTTGAGAAATAGTTCTAGAAGAATACTAACATTGAGAAGGAGTGAAAAATAGGTTGGAAAAGGGACTTGATTGAAAACTACTTGGTTCCTTGAGACTGTGGGGCTCATACGCATCTTCTGCCCTGGAATCTTCAAAATATTGCTCCCAATGTTAAGAAAATATAGGGGTCCTTGTGCCAGAGAACATCAAAACCCAATAATTAAGGGTAATTAAGGAGCTAGCAGCCAAAAATTAAGGGATAATTTTTAGGAAGTAGCCCACACCCGGAGTCATAGGGGAACTATTACTAAAAGATCTGGCTTCCTGATGACTTTCAGGGGGTGGGTTACATAGAGGAAAAGTCATTAATCACGGTGACTAAGGGAGTCATGGTCCCTAGTGATTGGCCAGGGCTGGGGTAGGGGACAGCAGAGCATTGCATCTGGTCCTCATGTGAGCCGTGATGTGGCTGCTTCTGTTTTTGCAAGGCTTTTCTGGGTCTGGAGCTGAAGTACAACTGAGGTCTAGATGGTTTTGTTTCATTTCGTTTCGTTTCGTTTTGTTTTGCGGGGAGGGTGGGGTGCTGACTCTGTGGTCCATAGACTTGAGGCTTTGTTTCAAACTTATTTGGTGCTGACCAGAGCCTCATTGTCCTGAGGGCTTAATGATGAAGGGAGTGGATGTGCAAGGGAGAAAAAGGCAGGTGAGTCAGGGTGCTGGATGAGGTCAGTGTGAACCACAAGGAAAGGAAGGAGCAACAGTCATATTCAAGAAATGAAGTCTGCACAGTTACACTGAGAACAAAAGTACCAGTGAGCAGATGAAAACCCCTCTTAGCATCCATGAGATTAGTCACCTCACACGAAAGTTCAGTGGGGGACAGTGGAGAAGACAAGTTTTCATTACAGCAGGGCAAATACCTTAAAACAGCATCAGGGGTTTACCGATTTCCTTCATCCCCTCCCAGGTTTGTTTCTATCTTGTTGGCTTCTCCCACCCGCCACCTTCTCTCTGACCTTTACTCATTTTTGTCCCTTTTTATCCAGATGCGAAAAAACAAACTGAGAAATCTCTCCCTTTATTCTCATGTAGAGCAGCTCCCCCTTCCTCTGGCTTGTAACACCCTGCTGGGCACGGAGGTGGAAAGGAGCACACAAGCAGGACATTTTCCAGAACAAAGACAGTCTCTCCCTAAGGGAGATTCTGGTGCCAGCTCTTGAAGTCCTTATTAAAAATTAATCTCGTTAACATATAATGACAAACAAGGAATATAAGAGAAAAATTTCTGTAGTTCCGCCACCTCACTTGTTCCTCTAGCTCAACTCTCTGCCTTACTAACTTGGACACTCCACCTACATTTCTTTTACTAAATGTCGGTCATTTTATTTCTGGGTAATTAAGATTCCTTTTCCCTCTTCCTCCCTCTTCCTCCCTCCTCCTGTCCCTCTCTCCCTCCCTCCCTCCCTCCCTCCTTCCGCCTGTCCCTCTCTCCCCCCTTCCTCTCTCCCTCTCTCCCTCTCCTCCCTTACCCTTCTCTCTCCTGTCCTGAGGAGAAAGATGAAACTCCCCCTGCCAGGAAGAGTCACTTAAGACCTCGTGTCCTTTAAACTGCTCCCTGGAAGCAGCTGATATTCATGACTTGTAATGTAGGTTTGGACATTTACGTATATCCTCTTATTTCCATAACTGTGTGAGAGGTATCATCATCCTCATTTTTATAGATATGGGAACACAAGATTAGAGAAATGAAATAACCTGCCCAAGACAATACAGCAAATTCAAGACAGAATAAGAATTTGAAAACAACTCTGTCATCAGGGATTTGAAATTAAGTTAGCTTGATGCCTTACTACTTTCTACTACTTCAGCTTCTCTCCTGAGTGTTTCTTTGATCTTCAGCTTGACTGAAATAAGAATGGCAGAGTATTACTGTGAACATAACCACCAGCATGCCATCTCTTAAGTCTCTTAAATTACTATTAAAATTTAAATCCTCGAACAAGCATGCTTCATATTAATGATCTTTGTCATGCATTTCTCTGTACTGCAGTTACGTAAAACCCTAATCAGTTTATCTTTGCTCTTTTTTTTTTTTTGGTCCAAAGATTCTTCAGAGCATACTCTCATGACTTATTTCGGACTCATGCCTCTCAGCCTTCAAGTCCATTAGACAAACTTACCTTCCAATCAATGCTTCCTATCCTGCCCCTGCCTGTGGAGGTAGCCAATGTCTCCAGTTTTGGGGCCTTTCCATAGGCAAAAAATAGGTAAATAAAATAGAATTTACTTCTTAAGTTTTCTAGATCATGTTTAATGGTTGATGCAAAAATAATGATACTGTGGCTCTAAATGTATGTTGAGGAAATATTTAAGACAATTATAAACAGGAAGATAAAAAGATGTGAAGGGAGATAAGGTTTCTATACTTCACTCAAACTGGTAAAAGGTGGGCACCAGTAGTAGGCTGTGATAAGTTATGTATACATAATGTAATACCTAAAGCAACCACTAAGATGGTGTACAAAGAAATGCACTCAAAAATATGGTAGATGAATCAAAATACAATTCTAAAAAATGTTGAAGTAACTCATAGGAAGGCAAGGAAAAGAAATGGAAATGAAAAACTGAAAGAACAAAAAGTAAAAGGCAGATTTGTACCTTAACATATCAATAATTATACTAAATATAAAGTTCCAAATATACCAATCAAAAAACAGAAGTTGGCAAAGTAGATTAGAAAACATGACCCACTACTTAATGCCCATAAAAAACTCAAAATGTAGTGATATAGGCAGGCTGAAAGTAAAAGAATGGAAAAATGTATATAAGGGGAGACCAAAAACAACCCTGGAGTTTATTTATAAAAAATTGTGTATTTATTCTTACATGTTTAAACTTCAGTCACCTTCAAAGTGCTCTCCATCTTATGCAGTACACTTATTGAGACTTTTTTCCATGGCTCAAAACAGTTTTTGAACTCATTGATTTTGATGCCTTTTTTGCCTCTTCCATATCAGCAAAATGTTTCCATTTGAGGAATATTTTCATCTGGGGAAACAAAAAAAAGTTGCTCAGGGTGAGATTGGGTGAATAAGGAAGGTGGGGCACAAGGGGTTGTGCAGTTTATGGTCAAAAACTGCTGAACAGTCAGTGTGGTGTGGGCAGTTGTGCTCATAAATCACCCATCACGAAATGGGCAAACGTGTTGAACGGGTCTTTACAAAAAATTCACCAAAGCCAAAGGCAGCCTCTTGCAACAACACTAGCTGAACACCGACACAGATGGGTTCCTAGAACACTCACCTAGCAGGGAAAACCTGTCCTACCAGGGGCATGTCCTCTAGAAGATAACTCCAGTGTTTTGTTGGGGGGGGTCCCCTCTCATATATTGTGCTAACATTAATCAATGGAAAGTGGGAGTGGCTATATTAAAATTGGATTAATAGACCTCAAAGATAATGGAGCAAAGATAGCTACTAGATACAGAGAGGGACATTATGTAATGATAACAATGTTATTCCACCCCAAAGACATAGCATCATAAATATGTATGCACCAAACAATGGGGATAGAAAACATGCAAAGCAAAAGCCAACACGACTGAAAGGAGAAGTAGGCAAATCAACAATTGAAGTTGAAGATTTCAACCCCCTTGTCTTGCCAATTGATAGAGCTAGAAAGAGAATCAGCAAGTATATAAAATAGCTCCACAACACCATCAACCAACAGGATCTCATTGACATTTGTCCAAAATTCTACCCTACAATAAGACAATACATATTTTTTCAAATGTCTATAGACCATATACCAAGATAAACCAAATTGGGTACCATAAACCAAGCTTGAACAAATTTTAAAGATTTAAAATCACACAGCATGTGTTCTCTAACCACAATAGTATCAAATTAGAAATCAATAACAGAGAAAAAGGAACATTTCCAAATAATCAGAAACTAAACAATATACTTCTAAATAATCAATGGGTCAAAGAGGGAGTCTTAGAAGAAATTTAAAAAATACATTAAACTGAGTGAAAATGAATATGCAAAATATTAGAACTGAGATACAATTAAAACAATACTGAAAAGTTTATAACACTAAATATTTCTATTAGAATGTATTGGAAAAGAGAATGGTATCAACTCAATAATCTAAGCTCCCACATTGAGATAATATAAAAAGAAGAACAAAATAAACCCAAGGCAAGTAGAAGAAAAGAAATAATGAAGATAGAAGCAGAAATCAAGAGCACAGAAAACAGTAAGGAAAAAAATCAATAAAAATAAAACAGCTGGTTTCTTGAAAAGTTCAATAACATTTACAGACCTTTAGTAATACTGACAAAAAAAGATCCAAGTTACCTATATCAGGAATGGAAAGTTAAGATATCACTACACATCTTACAGGCATCAAAAGAACAATAAGAAAACACTGCTATCAATACTGATGAATACATCAATTTGTTGAATACATCAAATCTAAGAAGTTAGATGAAATGGACAAATTCTTCGAAAACCACAAGCTACCACATCTCACTCAATAAGAAATATATAACTAGAATACTCCTAGGACAATCAGGAAAATTTAATCCATAATTAAAATACTTCTCCAAAAAGAAATCTCCAGGCTCAATTTTTTTCACAAGAAAATTCTACCAAATATTTAAAGAAGAATTCACACCAGTTCTACACAATCTCTTTCAGAAAAGAGGAGATGAAGGAACACTTTCAATATATTTATATAAAGCTAGTAATATCCTGATATGCAAATCTAAGACAGACCCCCCCCCAAAAGGAAACTACACACCAGTATCTCTCACAAATATAAACACAAAATACTTAACAAATAGAATTCAGCAGTGTAAGAAAGGATTCATCATGACCAAGTGAGTTTCATTCCAGGTATGCAATATGCTTTGATCTGAAAATCAGTCATTGTAGCCCACTGTATTGATAAAATGAAGAAGAAATCCCATAATTGGGTCAATTGATGTAGAAAAGCACAGGACAAAATTCAGCCTTTGATTCTGTTAGGCCTTCAAGTGATTGGATGAGGCCCACCCAACTGGAGAGGGCAACCTACTTTATTCAGTCTACAGATTCAAATGTTATTCTCATCCAGAAACATCCTCACAGGCACCCCCAGAATAACGCTGAACCAGATATCTGGGAACCAACCCCATGGCCCAGTCAAGTTGACACATAAATTAACCATTACAGTGGCACAGATTATAATGACCTTTAAACTATAGTGAATAACATGAATATCAACAAAAGAAGAAAAGAGACATATCAATGTTAGAAAGCCTTTTTATCAGATCATAAAAGTCAAACACACCAGTGCGTTCTCTTTTGTTAGGGTGACAGGTAGTAGAAGCCCTTTCTCGTCTGTGCCTGGTTCATGCAGAACTTCCTTCCTCTGATGTTCTCAGATGCCCTTCAGTCCCATGACCTGCTGAGGTTTCGGGGGTCCCGCTTTCTAATCCTATTTCGCAGCTTCCCTGGACTACTCAGGGTCTTCTCTAGGACTTCTCAGAGATTGCTCCCAGCATAACAATAAAGAAAGAGCGGCTAAGTCAGGAGTACAGAAATGATGGTGTATGTTAAATTTTTGTGTTTGACAAGTGAACCTTTTGACACAGCAATTCACAATGGGCCTCATTCTTCTGCCGATTGTATTTACCTCTCCCTGTGGCTGTGGGTGTAGTCTCATCTGGACGGTAATCACTAACATCTGAAAGCACCGTCCTTTGGGAAGGTTGAGCTGAGTCCAAATGGTCCTGATCTTATTTCTCCTCTATGAAATAATTTATACACCTTCCCTGCCGCTTTTCACCTCTGAATTGTTCTCGACTTTTCTACCTTTATTGATCTGGTGAGCAGCTAACTAGGGCTGCTTCCAGTGTACTTGTCTCACTGTCGAAGGAGCTCAGCCCTGGGCACCAAGGGCAGCAAGGTTTTCCTCAACCTCGGTCCGCAGCATTGTCCAACCATGAGAGGAAAATGGTGTTAGTATTTCGTCACTTTAATTGCATGCCTTTTATATCCCCTTTGGACTATTATATTTCTTTTTACACAATAAAAGCAAAACTTCAGATTTTTGTCACAGTTACATTAAGCTTACATTCACCTTCAATGTGACAAATATTTCTTCAAATGAAAAATTTCAGAGGTAGTTTCATTGATTAAAAATAATCTTACATTTTAACCAATTGCATTGATTTATGTAATTAATTTCTATTAACTGTGTCTTCATTTTTAGATTTAAAATTTGTTTATTTAGTTTTGAATAGGGAATACATGTATGTATTTTAAACTACAAAATGTCCTTCCCGCCTTGGCTTCCACCTCACCCAGTTCCCCTCCAGAGGTAATTTTTCCAGCTTCTTGTCTACCTTTCCAGAGAGACTCTATACATATAAAGGAAAGCATATTTTTAAGTATATTTTATTAATTATGCTATTACTGTTGTCCCAATTTGCCCCCCTCTGCCTGGTACCCTCCCTTCCCTCCAGCGATCGCCCCTCTTAATTCATGTCCATGGGTAATACATTTAAGTTCTTTGGCTTCCCCATTGCCTACACTGCCCCTGTCTATTTTGTAGCTACTCAGTTATGCTTGTAAATCTCCATCTCTTCCCCTGTTCTCCCCTTTTCCCCTACAGCTGATAACCCTCCACGTGATGTTCGTATCTATGATTCTATTCCTGTTCTAGTGGTTCACTTAGTTTGTTTTTGTTTTTTAGTTTCAGTAGTTGATAGTTGTGCATTTGTCATCATTTTAATGTTCATAGTTTTGATCTTTTTTCTTAAATATGACCCTTTAACATTTCATATACAGGCTTGGTGATGATGAATTCCTTTAGTTTTACCTTGTCTGGGAAGCACTTTATCTGCCTTTCCATTCTAAATGATAGCTTTGCTGAATAGAGTAATCTTGGTTGTACGTCCTTGCTTTTTATCACTTTGTATAATTCTTGTCAGCCCCTTCTAGCCTGCAAAGTTTCTTTCAAGAAATCAGCTGACAGTCTTATGGGAACTCTTTGTAGGTAACTCTCTGCCTTTCTCTTGCTGCCTTTAAAATTCTCTCTATATCTTTAACCTTTGGCATTTTAATTATGATGTTTCTTGGTGTGCTCCTCTTTGGGTCCAACTTGTTTGGGACTCTCCGTGCTTCCCAGACTTGTATGTCTATTTCCTTTACCAAAATAGGGAAGTTTTCTTTCATTAGCTTTTCAAATAAGTTTTAATTTTCTTGCACTTCCTCTTCTCCTTCTGGCAGCCCTATGATTTGGATGTTGGCCCTTTTGGAGATGTCCCAAAGTCTTCTTAAACTCTCCTCATTTTTTAAAAATTCTTGTTTCTTTATTTTGTTCTGGTTGCGTGTATATTTCTTCCTTATGTTCCAAATTGTTGACTTGAATCCCGGCTCCCTTCCCTTTACTGTTGGTTTCCTATGGATTTTTCTTTTTAATTCCCTTAGTATAGCCTTCATTTCTTCCCTATGCTTTTGCCATATTGAGATCTTTGAGCATTCTGACCACCCGTGTTTTGAACTCTGCATCTGATAGGTTGGCTATATCCTCATTGCTTAATTCTTTTTCTGGGGTTCTGTTCTGTTACCTCATTTGGGCCATATCTCTTTGTCTCCTCATTTTGTCAGAATCCCTGTGTCTGTGTACTAGGTAGATCAGCTTTGATTTCCTATCTTAGCACACCTGTTAGGTTGTATTGGCCAGAGTCTCAGTTACTCATCAGGGCAGGGCAGCCTGTTTTGCCTCTTTGTGGTGCCATGTGTGCGGGAGGGATCAAAGAAGGGACAATGGTGCTGCTGGCTGACTTCTGGGGGATTGCCTGACACTCTCCCCTTTTCCAGTCACTTCACCCACTTCCTATTTGCAACCGGCCCCCTCCAGCTGCTATCCTGGTTGTGGTTCCTAGAGTGGGTGGTTTGTGAATGGTTTGGGTTTTCTTGCAAAACTGGCAGGTTCTTCCACTGCCCAGCCCCCACTGGGTTTACAGCCAGAAGTTATGAGGCTTTATTTTTTCCCAGTGCTGGAACCCTGGGCTCTGCAGTCTGGGCTGGAGCTGGGTCACTCATTCACAAGGAGTCCCCATTTTTTATCCACCACACGTTAATGTGGGCCCACCTGTTCTGCCACCTTGCTGTCCCCTGCTCTCTGCTGACACACCGTGGCCTTTCTACCTGGACTCCCTGTCTCCACCCCTCCTACCATCTGGATGAATATAGCTTCTTTAAATCCTTGGTTGTTGGACTTCCATACAGTTATGGGTGTTTTTCTGGGTGATTTTCTGGCAGTTCTGGGTGTTTTTTGTTTTTAAATTAGTTGTGTTCCTTCTTATGGTTGTACAATGAGATGAAACAAGACTAACTATGCCTCCATCTTGGCCAGAGAAAGAAAATAATAGTTTTATACAAGAAGCAGTAGTATCCAAAACATATCCTTCTACAACTTGCTTTCCCCTCCACTTAACCAAATGGAGATTGTTCCTCAGCAAAACCAAGATGTATTTTATTTTTTATATATGTGCCATAATTTATGTAAATAGATCTACTTGATCAACAGTGAAGCTATTACAATTAATTGTATAATGTACTTATGTCCGTTCACACGCATAGATAAATGTATCTGTTGGTTCTATAGAATAAATCCCTAGAAACTCAGCAGCCTTTTTTTTAAGACAGTTATGTCAACTGTATGTCAACTATAGAATTTTCATGGATTTGGTAAATGCACAAAGCAAAAATGGTTTTAAATAATGTTTTAATTTTAAATTATAACATTCTGTGGATTCTATGAGGGAGTAGATCTTAAGACCTGGAAATTATACATGTACTTGTTTTTGTTTGTTTTACTTTCTTCTTTTTTTGTTTTTATATTCTCTCATCTCTGTTTTCTTTCCCTTCGCTACTTCCTTTATTCCTCCCTTCCTCTTTCCTTCCCTTTTTTCTTCCTCTCTCCTTTCAACAGCTACTATTTGTTTTGTATTAATGGGCCGATTGAGAGCTATGTAACCACTAGGTGGTGGTACAAGAACATAGGGAGAAATATTTTCGTAAATAGGCTAGGAATTAGTTTTGATTTCCTGCTCAGTTTTTAAATCGCTATACACTTGGGCCCTTAAATACCTCCTAAGAGATGTCATTGTGATCGCTGTTTAGCAGTTGAGCCGACATAAAATTGATATTGAGCTTTACAACAGCTGTTATAGACACTTTATGTTGATGTCGAGACTTTTTAAAAATGCTCATTGCTTGAAAATGTTAACTCTCTAACAGGAGTCTGTTTTCTAAGTGATTTGAAGGGCTTGCTTGTATTTCTGACTGATTTACAGATCTTACAATGTTACAGTTGAGACTACTTAGAATTCATAATTCTGCTTTATTTAGCTGACTGAATTTTCAGCAAGGAAATGACAGTTTCCTAGCTCCTTTCCATGGCAACGACAAAAGTGTCTGCTGACTGTAGTCATACACTGTCGGCTGCAGTTTGGTGTTTGATACCACCTTGCATTATAGGTCTTCATCTAAGTGAGTAAAATATGTACTTTTTTAAAAATGATTTTGAAATGTGACATAAAAGCATTTTCTGTGGATGGGTTAGCTTAATTAATTCTTGGAAGTCTACCTTGTCCCTTTTAATATTCCAAATCTGTGCTTAGAAATTTTGGATTGGTTAATTCCCCTTAAATCACAAACACAAAAAAGGAATCCAGCATATTGAGAGACTTTTCCTTATATTAGAATCGTATGATCACTTGCATTTACTCTCTGCTGGAATTCTGTATAGCATATTCAGTATAGGAGTCACCGTTACTCCGTGAAATGTTCTGCTCGAAGCCAGCACACACGCTCTCACTTTATGTAGTGTCCCTGTTGGATTCAACAAAGTGGATGGATATACAGTACTTCTCCCGCTTTGTCACAGCTGGAGGACTAACCTTACAACAAGATAGCACCGACTTGCTTTGAGGGGTCAGTTACTTTTGGACAAGCATTGAGGCATATCACCTCATTTTCATAGCTATTGATAGTTCTGCATATCATTTTTGACCAGTGCTCACCAGATCAGAAAATGAAGAAGCAAATGTTTTAGCTAACAGGTTTTGATGCTGATATTGCCTTCTTACCATTCAACATGTATAGTGTTGCTAATGAAATCCCATGATCTGGTGTCCCATAGTGGTCTGTTATAACATCACACCTGAAGCCTTCACTGAAGTCATTGTGTGTTTAACTAAAAGGGAAAATGGCTCTTTTGTACCTATTTACACATTAGGGAAAAAAATCATGGAATTCAGTTCAATGGAAGAGTACTTGTTTAGAAGAAGCCTCCCTTACATGATGAAATTATTATAACACTGTTCCAGGAAATAAAATCAACTCTAGCTGATTTCTTGGTTTTATTAGGAAAGATAGCCCATTATGTGATCCACAGTGTTTAAATCAATTGAACGATAGTGAAATCTCTCCCTTGAAATGGCTATTACACAGCTTGCAACCTTTTGTTCAAGAGATTAAGTTTGCATCTCCTCACATTATCTCCTTGTAATTGGAAAACTTTCATTTTGACAGAGAAAATGTGCCAGTATCCCTGTGAGCTTTGCCACAAGCCAGTGCAGAATGCCATCTGGAGGGCGCCTGCCCAGGCCATGCGACAGCCTCCTGTCGAGCTGTATCTGGAACTTTGCAACAGAACAACTAATAGCATCTTAAGCTCCATTTGTCTAGCTCACTAGTGCTCTTGGCAGAGGTCATAACCAGCAGTGGTTTTGTTGATTTGCTGCATGAAATGCAATTAGCTTAAAGCCCTCGCTGACAGAGGCCTTGATAAAAGCCTCAGGCTTGAATTTACCCATTGTGTCAAATTTAAGTTTAGAGCAACAAACACACTCTAATTTCATCACTGGAACAATAGAATTTAATAATTTTTGAAGATGCTTATTTGGGCATCTTCATTTTCTTTCCTTTGGACCTCAGTCATAATTGTTTTATTCTTATTTTAATTTCATTTTATTTTTTAATCACTGGCTTCCAATGAAGGGGTTGAAAGAGAGTGTCAGGTGTACACAAGGCATACATCTGAACCTTACCTTTGAGTACACTTGTGGAAAATAATAAGATGTTTTTATGAGGTTACAACAGATATCTTTGAGCTCTGCCAGTTTCATACTCGCAGGAGTAGAGGTGACATTATTACTGACCCTTTAACCCTAGCTTACTGGAAAACTCTGTAGTGCCAGAAGCCATGTTATAAATGAGTCAGTTTCAGGGTCTGAGTAAGACAGAGAAACCATTACTTGGGGTTAAATTTAGGGCAAAGCTTGGCGCAGAGCACCAGATAGACTTTAGCCGTTATGAAAAGCCACGAGGAAACTCCAGAGAAGAATTTCTGCTTGCTGCAGAGAAGGAAAAATTTAGCAGAGATAAGGTTTAACAGTCTCTGCATGAATGTTGCACAGCAAGCCAGCAGTTGATTGTCCAGAGAGGGAGAGCATGCCTTGGCTTCAGCAGGTGGTAGCCCTTCCCTGGAACAGCTGTGCTTATGAACTGGATGAGTCTTTGTAAAGAACTAGCAGAGGAGTTAGGTGTGCTGTCATATGCACAATAATGATGATACGGAAATGCGTGTTTATGGACTTCTAAATGTTCACTGGTTCTCAATCACATCTCCAACACTAAAGCTTGCAAGGAAATCACTCTGGAATTTCCAGGGGGTGGCAATAGATTCTGTGGCCTCTGTGTCTCATTGTGGAAGCTGTCTGAGTTTTCCAGGTATGCTGCTTTTGATAAAAGCAATATGCATATGTGAGAATGAGGTTAAGTAAGTGTTTATTTGAGGATTGAATATCGTACACACTCTAGGAGTAAAGCAATTATCGTGCTGTTAATTTCATATTCATGTCGGCTTATTTATTTGTTGTTTACCTCTCTGCATAATGAAAATGCCATGGAAATCTGCTTCTTCTGGTGCTCTAATTTTAAATGAAGCTAAATGTTATGTATAATTTTAAGTTACAGATTGCTAATTCAATTCCACTTTAAATACTCTTTGTATGAGAAGCTTCAATGTACTTGCAGAATCCTTTTAAGCTGAATCAAAGCATAAATGTGTAAGTAATTATAGAATAGATAGTTAATAGAGTGAAATATGAATCCTAAGCATTACAGGTATATTTTGAACCATATAGTTATCTGTACCTTTGTATATTATATATATATATATATATATATATGCATGGGTGTATGATGTAACATATATATGTGTACACACATGGAAATGCCCTATATTTTTAAGAATCAACATCTTAATTGCTTTTATGGGAAATATAATGTAATCAGAAAATAATAACACACTATCCCTTACTGATAAACTATTTGTATCTGGCTTGTAATTTGGGGCCAGAGTTAATGTTTGGTGAAGTGATTCTGAGCGCTTTAGGGCACCCCGGTTCTCCCCTATTCACATGACATGGTATTATTTAAGAATTAGTCATTGGCAGAATTCTAAGCCAGTTCATCTTCTTGGGATGTGATTAAAGAAAAAGAAAGAAAGGACTCCATATCCAATATATATGAAGTCCCTCTGTAGTCTGGGAATCCACTCAAGTTACATGCCTCAAATTCCACTCCCTGACCCTTCCTTGCTCTTCTCTCCTTTATACGACGAAATATATATCTGAAGCCAGACTGGTGTGCCATCTAAGTTCTTCTAAATATTGTGTTTATTCCACAAGTATCACCGTGTGTCTACTGTATGCACAGATCAGGCCCTTCCCCCTGGGTGGTTGCAGCCTAATTGAGAAGATAACACAGATATGAAATATTGAATAATACAGCAAATCAGTGGTCATTTAAATACTCCAAAGGCAGAAATTGCTGAGGAAATTCACTTCTGAAAACCTTTCTTGCAGGCTGCATAGCTTGGTATGTGCCAGTTGTTCAATTTTCTTTTGTTATTTACAAAAATGAAGCTTCGAATTAAGAAAAAAATGCACCATCTGCCTACCACAGTAATAATGCTTGGTTTTATTCCCAAGCACATCAACCGCTGGCTTGGCATTTTAACTAACTGAAGCACTTTTTTCATTAGAGTGTATCTGTGTCTACAAAGGGCCTTTTTTTTTGCCTGCTGGCTCATTTTTATTTTTCTGCCCCCTTGCTCTGCCTTTTGCTGGACAGGAACCTCTCTCTCTGTCAGTGTGGCCAGCTTGTCAGACACCCCTTGCACCCTCGCTAGCTCACGAGCAGGCTACAGTTGACACCCCTCCTTTGCCAGTTATTTATTCAATCATTTCATCAATTGACCGCTTAATCCATATTTATATTGAGTACCTATTTTTTGTGGAAACAAGGACATATACAGCCCTCTAAAGATGCAGTGGAGTACAATATGATACCTGTCCTCAACTAAATTTCAGTCAAAGAAAATGTGCATCTAAAACTACTCCATTTTAAGGAGAATTTTCTAAGTGCCAGAATACCCATTTATTCATTCAATCATTTACTCAACAAATATTAAGTCTTTTGATGTGTCAAGTACTTTGTGATTCACTGGGGATAAAAGATGAATAAATCAAGCATGGCACCTGCCCTGCCCAATGTGAATTTGGAACCTAGAATCTTGTTACTCAGAGTGCACCCGAAAGCCAGCAACATCTGCATCTAGGAGCTTGTTAGAGATGCGGTATCTCAAGCCCTATCTAGGTCTATTGAATTAGAATCTGCATTTTAACTAGATGTCCAAGTGACTTGAAATAAAGTTTGAAAAGCACCAACCTGGAAGGATTATGAAAAGCTTTATAGGGGAATTAAAATAATCAGAAGTCACCAAGTTTTATTAAAAGAAGGGGAAGGCGCCCTGGCTGGGTAACTCAGTTGGATGGGGTGTCATCCTGATACACCAGCGTTGGGGGTTCTGTTTCTGGTCAGGGCACATAGAAGAGTCAGCCAATGAGTGCATGAATGAGTAGGGCAACAAATTGATGCTTTTCTCTCTTCCTTCCTCTTTCTCTAGGGTAATAAATTAAAAAAATTAAAAACATTTAAAAAAGGAAGAAGGCAAATTTAGGTTGGGTAGAGTGCTTGTCTTAGTCTGTGCTTCTAGAACAGAATATCATAGTCTGGGTGGCTTATAAACAACACTTTAGTTAACCCAATTCTGGAGGCTGGATAGTCCAAGAATCAGGGGCCAGCAGATTTGGTATCTATGGTGGGCCTGCTTCCTGGTTCATAGACCCCTGTCTTCTTGCTGTATCCTCACATGGTGCAAGGGGAAATGGAACTCTCTGGGTCTCATTGATAAGGGAACTAATCTTATGAATGAAGGCTCAGCTCTCATGACATAATGACCTCCCAAAGGCCCCACTTTCTAATACCATTATATAGGTTTCAGTATATGTGATGTGGGGGACACAAATGTCCAGTTATAGCAGAGATTATAATTGAATAGATGTAATTGAAATATGATTTAAGATATAAACTTTTAGAAGATAGTTGGGAATGATTGTTCAAGAAATAGTGGGACATGGCCTGGGAACTGGTTGATGATCCACAGGGAGGAGTGGTGACTGATAAAGTATGATAACATGAGATTCAAAGCTGGGAGTAAGGAGAACGGCTTAGATTCTAGACTCTAGAAGTAGGGATGGGTTGCCAATGGTGATGCAGAGGCTGAGGATGGAGCTTTTTATCCAGAGTAGGTGGAGGTGCCCACTAACATTCTCAAACATGATTTTTAAAATGAAATTTTACAACCGATATTTTTGAATCCTAAAGTTATAGGGAAAGTCAACAAACAGATACAAATTAAGGCATATAATTTTATATATACATCAATTATTCTAAAACTCATCGAATATATTAGGCCTTAGATATGGGAGAAAAGGAGTAATCAGGTAACCAGGATCAGTAACTTTGCAACAAAATTAAAGGAGAGTATAATTTAGAGAAAAAGGCTATTTACTTTTTATCTACACAGTTACATCTTCAAAACCATGTGAGATCCTACATAGGACTGTGAGAAAACAAATTTTGCCTGTGGTGCCTTTATCTACTTCCATCTTTCTTTCTGCGGCCCTCTCAGCTTTTGCAGTTTAACGCACAGGGAGATGAAGGTGCCATTACAGCAAAGGCCAGTCACGGCAAAGGAGAGGGACTGCTGACCTTTCCAAATACGCCGCTCTGAATCACACTACGTCAAGTCGTTTCTCTTTGCTTGTGAGGCTCGTCTCCTGCACAGGGATACTTCCATTCTCAGCTTTGACGGAATCTGGAAGATAATTTTCTGTAACCCAGTCACCATTATGACAATTATAAATATTCACATTTGTTATTAGGTCCCTAAGAATGTCTCAGCAAATGATTTTGCTTCTAAGATGCCTTAAAAATGGCATCTGTTGCTCATGTTCTGTGGGCATCTGTTAGTGTGGCATTCCGTGTGCTTTACACACATGACTTGTCTGCATACAAACCTGAGCTGACAGGGAGAGGCCTGCAGCTCTCCAATAAATGACAGACTTCATCAGTGAGGCACAGAACCGAGAGCAGTGTCCTGGACAGAGCTCAGGGCCCGCCATCTGAACATCTCCAACGCTGATGTTTCCGATGCATCCACAAGGGGTGCACAGGCATTCTGTTCTCTGAATAGAGTGTCTCAGAACAACTTGACAGGTAAATTCAGGATTTTATTTTCTTATCCAATAAGTACAGGAAGCTGGAGAAGTAAGTGTGGCTATGTAGGGTTTTGGAAGAAGAGTTTTCTAGCTAGAGGTAGGGTCCACAGGTGAAATATTTGTACTAGACTGAGAAGCTTGATTGTTCTAATAATTTGGAATGTTATTTTGAAAACAAAATTATATTAATATAATTTAGACAGATCTGTTTTAGGGTAAATCCATTCTACATAGCCATAGAAATGTCCCCTCATCAACTGAATTAGTAGCTGTATTGAGCATTAGTGAATTCACAGTATGTGAAGGGTAATACTTTTGATGACTTTGAATTCCATAGGTAACGATGTGCTACAAATATGGGTTATGTGGCAGATAAATATTTCACTGGTGAAAAACTGAAACATTTAAGACTAGATTTGATATTTTACTTATGAAGGTATCTGGAGCCATATATGATTAGTCAGGCAGTCAATTTCTACTAAACTCTTAGGTCAAAAGAAAGATGGAAGAAAGGATGGATGGCAGAAGGGAAAGAAAGGAAGAAAGACCGCAAAACTATGAAGTAAGAACAATTTTACATGTTTACTGAAAATTCTCTCTTCAGTTCTGAAAGGCAGCAGCAGCACTGGCTTTACAATTCCTGGCAAAGAGACTGTGATGGCAGCAGACCTTTGAATATATGCAATATGTTCTAGTGTTTGTCCCAAATAGGTTTCATTGTTCCGGAGTCAGATTTAATGCTTATGAATTACTTAATTTTAGCAATCACTTCTCAATAATTATTTCTATAATAAAAACCACACTCAATAGACAAGTGTAATATTTCTATTGTTAAAAATAATAGAAATTCTAAGTTTGATTTTTATGTATGAAAATGAGAATTTGTGAAATAACATATTGTATCATTGGGAAGTACAGAGTAGGTAAAAATGTTTTGCTTAATTCCTTAAACAATAGCTGCATTTTACAAGATAATTCATTAGGATCAACAAAGATCATTTCTAAAAATCTGGGGTAGAGTCAAAGATTATTTTTCTGAGACACTCTCAGGTCATAGTTTTTTCCTATCTGCGTTGGATATCCTTTGGGTCAACCAGTGTCAGCTCTATATTTGTATGTCTTTATGCTAATATTTTATCTCAAACTTCTTTCCCACCATGTCAGAGTCCTACCAGTGAGAATGACTCAAAATAGCTTTCCCAGTTAAGGAAAATCAAAACAAAAACTCTGGGTGCCGACTGAGTGGCTACATAGCGACTGGCTATTGGACTTCAGCCCATGAAAGAGAAGAATGTGGTAGCAGAAGTGGCACTTCAGAAATGATGATCAGTGGGAAAAAAAGTCACACATCATGTGGCCTCTGTCTGTTAATTTAATGTGATGCACTTGAGTGTAAAAATAATGGGCTCTGTCAGCCTTATTAATTATCTATGCTTGCTCTAGAAGTCAGGATCATGAAATGCCTCCGAACCACCTGATGTAATGGGCCATTTTAGAGCTTTACTTGCAAGTCTCAGAGCAAGCAATCAGCAATCCCAACGGCCGGTTCATCTGCAGTTGGGGACGTGCTGAGCTGGACTCACATAAGAGCAATATTAGCCACTAGATGATGGAATAACCCATTTTCTATAGTGGATTTCTTTAGTCTGGTGGGACAAATTTCTTAGTTAATGAAACTATTTTCATGCCTGGGGCATTCCCTAGCTCATGCTGCCTCTGTCTATTATAGTTTAAATATACTGCATTTAAGTTAACAGTGGAAGCAAGTTAGTCTGTTATAATTACTCACATATACTTCTTTGCTGTATTATTTAATATGGCCTTTAGAAAGCAAGAAGACAAGCCTGCCAGATAGTGCTCCAACATTTGGAACTATTAATACCTTCATACCTGAGAATTTAGTAATGGGACATTTTAAGAGGGAAATGTTTGCGAGTAAGAAACTGTAGAAAGACCTGGCTACTGAGGTCTTCAAGCAAGCTAATCCATTTCTGTGTGTGTGTGTGTGTGTGTGTGTGTGTGTGTGTATCAATTTTCACTATGAGCTGCTAAAGGGCAAAGCCCATGTCCCTTTTTCTGCCCTGGAACTTGGCACTGTGGCAAGTACACAATGTCTCTGTAATACACGTGTATGAGGGGTAGGTGTTCTGGTGGTAACACACGAAGGTTGTGATGAGAAGGCTAGGTTTCACTTTTCTTTGATAATTGTTAGCTGTGTGACCTTGGACAGGTTACCTATCCTCTCTGAATCTAAGTTTATCATTTCTAAAAGAATTATAATAATATCTATTCTATTTATGCCACTCTTATTTGTTTTAGGATCAAATTACTGAAATAAAGATAAAATGCTTTATAGGTATTTGATGGTATCATCTCTCTGTTATTATTATTACTATTATATTATTATTATTAATTATTATTTTTATCATAGCTTTAGACCAGATTTAATCTAATAGATATTTAATATTGTGATGATCTTTCTTACAAAGTTCAGGAGATAATTTTGTTGCTAATGTTTTCTGTGCATCTGTTTGTGTATCTAGTATCCAAATAATACAGCTGTCTTATATCATTCTGGAAAGAAAACTCATTATTATGAAGGAAGCAAAGTGGAAACTTGATGTCAAATATTCAGGTCCATGTGCCAAATAAGAGATATGAAATAACCTAATTAAATGATGATCATTATTTATATAGTTGCCTTCCATTGTATCTAGATTTAATTATGACATTTAGATGTTTATCTCACCAACATGCAATAATTAGTAAAATACTATATACAAACAAAGCTTTTTCCTTTACCTTTTAACAGTGAAAACTTATTGTTCAGCTAATGCTATGGGACACTGGATAAGCCACTTTACCCTCCTGAACTTTGGTTTTATTATATAAAATGAGGAAGTAACATTGAATAATCTTGTAGGCCCTTTTTAGCTCTTAAAAGATTTGGCTCTCTGATTTGTTCTGTCTTTGAGTATGTCATAACTAAAAAATATTATACTTTTCACACCAGGAAAAGAATCATCTTAAGCTACCTGAAATGACTTTTCTCAGCCAGTTATTCTTGAATATATTACCTATTTATTTTCTTTATAGCTCTTGCCACAGCCTCTAATTATCTTGTTTATTTCTTTATTTTCCTATTTAGGGTTTGCTTCACCATGAGGCTAGAGACCATCTTAATCACAGATGATATCCAGTGCCTAGAAAACTGAGTCTCGGGCACATAATGGGGGGAGCCCAGTAAATATTTGTTGAACGAATAAATGAATGAATTCAGCTCCAGAGTACAATTTCTTTATTCTTTAGAATAACTTGGCTTACCTCTGGCTGGGTTGCTAAGTTGGTTGGAGCATCGTCCTGTGCACCAGGGGGTTGTGCGTTCGATCCTAGGTCAGGGCACATACGTACGTTGCAGGTTTGATCCCAGTTAGGGCACATATGGGAGGCAACGAATCAATGTTTCTCTTATCAATGTTTCTCTCTCTCTTTCTCTTTCCTTCCTTCTCTCTGTAAAATCAATATATATATATCCATGGGTGAGGATTTAAAAACTAATAACTTCACTTAGAGTTTGAAGAATCACTAGGGGATATGACTACATGTTTTGCTTCCTATATATGAGAGCCATCCATATTTTATTTATTTTTGGTATTATTAATTTAGCTAATCAAGAGTGAACTTTTCATCAGTAAGTTGCTTATGTAGTTGCTGGTTTAACAACTAAATGTGATTAGCCATTTAGTTCCTAAAATTTATGATTAGCTGTTCTACTTGAATACGTAGATGTCTAGGTACATTTTTGCATTGTGTAAATAAATTTGCCTCTTAGGGGTATGTATTTTCATGTGACAGAAGAATTTCTAAAACCATTAAATGTGATTGTAAATTTCAGAATTTATTGTAAAAAGTATTACTATATTTTGCCATGTATAATGTGCACTTTTTTGCCCAAATTTTTGAGGGAAAAATAATGCACATTATACATGAGTGTGATGATTACACACCATGGGTATGATAATGTGTATGATAATGTGTATTATGTAACACACACACAAAAATGTGGGTGTGCATTATACATGGGAGCGCAATAGACACGGCAAAGTGGTATATTTTGAAATTTCCTAGCAAGATATTAGAACATCACCTGTTCCTCTACACCTCACTAAAGTAGTTCCCAGTAATATGAAAACATCTGAAAATCTTGTCATTTATCCTCAGTGAACTGGCTGAATTACTCCTTGCTCAACATACATTCAAGTTGAGGTCAATCTGGGTGGTATTTTCTCAGCTTTAAATTTGTTAGAAAGATAGAACTTTCTTTGTAAGACACTACACTGTGAAGTATGCCCTTTCAAGTTATGAAAGAAATTTAATTGGATTTGGAATACAAAATCATGAATAACTGTGACAACAAAGTCTGTTATTCCTGTTATAGGACTCTATAATCACTCTTTTGAACAACTACACAGGGCATTATCTTTCATTGTCCTTTTTTATACACAATGTGAAATAGGTTTTCTAACAATGTTAATTTTATCTATGAACTAAAACTTTTTCTTCATTGAAAACTCAAATATTGGTAGAGTATATTTATGACAGTTTGTTGGGGACAAATCTTTGCAGCCTTCTATTATAATTTGCCCCTGCTCCCCTCCACCCCCCAGTGGACCTGGGAACCATTCCTGACAGTAGAGTTAAGCCCATGTGCACTTCATAATCACACTTCAGATTCCAGCTTGGCCAGAAGGTAGCAACAAACCCCCAACACACTAAGGGACACAGATTTTGGTGACATGGCAGGGAAAACAGGAAGGGAAATAATTAGTGTTTGCTTGCAAGACATTTGTTGTGACTTGGCCACTGTGGCAAATCACTCTTCAGCATATCCTTCTTGTGTGGCAAGAGCTGACCAAGAGACTCTCATCACAAACTTCTCCTGGTATGACACATGCAGGTATGCATAGTTCCATGATGCTTTTATTTTGACAACTCTTGAACTATAACACATTGCATATTAATTGAGTACAACTGGTCTTGAATTATCTGTAAAAAAACTGCAAATTATGGCTTTGAAATGATCTGATAGAGGTAAATGAACATGAGCACAACATTTCTAAAATGAAATCATTTTAAATATACACATATAAATATGAATTCTGAGTCAGTCTACTTCATTTTTCAGTTGGGAGTCTACTGCTGTGAAATGGGAAATAAATGTGTGAATGCTATCAGGGGTGTGAAATTCTCCATTTGCACAGACTGGAGACTTGGTAATAATTATGACTATAGAAATAGCAGCATTATACAAAAAGTTTAGCATCATTTAAAATTTAAATGCAAGTATTTCAGAAGAAGAATTTAGAATCTCCTTGGAGAGTTATGGGACTTCCAGCCAAGATGGAGGTGTAGGTAGATACACTTTACCTCCTCCCACAACCAAAAGAAGGACAACAACAAGTTTAAAAACAAAAAATAACCAGAACTGCCAGAAAATCCCACTGCATGGAAGTCTGACAACCAAGGAGTTAAAGAAGAAATGTTCATCCAGACCAGTTGGAGTGGTGGACACGGGCAGCTGGTGCAAGAGGACTCACTGCAAGGCGGTGGCTGGCAGAGCAGGGCAATCTCACATTTGTGTGTGGATAAATTAGCAGGAACAAGTAGGGAGCAAGAGAGACTGAACAACCCAGGGTTCCAGCATGGACTTCAAAACTTATGGCTGTAGAGACCTGTGGGGGATGAGGCAGTAGGAGAAACTCCCAGCCTCATAGGAGAGTTCACTAGAGAAACCAACAGGGTCCCAGAATGTACACAAACCCACCCAGGAATCAGCAGCAGAAGGGACCAGTTTGCTTGTGGGAAGCAGGGGAAGTGACTGAAAGCCTGCCCAAAGCTGAACAAGCAGCATTGTTCCTTTTTGGACCCGTCACCCACACACAGCACTACAAAGCAGCAACATGGGTTGCCCCACCCTGGTGAATACCTAAAGCTCCACCCTTTATATATAACAGGCAATAACAGGTATCCTGAGACAAAAAAATATGGCCCAAATGAAAGAACAGATCAAAGCTCCAAAAACAGAACTAAGCAACAAAGAGATAGCCAACCTAAGAGATGCAGAGTTCAAAACACTGGTAATCAGGATGCTCACAGAAATAATTGAGTATGGTCACAAAATAGAGGAAGAAGTGAAGACTCTGAAAAGTGAAATGAAGAAAAATATACAGGGAACCAACAGTGAAGGGAAGGAAACCTGGACTCAAATCAACAATTTGGAGCAGAAGAAAGAAAGAAACATTCTACTGGAACAGAATAAAGAAACAAGAATTCAAAAAAATTAGGAGAGGCTTAGGAAACTCCAGGACAACTTTTAATGTTTCAACATCCAAATCATAGAGGTGCCAGAAGGAGAAGAGGAAGACAAAGAAATTGAAAACTTATCTGGAAAAAAAATAAAGAACTCCCCCAATCTGGCAAAGGAAATAGATTTCCAGGAAGTCCAGGAAGCTCAGAGCGTCCCAAAGAAGTTGGACCCAAGGAAGCACATACCAAGACACATCATAATTACATTGCCCAAGATTAAGGATAAGGAGAGAACCTTAAAAGCAACAGGAGAAAAGAAGACAGTTATGTACCAAGGAGTTCCTATAAGACTTTCAGCGGGCTTCTCAAAAGAAAACTTATAGGCAAGAAGGGGCTGGAAAGAAGTATTCCAGTCATGAAAGGCAAGGACCTACATCTAAGACCTATTCAGCAAAGCTTTCATTTAGAATGGAAGGGCAGATAAAGTGCTTCCCAGATAGGATCAAGTAAAGGAATTTATCATCACTAAGCCCTTATTATATGAAATTTTAAAGGGACTTATGTAAGAAAAACAAGATGATCAAAAACATGAACAGTAAAATGACAACAAACTCACAACTATCAACAACTGAACCTAAAAAATCAAAACCAAAATCAAACTAAGCAAACAACTGGAAGAGGAACAGAATCACAGAAATGGAGATCACATGGAGAGTTATCAGCAGGGAGGGATAGAGAGGAGAATGGTGGACAAGGTACAGGGAATAAGAAGCATAAATGGTAGGTACAAAATAGATAGGGGGAGGTTAAGAATAGTATAGAAAGTGGAGAAACCAAAGAACTTATGTGTACAATCCATGGCCATAAACTAAGGAGAGGGGAATGGTGGAGGGAGGGGGAACAGGGTGAGGGGAGTAAAGGGGAAAAATAAATGGGATGACTATAATAGCATAATCAATAAAATATATGAAAAAAAGAATCTGCTTGGACAGATTTTCTTGCAGTCTTTGATATTAAAACATTAGGGATTTCCAAACAGCCTACAAGTGATTATTTTCTGGTAATTTTGAAACAGAAAGCTGTATGGACTAATTTCTTCTATTTCTAAGGCTGTTTATTCTTTGTCTGAATCTGATAAGCCCACGAGCCCCAAGTTAACCCAACCTAAATGAAACTTAACCTTTCCTCTGTTCTCACATCAGTGGACAATGGGCCTCAGCTGCAGGAATCATTAGAGAAGCTTGCACAATCTCTAGGCCAGCTGGAAGGCCAGGCTCCCTGCTTTTTAGCCAAATAGACACTGGCGCTAAGGTACCCTAGGGCAGAGGTTTGACATGGTTTGAACGAAGCTTGGATTTTGAAGTATCCATCCCTTTAGGTTGATGTCACTGGGAGTCCAAAACTCCTCTTTCATTAACTGGCCTTTCACATAGATGGCAATAGCGACAGAAAACAGCCGACTGCTAAACCAGTTGGTTCTTTTTATTGTTTGTAATTTTTTTCTATTTGCAAGAGAGGCTGGCAGCATATGGCCTGATGAATTTAAAAAAAAACATAAACTCTCATCTACTGTCCAGAGCCTCCAGCTCATGGCATTAGCAGGGGCTAGTCCGGCTCCACCTGCCGCTTGTCTGGAGGGTAGGGGAATAAACTGATGACCTTACTAGGTTTCCCCAGCCAAACAATGCTCAACTAATGCCATGATTTAATCTCTAACCGTACTGTCAGAAATGGCTGGAAGTGGCAACACCCACTGTTTCAACAGTCAATCTGATTGGCAAGCTACCTGCTCTCTGTCCTACCTAATATTCTATGCTAATTTTGCCCTCCCAGGAAACAAGAATAGCGGAGCAGAAATGCTTCAGTCCAGTGCACACAGGGCAGTCTGAGTAGAACTAGTTCTGAGAAATGCCTAGGGATGTATGCTCACATTACCCTTCCCCACTGAAAGGGACTAGTAGCAAACCAGGGAACGCCTTTGTAATGCATCTACTTACTTTCTTATATACTAGGTCTTTTCAAGGTCAAAAATTTGTATCATTTTTTATTGTAGATTTTTGTGACTTAACCATTTTTTATTTTATGATTTCTTTTGAGAACTTAACCTTCATTTGACTGAAACAAAAATATTAGTTATTTGGGTTCACACTTAAACCAAATCACAAACCCCTTTTCTCTCCTTAATTGTGCATGTGTTTATGATTGTGCAATGTCAAACAAACCATATGAACATAGAAACAATGTACAGGCTTTTATTGATTTTAATGAACTGGAATGAAAGTTAAAAATAAGTCATTTTGAAATTCAAAGTCAGTCTACCAACCCATTTTGATGTTGTTAGAAATCTTTTATTTGTTTTGCATTTTAAGATCACTGAATATATTTATACTAAAGACACCTGGTCAGGGCTGCCAGGGAACGTAGAAAGGAGGAACTGATTTGGGGATAAAAACTTCTGTTATCTTATGAAGTGAGAGATGTTCTTCAGAAGCCACAGCAGACACATTCAGTATTGTGAGGCTGAGCATAGACAGAAGGGTTCCAGGGGCATCCAACCTTCTGGCATCTCTGGGCCACACTGGAAGAAGAAGAGTTGTCTTGGACCACAGGTCAAATACACAAACACTAACAAAAACTGATATACAAAAAAAAGGTTTTAAGTAAACCTACAATTCGGTATTGGGCTGCATTCATAGCCATCCTGGGCTCCATGTGGTCTGTGGGCCATGGGTTGGACACCAAGAACACAAAACTCTGCTAAATACTAGGCATTGCTATCTGAGTAAATCCTAAGAATAAATGTGTGAAGTATTTTATGTTGATTATTTTATGTTTCGCAACCAGTGGGGCAAGGGCAATGACCAATTAGATTGGCTGCTCTAGAGAAGAATCCCAGAAGCCTCCCTGCTTGGTGAGCCATTGACCTTTTGGTTTCCGAACTTGGGGTGAGGTCCAGAGTGGGACATGGGGATTCATGGGAGTTGGGCAGCAGTGACTTACTGATATATAGAAGTGGTTCAACCTTTTATTAAACAGCATGGCATACCTGTGTGCTGGGCAAACATTGGTCCCAGAGGTAGGCATTATTTTACACATGAAGACATTGTGGCTTAGAGAGGTTAACTTGTTCAAAATCACGTAGCTAATAGGAAGCAGAGTCAGAATTCAAGTTCATATCTGTCTCACTCCAAAGACTGAGCCCTTTCTTATTGACTGTATCATTACTATAATGCTTTCTGAAAATTTTGCACTAAAGAGCTGACTTCAATTGTAACTGAGATTTCATCAGAGTAATGTGGATAAAGACATCAGATTTAGTCTAACAAGAGAAGAAGGTTGACTGAGAGCAGAGAAAGTTTTCTATTCCAAACTCAACTGACTCTGACATTAGAATGGTACATGTTCTACATGTAATTGATGCCTAATAGTTTGTTGAATTAAAATAGTATTTATTGTTGTACTTTTATACAAGAGAGGTGTATAGGATGTATACCAGCCAACATTTTAGATAAGATACAATTCTAGTTAAGAACAAAATATTAAACTATTAAAAAATTCTGTTATTTGTTTCTAGTTGAAGTAATATAGTTTAAATAAACAGAACTGAGCAAGTTTTAATTCAATTCAACATGAATATAAATAACTAAAGCTAAAATTATAAGAAATACTTTAAGATTTAAACTGTTTGTCCTAGCAGTAATTAAGGGCTATATGGTAGTTTATTTCTTCCTAAGGAAGAAAATTTCTTTTGCACAGAAATTACAAATTGATTAGATGGTAAGGTCTGTCCCTTTTTATGGGATCAATGCAGAAAATGTAGATATACTCAGATGTATAACCACATTCTATTTAGAAAAATAAGATCAAGAACACTGATTTTACTAGATAGAATGTAACTTTAAAGAGTCCCTAATATAAGAACAGCTTTTGTTCTAAATATTTGTTTGAAATTCACTATTCTAGGATTTTATATGCAAATTTCAACATATAAAACTGAAACGATATTAAGTATATTCTCAATCCAGCTAGTGAATTTTATCGATAATGTATCCCAAATATAGAACTAATTATGTTTTAGGCTCTCCTTTCTATGCATTACATTGTTAATGAGGGGAAAATGTTCTGAGTTCCAAATTAATGTCCTGGAACATACTTGCATTCAGACCTCCAGTCTTGACATAAAACAAGCAAACTGGAAAACCCATAGTTTAGATTACATCCTCTCCTATTCTCAGGAATAAGGCAGAAGTTCACCAGAGAAGGGTCTGAATGATGACGTGATTCTCTCAGATTTGCACTGTGATTCTAGGAAAACACTTTGAAGAACACTGTAAATCAAAGTGTTCCAAATTCTGACTCTCAATGTGGATTGTAGCGGGATAGAACTTAGAGATCAGCAAGTTAGGCATAGCCTTCTAATTTGAATCAGCAGAATGAAAACTCTTCTCCCTTCACCTAATTCACAAACACAGGTTGGGGGCAAAGGCTCTTCACACCTCTGCCTGGCCCATTTTTTTTTTCTAGAAGCAAGTTATTCAAAGGACAAGAAATGTTGATCTTCTATTACAACCTTCCTGTCATTAAAGTCCCTATTCCTTGCAAATATTTCTTTTGTTTAAGAAATTTTCTTTTTTAAAATTATTTATTCTTTTATTTTTAGAGAGAGGGGAAGGGAGGGAGAAAGGGAGAGAAACATTAATGTGTGGTTGCCTCTTGTGCGCCCTCACCAGGGACCTGGCCTGCAACCCAGGCATGTGCCCTGATTGGGAATTGAACCAGTGATCCCTTGGTTCACAGGCCAGCACTCAATACTCTGAGCCACACCAGAGAGGGCCTTGTAAATATTTCTTAAATTTCTATCCGGCATACTGTATAATCTTAGTTGATGGAACAAATATGTGGTTCTACCTCGAAAAAGATTGTTTTCTAGGCAAGAACAGAAGGTACACATGAATTAGTCAAATAGCAATTCAACAGCTTACTCAAAAAAGTAAACATTTGTTTGCAAAAATAAATAGTTCACTCAGAAGATGTCATGAGTTCAGAAGGGAGGAGCACTGTTGTGGAACTGAGAAAGATGAATTCATGGAAGGACAGGACAACTGAGGCTGGCGCGGAAATTGTTTAAGTGGATGAAATGGAACAAAATCACAGAGACTGGAGAAAAAGATGACTCAATACCAATTGCTAATTTACTGGAAAGACACAGTGAAGGAGAGGTTGGAGTCCAGGTTTAGCACATGATGCCTGTGTGATTAAACCATGACCAGCCACTCACAAGCTGGGTAGGAGCAGTGATAGCTTGCTGTGTGGAATGGCCCTGGACTTGGTGGCGGGGAGGGAGGTTTTCAGGAGACAAAGGTTCATCTCTGCTACACACCAGAAATATGGTTTTGGATGAAAAAATAGACTTGTCCTGGCCGATGTTTTTTCAAACATGAAATGAGGGATTTGAGTTTGATGGTCTTTAAAGTTCCATCCAGCTCACAGATTCTAAGTGCTTTGCTCTATTGTAATGGTAAGAGAATAGTGGGATAGTCACAGAACAGAGGTGAAAGGAATGTGAGGAAAGGGGTTCAAAGGGGACCAGAAGGAAGTAGGAGTGATCAGCTCATCGAGGCAGGAGTGAGCCTGGAGGGACATTTCAAATGGTATCTCTGACCTTATCTCACCACTGTAGACTCCCTTCTGTTAAGCATACTTGTCCATTAAGCATCCTCTTTCTTCACTCTTCTGTACGCGTTCCATTACCATCAGCACCCCACCCTTAGCCATGCTTACCCAAGCAGTAGAAAGTAGAGTACAGAGGAAATGGTTTTCAGCTTCTTTTATTGTGGCAGCCTGTGGAGCTCTTGCTTTTCCCTTTTTTGTTATGTATGTTTTGATTTGTCACTGATGGTGGCAACTGCAAATCTCCTTTGGTTTCCATGTCCAAGGTCAATGTCCTGATGGCTGTGTCCTTTGAACCTGCCCAGACACACCTAGAGACAACATTTTGAAGTATCTCCAGCTCTGTGGGGGACTACAAGAAAAAATATTTAGAAGTAGGGGCCAAAAAGAGACCTAGTGAATACAACTCCAGGAATTCCAAGGTGAAAAGACCCTCCTATTTGAAGGAGCAGTAGCAGGTACAATTTGGAGAGCCAAGGTCAGTGCTCAAAGCATTCCTTTGTTAGCTACACTCAGCCTTAACATGGTACTTCCATCAACACCTTTTTATTGAATGCCTGTTATATGCCAGATACGATTATAGATGCTGTAACTTTCTATTTGTCTAAGCCATTATGATACATGAAAATAAAGTAAAGAATGGTTTTTCAAAAGGACTAATATTTTGTAGTCTATTTCTGCTCCATGTGTTAACTCTTAGAATCCTCACCATTGTGAATATTTGTTAACATTTATTTTTTCAACATGGGTTATGTTATTGAAAGCACCTTGATACATTTTATTAACATTTTTATACAAAGTGATCAAATCTTTGATTAAACTATTTCTTAAGAAATATTAGATGGATATGCTTGCTTTTGTTCTGTGAGAGAAATGCCCCCTGGCGTTAAAAATCATCTCCTTAACATCTCAGCCTCACCTCTTGGCAGGGTCCTCCTCCCTCCATCAATACAGGACCAGCCACAGCGTCCAGAACATACCCCCACACTTTTGTGCCTCTAGATCTCTGCATATGCTAGACCCCCACCTGGGAAGGCATTTTCTTGCATGGAAAGTGTCCAAGCAATGCTCTTTACAACAGCTGAAAAGTCTTCTCCTTTGATCAATTCTTCTACCACAGTTAGAGAGTCCTTTTCCCTGTTTGGGGCCCAATGTATTCAGTAGAAACTCAGACTATCCAAACTCCCACATCTGCTTTCTCTTCTGAACTACATTTTATAAATTCACTGAGGGCAGGGACTGTATCTTATTTGTGGTTATATCCTCAGGGAATGAAGAGGAGAAGCTTAATCCATGTCTAATAAATTATATGAGTGAATAAATGGATGAATGAATAAACAAAGCAATCACACATGCATACCTTCAGCTCCTAGGAACACACTGCACTAGTGTTGTGAGACATACAAAGGAGTAAGGTGGATTCCCCCCTGAAGGCACTCAGAGGATGGGCCGGCATGAGAAGCACCCCAACTGGCAGAGAACTTTGGGGAGTTTATTTGAGCCACACTGATGACAGTTTCTGGGAAGTAAAATCTCAGTGGATTCAGAAAATGCTCTGGAGGATTGCGGTTTTGCAGCTTATGTATATGCATTATGATCAAAGGAGGACACATAAGAAGGGTTACCTGAAAGTCACTGGTGGTAGATTCAAGAGATGGGAGAGAGGGAGCATGGGAGAGGGTGTTGGGGAACACTGAGACTGGATAAAGAGTAGAACAGAGACATACTTTTACAGTGGTGGGTAAATGGTAGTTAGCAGTTAATATTTACAACACTTAGAAATGGTTTTCAGGAAACAAGATAACATGAGGGGTCTGTGGTCTTGTGCCCCAGTGTGCACCCCCTGCAGGGTCCAGAAAAAGGATTACTTTCGTATTCCAAAGGTATGTTATCTTAGATGCAAAAAAAAACAATAGGCTTTCTTAAGGTAAAGACTGACCTTTCACAAGGAAGCTACCAGCTGAGGATAAGACTACCCATCATAACTTGCTTTTAATTAGAAATTTTTATGTTCAGACCATCCTATGTGGATACTTTCAGTCTCTGAGCATGTAAGACCTACCATACAGGTGTCCCCTGAGCTTGTTAGGTTTAGCATATGGCTCCTTTTCCATCCACAGATACAAGAGCAGTGCATTGTAAGAGATGCGTAGAATGAATGGCTCCTGGGAATACATCTTAAAGGAAGAAGGTTTCCCTTTCTCAAATGTACAGTCTGTGAGAAGAGTTTTTGTATGTTGGAAGAAACATTTTTAAAAAGCAGAATTCTGTAGTTAAAAGTCAGCAGTGAGATTATTTCACTTCCTCGTGTGTGGACAGTGTGGAAAATATTTAGTTGCCTGATAGTACACAATTGTTGCCTTCTCAGCTTTACCGTTTGGAGTCAGACCTGAACTTTCAAATCCTCTGCATTACATTGCTCAGCCTCTGTGCACCACAGACCTCACCTTCCTAACCACTGCTTGCTGCTTTCGCTTTTTGCGTTACACCCAAAGCCACCTTCAGATGTCATGGGGATGAGACTTCAGAAGGTAAGTGAAAAGAAAACAGTAACAGATGTTTTTTTTTTCAAAACAGAATTTGGTGAAGGCATGGGCCTCAGAATGACAGGAAGCATCACCTTGCAGCGTTCCTTCTTTGCCACGTGAATGGGACATGCAGCCTGGTCTGTGTGGAATCATAGATGGCGGGACAGAATGAGACAGAGCCCACGTTCCCAAGGGCCCTGTCTGAGAAGGAAGCAGGCTCTATTGTCTAGACAAGAGGAAATGCTTTATTTTTTTGAGGGGAGGATTTTAAAAGCCAAATGAAGGCTAGAGAATATAACTGAAGTTTGATTGATTCCTTGCTTTTTTTCTGGAAGCCTTTTTTTCCTCTTTTATATTTCATTCTAAAAGTCTATCTTTAAGCCCAAAATGCAAATTAAAACTTAATGAAGTTAGTGAGATCAAAAAGATATAGGCCTGTTGCACAGCAAGCCTATGTCTGTTCTCCCCTCCCCCCTGAGGAGTTTTAAAGTTGGGGTACAGTCAATATCATGTTTATGATTTCTCCATAGTCTCCTTTTGGCAACTACAGAATACATTGCTATTTTAAGTTAATGTTTCATAATCCTTTAAAAGGGATATAAGTTTGAGTGTTTGAAATAGTTTTTTCCTACATTGTAAATACTAGGTTTTTAAGAGTTCCTTAGACCTTTTCGATGAAAAGGCAACACAGACTTGGTAGATATTTGTGGTTCTTGTTCTTCCAGGCTGTGCCTCCCGTGGCCTGCAGGCCTTTTGTGCCGCGTGCGGCCTGCTCCCACTCCCCGCTTCCTCCCTCACGGAATGTAGAACACGTTAGTCTAACACACTGAAACCAGAGGTTTTGAGAAAAGATTAAACGATGGTGATTTTAAAATAAGTTCCTTTTAAATTTTTTTACACATTTCACACATTTTTATTGACATAAATTATTTTATTATAATTGTAGTTGAAAGTCAGCATTTTGGCCTATTTAAAAGATTGTTTCCTTCCACCTAGAATGGTATCTCACACTGCTGCCACTGGGCCTTTTCACAACGCATCCTGTCCGGTAGCTTTGTGTCGGTACAGCTCATGTCCAGTTTCCAGTTCTAGCTCCAGCAGCTGCTACTCTGGAGGCCGTCAGACCTAAAATTCTGCTAGAATTTTTTTTTCTCAACCTGAGATTTTTTCCACAGTGAAACTGCTCTGTTTCTCCCTGGTGGATCTAATATCCAGATCTGTCTTTAGGTTTGACAAACATGATACACTAACAAGAATATTTTGTATTTGTATAGCTTTTATATATGGATATTATTTTATTCTCCTAATAACTTTTCAGGTTATGGGTAGATTTTATAGAATAACAAACTCAAATGTCTGACAAGCAGCTATATAGACTCTGGAGATCCATTGTCTACATTTAAATCCTTAAACCACTGCTAATTAAGGCAAGTTACATCATAGCTCTCTACCTTAGTTTCTTAGTCTATAACATAATGGTTTGTGCCACATTGAGTTGTTAAATGAGATAATTCATATAAAGCACTTAGAATGGTGCATGTCAAATAGTAAGTATTATTTATTGTTTTGTTAAACAAATAGAAATAAGTAAGTAAATGCTCAAGCTCCCTAGTCAGGGAAATACATATTAAAATAACAATTAGATATCATTTTACACCCATTGATTTTTTGAAAATTATGAAATAATAGCACCTGGTATCAGGGAAATTATACTCATAGACTGCGTGTTGACATGTGAATTGTAATAGCCTTTTTGGTGACCAGTCAGGCAGTGTCTGTGCATGTTTATCGTGGCATGTTCTAAAGGGCCTACCACCTCCTACCACGCTCTGTATCATCCCGGCCCTGGGAGAGATCTGTTGGTCCCTTGCCTGACTCTCTCATCTTGCTTCCTGCACATCAGCCATAGCTGTTTCACCGTTCATTCTGAATCATTCCACCCACACTCCCCTTCAGAAGCTTGGTGCTTGCTATTTCTTCTGACTGGATTTCTCTTCTTTTAATGCTCCTCACTTGCTGCTGCTAGGTACACTACACAGCAACTTCAGTCAAATCCCTCCTACTCCCACCCCAACCTGAACTTCGTATTAGGTACTGATTCCTGGTTGTTGATTCCTCCCAGTTAATTACTCTCCTTGGGAATTCAATGCTGATGCACCGGCAGGGGTTCCAGGCAGTCCGCTTGGATCGTCTTGGATTCTATGAAAGAGATATTTGTCTTTTACGGTGTACTTTACTAATCTTTTCCATGCAGTGAATCCTTGAAACTCTTATAGCCATTACCTATCACTTTTGTCGGGTACCGAGGAAACACTATAAAGTTGATTCTTGACTGTTTAGGCTTTTGTGGTTCACTTGGGCCCATAAAATTCCTGAGCCAGGGAGGTGGACTTGGCAGGATGACAGTGCTGATTTGACGGAAATGTGCTTCAGCTCCCTAAAGCGAACCCAATAGAGCCCTCAGATAGAAATTTGGGAAAACAATATCAAGTTGGAAATAGTAAACATTCTAAAAATAAAGTTGCATTGTCTTAGAAATGCAAGAAGCAGAGGCAAAAATATGTGGTTTGAATATTAGCAATACAATTAATGACCCAAACCCCCCATATTTTAGGGTAAGAATATGCCCTTTTTATCATAACTTTGAGGCATCTGAATTTTTATATTCGCTAGTCTGGTTGTGTTTTCTACCGGATCTAAGGGTGGGTTTGTGTACTACTATTATTGGATGGTAATTTTCAGGCACCCAACTGTCTCCACTTTAAATAGAATAATTTAGAAATACTAATTTTAAACTTACTCTCCCTGAAGGCAAGCTAAAGATTTCATAATGTTTGATTTTAGAGGATACAAATGTTTTTCCTACAATATAAGTGTCTTACTATTATCTCTAGAGGGTTTCTAGCTTATTACTGAAAATGGGGGTGCATCTTATAGTCCAAATGTAGCTTACCTGGCTTGCTGTGGGAGGGTGGTGGTGGAGCAGGGTCACAGGTTATTAAATTACATTTTACTACATTTTTTGCTTTAAAATTTTTTTTCCTATTTTCCTCCTCTTAAACCTAGGTGCATCTTATGGTTCTGTGTGTCTTATAGTCCTAAAAATATGGTAGCTCAAAATTATTTTTCTGACAAGAGAAAAGGATGCTTAAACTCTGAAAGTGGGAAAAAGAAATTCTAAGAGTATTATTCGAGCTTTAGATTTTCTTAGAGCAATTTCCTCCGTCAATATGTTTACAAAATCAAACTTTTTCTCCCCCCCCCGGCAAAAAAGTACATGTGAAGAGGAGGAGTAAGAATGATTGAATAACAGTGTAAGAGTTCTGAATTTCTAACACACATGCTTAATAATCACCAAACAGCAACAAATTTCAGAGATTAATAATTTTTTCCTTCACTATAAAGGCTGAGCTTTGACAATCACTTGTTTAGGACAGAGGTCTTTTGATTATGTGAAGTGGCAGAGCTCAAAAATCATACATACATAAAGAAAGAAATGTAAATGCCCTTTTATTATCCCCTTTTAAAATCGATATTGAAAGAAATGAGCAATACAGAAAGAGCAGCAGGTCAGAGACTCCTCGCTGCAGACCTGCAGACCAGACCACCTTCTTCCTGTGATCTCAAGATTGACCTTTCACCTTCTCTTGCCTTAACTCCTCTGAGGGGAAAATATTTTGGGGGTTGGGGAGCTTTGCATTTTCCTTTTCAAAATCAATGAGCTAGATTTCTAGAATCATAAAACCATGCTGAAAGCCCACACTCTTAGAACCATGGGGGAAGTTTTTATCTGTTGATTAGCTCAGAAGCTTATTTTCCATGTTAACAAGCAATAGTCATTCTAGTTGTGTTCTGGTAAAAGTCAGTATAGATATTAGATATCAGCTCAGAGACTCTTGACAAGTTTTTACAGACAGGACCCCCAGTACCCTAAGGTTTGGCTTAATTGTAAAGTCTAACATCATTACCCTTTTGAAAATCTTGAAATCTAAAACAATTAAATAATGGACTTCAGTCTTATTAGCAGAGAAAGTAGTAGAGAAAATTAGTAGTAGAAAATGTATTGAATAATTACAATGTCTTTTCATTCCAGACACCTAGAGTCACCCTCAAGAATTGTCGTGGTAATTGAAATAAAAGCCTTTAACAGGTTCTTCCCTTTGTTATAAATGTGTCTGCCAAGCAATATGCTTGGAAGCTTGTTAATGGATGGCTGTTTAAGATAATGTTTTTTTTAAATAAATGTCATTGACCTATCTACTCCATTCTTGTAGTCTCTCTCTAAGATTTATAATTTTCTGTTCTTAAGTTAAAACTACATGACTATAATTCATTTCTAGTAAAGAGTCATTAAAGAATAATAAACAGTGTTTTCCTTTTTAACTATAATGTATAGCGATGTTATCTGCTACTTTATAAATCAGAGGAAGTACTGAGAAGTAGGTTTAAAGATACTTTTATTTGTAGAGCTCATTAAATGTTTTCACATTATTGTGATATATTTAAAAATTATTACAAAACTAAGAAATAAAGACAGATATTTTACTGGCAATAAAATGAACAATATGCAAATATTTCTAATACATTTAAATATGGAGACCTTTAAAATTTTTAAAATTCTTAACTAAAATCTACTGTGTGTAGTAAAACTTTTAATATTTTATGACACACATTTATTTATAAAATTAAATTTGAATAAATTTAAATTAAAAATTTTAAATTAAAATAAAGATTTTGTTTGTTAAAATCTTTATCACCTCTTGATTCCATTCTCTTTTATATTCTTTTTATATTCTGTTTACACACACACACACACATTCATACACTCATCTTTTTTCTTTACCAAATGTAAACATGGATTATTTTGACAGAAATTAAAAGATTGAGGTCATACAAAATGGCAGCTATAGCACTAAAATTTTATTTAGAAAATACAAAGAAAGTATTCCTAAGAAATGAAAAAATGATCACTTTATACAGACTAATTTCACGTGTTTATAGTACATATGTATACAAGTTATATATACTTTTATTATTCACAAACTAGGAGTTTGATGAAGAATTTTTTCAGAGAATAATTTGATTTAGAAATGAACAGAAACTTGCTTTTTGATGGTACAACATATTCTGTCATTAGTGGCATAGGTGTGAATAAAGCCTTTCCGAATCCTCCGATTGCCTACCCACTAAAACAGACCTTACTAGAGTTATATCTTTAGCCATAGAACAAGGAGGTTTGTAACTCAAAGTGTCAGCATTTGAAGTTGGCCTCATTTAGAAAAGGGTGGAGTCACAAATACTAGGAACAGAGCTCTCTAGGCTTCAATGTATTTTATCCTCTGGTTGCAAATTATACCTTAGTTTACTTTTGTTACTTTCAACTAGACAGGATGTTTACAAGATTCATATAGAATGAGCCCTGGCTCTAGGCCAAGTGGAAAGTTCATACCCTTTTTTTATTTTATCTCTAGAGCCTTTTTCCACAACTTCTGTATGCTGCTAAGTAACTGACAATTTTATATTTGTTTTTGTTTGTTTTCCTGAAAGCTGTTCCTCATGTAAATTTGTTAAAAATCAGAATTGATTGTCTGGTTATCACTTTAAATATTATTACAACATAGTTATTTGGGAGGGTTTATTCTTTGCTAACAGACCTGCTTGTTATTGAATAGACATGGCTTCTAAGCTCTGCAGAATTACATATTTTCTTCCTGAGTCTTCCACGTCCATTTAGCCAAGAAACCAAGGTGGGAAAAGGTGTTTTGACTCCAACAGGAGAATACGCTTTCTTTCATGGAAATGCAACTAATTTAGGAGGCAAGAGGCAAAAGCATGGGTGGGAATAAGATTGCCCAGGAAGAAGGAAGACAAAGAAAAAGGCAGAAAATAGACACATGTAGATTCAACATTTAAGCTGAGAAGGAAAAACTCAGAAACTGGAAAGGAATATTCAGCAAAGTCAGAGGAGGTAGAATCCCAGAATAAAAAAAAAAAAGGATGTTGTGAAAAGAATGGAGCCATCTGTAGTGTCAAATATTGCAGCAAGCCCAAGTGATAAAGTAAAAAAGTGTGCAATGAGGCTGGAGACTGAGATTTCATGGTGGGCTTTGAGAAAGTAATTTTAGAATACTGACTGGCAAAGAGGAATGGGAAGTGGAGCCAGTGAGCATAAACAGCACTTATGAAAATATTTGGTAACGGGCAGAAAAGGCAGAGTAAATAGATTGAGCCAGAGAGAAAATTGAGGGAAGAGATGCATTTATTTTGATTTTTAGAAGTAAAACTCCATTTCTGATATAAATATGAGGATTTAATCTAAAACTTCCTATAATATTTAGAAGGTTTCAGGGCAATAGCTCTGATACAGAAAAATAGAAGTAAATAACCAAAGTTAATTAATTTATTTTTCATCAAAAGCATATACTTTAATAAAAAATCATGTAGGTCTATTTCCTACATGATTCGGAAATGAAAGAAGAGAGATTACAACTGATACAGAAACACAAAGGTTGTAAGAAATTATTACAAAGATCTATATGCCAAGAAATTTGAAAACCTAGGTGAAATGGACAAATTTCTAGAAAAATATAGTCTTTTAAAATTGAATGAAGAAGAAGCAGAAAGCCTGAACAAACCAATAACAGCAAGTGAAATTGAAGCAGTAATCAAAAAACTCCCAACATACAAAAGCCTTGGACTGGATGGTTTCAAGGGAGAATTCTATAAAGCATTTAAGGAAAAGCTAACCCCTACCCTTCACAGACTATTCCAAAAAATCCAAGAAGATGAAAGACTCCCAAACTTTTTTATGAAGCCAGCATCACCATAATCCCAAAACCAGATAAAGATATAACAAAGAAAGAAAACTTCAGACCAGTATTGCTGATGAACATATACACTAAAATCCTCAACAAAATATTGGCAAACCATATCCAGCAATACATAAAAAAGATCATACATCGTGATCAAGTGGGATTCATCCCAGGAATGCAAGGGTCGTACAATATTCACAAATCAATAAATGTAATACATCACATAAACAAAAGGAAAGACAAAAATCACATGATCATATCAATAGATGCGGGAAAAGCATTTGATAAGGTACAACACCCATTTATGATAAAAATACTCAGCAAAGTGGGAATGGAGGGAGCGTTCTTCAACATAATAAAGGCCATGCACGAGAGACCTACAGCCAACATCATACTCAATGGGCAAAAACTTAGAGCTTTCCCACCAAGATCAGGAACGAGACAAGGATGTTTGCTTTCACCACTCCTACTCAACATACTATTGGAAGTCGTAGCCACAGCAATAAGATAAGAAAAAGAAATAAAAGGCATCCAGATTGAAAAGGAGGAAGCAAAACTGTCATTGTTTGCAGATGACATGATAGTGTACATAGAAAATCCTATAGACTCCATCAAAAAACTACTCAACCTAATAAGTGAATTTGGCAAAACAGGGGGTACAAAGTCAATATTCAGAAATCAAATGCATTTTTGTATACCAACAATGAGATACCAGAAACAGGAATCAGGGAGAAAATATCCCATTTGATACAGCAACAAGAAAAATAAAGTACCTACGAATAAACCTAACCAAGGAGGTAAAAGACGTATACTCAGAAAACTACACAATGCTGAAGAAAGAAATTAAGGAAGACACAAACAAAAGGAAGCATGTACCATGTTCATGGATTGGAAGAATTAATATCATCAAAATGTTCATACTACCCAAAGTAATGTATAGATTCAATGCAATCCCTATGAAAGAACCAATGACATATTTCACAGATATAGAACAAACATTTCAAAAATTTATGTGGAACCATAAATGACCCTGAATAGCTGCAGCTATTTTGAGAAACAAGAGCAAAGTAGGAGGAATTAAAATACCTGATAACAAACAGCATTACAAGGCCACTGTAATCAAAACAGCCTGGTACTGGCATAAGAACAGACAAGTAGACCAATGCAACAGAACAGAGAGCCCAGAAATAAACCCAAGCCTCTATGGTAGGGGTGTCAATCTCATTTTCACGGAGGGCTACATCAGCCTCACAGTTGCCTTCAAAGGGCCGAATGTAACTTTAGGACTGTATAAATGTAACTACTCCTTAACTAGGGGCAAGGAGCTCGGTGCTGCCACGGGGTAGAAACAAGGTGGAGGGCTGGATTTGGCCCACAGGCCTTGTGTTTGCCACTTGTGCTCTATGGTCAATTAATATTGGATAAAGGGGACAGCAGCATAAAATGGAGGAAAAATAGCCTCTTCAACAAATGGTGTTGGAAGACCTACACAGCTACATGCAAAAAAATGAAACTTGATCACCAACATAAACCATACACAAAAATAAATTTGAGGTGGATAAAAGACTTAAATATAAGTTGTGATACCATAAAAGTCCTAGAGGAAAACATAAACAGGAAAATCTCAGATATTCCACACAGCAATATTTTTACCAATATGTCCCCTAGAGCAAGGGACATGAAATAAACAAATAGGACCTCATCAAATTAAAAAGCTTCTGCATGGCTAAAGAAAACAGCATTAAAATGAAAAGAGAACCAACTATATGGGAAAACGTATTTTTCAATAATACCTTGGACAAGGGTTTGATCTCCAAAATATATAAAGAACTCAAATGACTTCACTCCAGGAAGACAAAAAACCTAATTAAAAAATATGAACAGACACTTCTGCAAGGAGGACATACAGAGGGCCCAGAGACATATAAAAAAATGCTCAGCATCACTAGCCATCAGAGAGATGCAAATTAAAACCACAATGTGATACCACTTGACATCGATGAGAATGGCCATCATAAACAAATCAAGGAAGAATAAGTGTTGGAAAGGATGCGGAGAGAAAGGAACCCTAGTGCACTGTTGGTGGGAATGCAGACTGGTGCAGACACTGTGGAAAACAGTATGGAATTTCCTCAAAAACCTAAAAATGGAACTGCCTTTTGACCCAGCAATTCCATTGCTGGGATTATACCCTAAGCAAAAAAAAAAAAAATCATGTAAGTCTATTTCTGGACTCTATTTTGTTCCATTGACTTATTTGTATATTTTTATGTCAATAAAACACTGTTTTCATTATTATAGCTAATCTTCATCTTGAAATCAGATAGTGTAGCTCTTCCAACTTTTTTGTTTTTCAAAATTATTTGGGCTATCCTAGGTCTTTGCATTTCTATATGAATTTTAGAATGAGCTTAGTAAAGCAGTTTATTTTTCAATTCTATTTTTTGTCAGTGTTTCATTTGATAATTCCTATTTCCATGTCTTTATGTCCACTAATTCTTTTCTTCTGCAATGCATATTCTTCTATTCATGCAATAATTCAATGTATTTTTCATCTTCAACATTGTAGTTTTCATCTCCAGAAGTTTTATTTTGTGTTTTTGTATTTTCCACATCTCTCAAATTTTTTAAAATTTTTAAAAATTGTATAATAACAGTTTTAATATTTTTGATTGCTAATATCTGTGTTATTTCTGGGTTGGTTTCAGTTGATTCATTTTTCCCTTATAATGGGTCATATTTATCTGCTTCTTTGCATGCCTGGCAATTTTATATTTCATGCCAGGCATTGTGAATTTTACCTTGTTCCTGCTGGATTTTTAAGATTCCTATAAGGATTTTTGAACTTTGTTCTGGGATGCAGTTAAGTTACTAGGAAACAATTTGATCCTTTTGGGTCTTCTTTAAAGATTTGTTAGATGGGATCAGAGCAGTGTTTAATCTACGGCAATTACTGTTACTGCAGCAAGAGCCTTCTGAATACTAACCTAATGACCATAAATCATAAAATTTTCCATTCTGGTTGATACTAACAGAATTATTTCCAGGTCATGTGAGATCCAGTTTCTATTGCTCTCATTCTTTCATTTAAAAAAATATTTTTAATTTTTTGGGGGAGAGGGGGTAGTGAGGGAGAAAGAGAAGGAGAGAAACATCGATTGGTTATCTCTCTCATGCCCCCAACTGGGGACTTGGCCCATAACCCAGGCATGTGCCCTGACTGGGTTTTGAACTGGCAACTTTTTGATTCTCAGGCTGATGCTCAATCCACTGAGCCATATCAGCCAGGGCTCTTGTTCTTTCAGATGAGTCTCAGTCCTCAAGTAGTTTCCTCAAATGCATGTGACAGATAGTTCTCTACTGAATACTTGAGGGAGGTTTCTCCAAATTTCCACAGTTCTCTCTCACTGCATCTCTCTTCTCTCCAGTTTTCTGATCTGTGAACTCTAGCCTTCTTGATTTCCATAGACTTTCAGCTCCATCTCCTCAACTCAGGGAATCTACCAGGTTCGCCTTCCCTGTGTCACCTTGTGGAAACTCCCTTAGGACTTTCTAAGGTCATCTTAAGGCTCATCTCATTTATTTCCTGTATCTCAGGGAGTACTCTTCTTTGTTATCTGATATCAAGTGTCTTGAAAACAATTCTTACATATATATTGTTTATTTCAGTTCTAACTTTATTTTGGGTTGGAAGTAGAATTCTAGCTAGCTTCTTGACATTTCCCTTGGATGACACAATTATCTTTTTTAACCTTTTCAATTTTTATTTAAAATATTTAAAAAAGTTAATTACAGTTGACATAAAATATTAGCTTCAGGTGTACAGCATAGTGGTTAGATATTTATATAATTTATGAAATGATATCCCCATACAGTTATCTTAAATTTAAAAATATTCAAAATGGAACTCCAAATTCCTCTGAAGACTCTTCTTTCCCTATCTTTGCCATCTCAATATATGGTACCACCAATGATACAGTTGTTCAAACTGGAAACCTGGAAGTCATTCTTGATTTCTTCTTTTCTTTTTCCCATACCCAATTCTTCAGCAACTCAGAGGTTGTATCTCCAGTGTATGTTCAATCCATTTGCCTCTCCATCTCTACTTCTATCACCCAAGTCAAGGACATGGTCATCTTCCACTGAGATTATTATATTAGTATCCTAATTAATCTCCCTCTTTCCTCTTTTGCTTCCTCTACCCTTCCCTAGTCATTCATAACATAGCACTGTCTGTAAGTTTTTAAAACTATAAACCAGGTCAAATCACACTTAAAATCCTTTAAAATACTTTTATTGCACATCAGATAATAATTCAAACTCTTCACAAAGTTCTACAGGATACAACAAATTTGACCAAATGTACCTGTTCAAGAGCTATTCACATTCCCCTAACTATGCTTTAGTTTCACTAGCCTCTTGACTTTCTAGAAACCTCCAAACTCTTCTCTAGCTTAGAGCGTTGCCACCACATGGAATGTTCTTACCCTAGTTTTATGATATGACTAACGCTCACTCTTTCTTTAAGTCTTGACTTAATACCTCTGCAGACAAGCTTTCACTAACTTTCCCACTTAAGTACTTCCTTGTTAGCTATCATAGTACCCTTCCTGTTATCTTCATGGGACTTGATCATTTCGCAATTATATTTTGTAATTATATGAAACTACTTAACACATTTTAAGTCTGCTCTCTACAAGACTGTAAACTTTGAAGGGCTCAAACCATGTCTTTTTGCTCACTCACTGCTATATAGCCAGTGCTTAACACTGCCTGTTACATTGCAGGTATTCAATATTTTGTTAGCTTAATAAAGGAAATGACTGAGTTGAGATTACATTTGTTGTGATTTCCTGATGCTAGAAAAAAATATCATAGCTACTTTCTTGCTGATTGCTAAAATTCCTTAGAGTATTTTTTTTTTTTTTGGTTTAAGAGCTATTTATTCAGAGAAAACTTAGACTTTATGAGATTTCTGGAGGAGGAAGACAGGGTACAGTTGATATGTGAATGCTGGCTCTATGAAAAGACTGTTCAGGGAAGAAAGAATCAGAGTGAAAAAGGGTCTGGGACATGCTCTACAAGCATGACCTGTGTCGTATTCACCTATGGTAGGTGAACTATAATCTTTCTGTTATTTCTATATCCATATTTGTGTATACAGGATGAGGAAATAGTAGGTTTACAGTTCACATGGAAAAAATACAATAATTGATAATATAAGAATATACTTTGTGTTTTACATACTTATAACTGTAAGCCTACTTTTGCCCCACCCTGTATTATATGCTCCACTGGCTGTAATTAGTTAACATTTATGTAGTAGCCACAAAATACCACTTAACTTTCACAACCTAATGAAGAAGTTTTCTTTATTTTTTCCCATTTTATAGAAGGGGAAGTAAAGTTCAGAAAGATTGCATTTTCCCCCAAATTTTAAATTGAATATTTGCCTTCAAAGCATGAGCTTTGAAACATCTAGTCCTACTGCTAAACAAACTGGACTTACTAAAATGTTTCCTAAATATTCATAAGGAACTGTGAGGAAAATACAGGGACTTTGAAGGACCAGAGACATTTCTGAGGGATCAGATTATATTCTGTGTGTTCAGAACCACAGTTCTCATTCTCCCAGGAGGTCCTCACGTGAAGAATGCTGTCCTCATATATAAAAGTGTCAACATTCTGTGATGTGCCAGACCCTTAAGTAGGTAACAGTAGCTGTCAGATGACTGGTCTCACTCTCCTGTGATACTGATAAGTAGTACACAAAAGCCTTCATGTTTTGAATTTCATAGTAACAGAATTGTGAGGTTCTAAAGGAATAAAAAACACTGTCTTATCTTCCAGTTTATCTCCTGTATCTGGCACACATTATGTACTACATGTGGAATTTTATCACCAAATAGACAAAAAAATACGAAAGTATTCATCCTTCCTTTGCTTCTTGTCTTTATTTTGTGAGTGTGCTTTCATATTTAGAAAAATTAAAACAATGTAAAAGAGTGCATTCCCTGATGGAAAAATGAGGTAAGTATGAAATGAAAAGTCTGAAGGACTTAAAACCAAAGTACTGCAATAAGCCAGTTGTGAGGCTGTGGGTAAGTTTGCACCCCTTCGATACCGCTTGCCAACGCCAGTTCTGATTCATTCGATAACCAGAGCACAATTACCCTGTCTATCTTTTAACCCTCACAGGCTCTGATGATTAATAGAGATAGCTCAGATGTCATTTCTAAAAATTGAAAAACAAATTGAATTTGTTTTTCTGCACTGCCACTACCAAAGAGCAGTTCGCATGCCTTTCATTAGTGTATGTAATTTACACATAAAGCTATCATGGACTTATCATCCTCGACAGTATGCCTGGGGATAATGTGGAAATTATGCTCTTTTGTGTGACTGGGAAGGCCTCCAAGATGAGTGCCATTTCTTGGAACAGTAGAATTCTCTTCTCACACGGGCTACATGACAGGAGAGTGTTACACAGCTCATCCATGGATGCCGGCAGCCAAGTGACACCCAGAGATCTGATTCTGCATTGTGTCACTGCAAATCCCTGCAGCGCAGTACCTTTCAATGCGCGCAGAGATCTAAATTGATGTCTCACTTCCACTCCGGGGGAAGTAGGCTGCCAATAATTTCATTTTTTTCTTTTAGTTGAGAGAGACAATTTATCTTAAGCAAAATTGTAATGACTATTTCTATGTGTCTTGTGAAATGAACACGTGTTTTGTGCTGTCCTTTTTCTTTTGCTGCTTAATCCTTTGAGACGTATGAGCTTAATACATTTCGGTGCTATTTGTGTGCACTCCTGTGTGTGTGTTTCTTCATCCATTCAGTTGCTATGAGGTACAACCAAGGTGCCTTGGCTATTGTATATGTCACTTTTACATTTAAGCATGATTGCTTAGTGCCCCAAATATGAGAGAAATTCTTCCTGAGGTAGCAGTCTTCTAGGTTTCAATGTTTTTCTAAAACACTGGTTGTTTTAGAACTGTCCCTCTTGGGTCCTATGACTCTCTTTCTTTCTTGGATGTATTCACTTTTCTTCCAGTTTAAATTAAAACACATTAGTACTCTTCAATCTAATTTCTCATAAATGATCCTTTATGGCATTTTCATAATAAAAATGTGTTTCAATGAAAATTATTTCCTTTGGTTCAATTATTTTCATAATTACTTCTGGTGATATTGGATAAAGGCTTTAACCTAAAGGGATATGGTACTGATTATTTAGAAATTGGCAGTTTGTTCCTCATTGAGTTCAAATGTTCATGAACACCCTCTACCCACCATTAACCTTTACCTGGATTCTCTAAAATATTTCAAGAGGAAAATACTTTACATGAAAAGTGTGCCTGGGTAGTGGAAGAAAAGAATATACATTTTACGGAAAACCAAGCGCTTCCTCTATCACTTGCAAACATTTTTGTCTCAGCTGCCCTAATCGAGAGAAAGCTTCCACATTCTTTCTCTCAAACCCCATCAACAGTCTCCTAACTGGTTTCTCCACAACTACGCTGACCCCCACTAAACTTTTCTCACATGGAAGCCACACTGAATCCTACCAACCTCTTCCTTGTCTCAAAACCAACTACCTACCCTGGCTAAAAATTCTTCGATGGTTTCCCTTTGGTCTTATGATAAGAAAACAAGCTCTTATCATGGCTGCAGGGCTTGGTTCAGGTCCCAGCCTCGGGCCATTCACCCCCTACTTCTCCTCCTCTGGGCTCTGTCTCACTTCCCTGACATTAGGCCCCTAAAGGGGCTACGCTCCCTTTCATCCACACATCATAGGTTCTTGTGCTTGGAACACGGTAGCTCACAATTTTATCCTGTTGACTCCACTCTTTTTTTTGGTATCAACTCAATTATTAGTTCTTCAAGGAAGCTTTACCTCACCAACATTTTTGTTCATTAAAAAGTGTTATACTCCTATAAACACTGTTTTTTTCCCCTTTATATCACTTCTTACAGTTGCAATTTTACATTCATTTTGTGCTATGATTTGATCAATATTTATTTTCCTTAAAACAGGAAGGAAGAGTATATTTATTTTTTGCTTGACTTTGTATGCCCCAATCAAATACAGTGACTGGGATGTGAAAGGGGTTTTATAAGTACTTTTTTGTAAATGAATGAATGAATGAATAAATGAAGCCACATGGCAAGAATTTGGAATAAACCTTTACTAAGTCTGTTGTGATTGTCTAATAATACCAGACAATATGACCATTAAGCTATGAAAGCAGATTGGAGCTTTTTTTGGTCAGATAATTTTGATTCTTAAGTTCACTTGTTACATTTGAAAGCAGGAAGCATTTAGATTTCAAATGAAGAGACGCTATAGGGCAAATGCCCAAACTCATGAAAGAAGGTGAATCTGGGTTGGATTCTAATTTTTTTGGTGTTTACAAAGAGAATTTGGGATGCAGTCAGCATGTCTTCAATGCCCATGTGAGGAAACATCCTCATATTGTAACATTTACTGACATGTTACTATGTGGCAGACGGTATGCTAAGCTCTAAACCGAGGGTAACTCACTTATATTCACAAATTCTGAGGCATCGTTACCACCATTATCTGTATTTCATAAGTGAAGAAACTGAAACATGCTAAGTAACTTACCTGATGGCATAGAGCTCATAGGTGAATCCGAGAAGTTTGTAGGAGTCTAGAACACCTAGGCAGTTCTTGTACTGCCTAATTAAAAATAACATTATTAACACCACTGTGTTTTGTCTAGCAAGTAAGAGACAGACATTGCGTGTTTTGCCTAATAAGTAGGAGTAGGAGATGAACACTCATCATTAAATATAAGTACAGATTTTTTGCTCTTTCCCAAATATAAATATTATGTGTATTATATTTTAAAAATATAACAAAAGAGCCCTAGCCAGGTGGCTCAGTTGGTGGGAGCATTGTCCCACACACCGAAGGTGGCAGGTGTGACGCCCAGTCAGGGATATACAGGAAGCATCCAATCAATGTTTCTCTTTCTGCCTTCCTCTCTCTAAAATTAATAAACATATCCTTGGGTGAGGATTAAAAATATATATGTAACAAAATAAAAATATCTTAACCCATCTTATTCTTTCTACTCACTTTAAAAGTTGTTTCGATTGCTTGAACACTAGAATTTTAATACTGTCCTTGGAGTTAAAGTTCAGATACTATTAACAATAATATGATACTTTAAATTATAGAATTGGGATTCTATAATTTATTAAAATTTTTTAAAAATTTTATTTTGATATCTTACATAATTTATATCATTTTTATATCATTTTATAGTTCATTAGGTGTTTCTGTTTTGGATTAAAGAAGTTCACCTTGTAAGCTATACACATAACCTATCTATTTGCTTTACATGTACTTTATACATAAGTGTTAGTAATTACTAACTGCACAAGAAGTACAATTAGTAACGTTTTCTTCACAGCTCATTAGTATTATGATTTCTAGTAAAAATGGTCTCCAAGTGAGCTTAGGACTGCTATTTTCTTATTGTTAGCTGCTGGAAATAACAATAGCTTCAAAACATTTAAATAGATGGTAAAACAATTAAAATGGCACTTTATGATCGATCATGTTATTAAGGCACAAATGATGGAGATTTAATGCAATAAATATTGTCTTTAATTTTCTGAAAGCCTATTTTCTAAAATTTTTTAATCTCGCTCTGTTTATAGCAACATTAAAGCTCTCCCCGGTGTAGCAGTAGCACAGGAAATGAGTCAGAACAGGGCAGCGTGCCTGACCTCCACACCTTCACGGTGTTCACTTTGAAGACCCGCCAGCTAGCTAGTGTGATTGCAGTTCTACCAGCGTATACTAAAGTGCAGTGGAAATAAAATCAGAAAAGACTTCTGTAAGGCTGTCTTGTTTTATTTGAATGGGCCTTGATATAGCATGATTTAGATTTCTGGGTAAGTTTTGACATTTTTCTGTAGTGTGTTACACTGATATGCTACCACGTTGCCTCCTATTGTGGCTAGGAAAATGGGAATTTTATGGGTAGATAGAAGTAGGATCCAGAAACAATTTAATATTTTTTGGGGGGGGGAGAGAAAAAATGATTTAATATTTTTTCATTCAAGCATCCCTAGTCATAAACTGATAAGCCAGGAGTTGGGTCAGTAGTTACAGTTCACTATCTAAACTCAAAATTATAGGACACAGTGTTCTTAAGTTCTGAGTTGAACACTCAAATGTTGCAATCACTGTTTTTTTTTTCATTTTGCAAAATACAGTAGTTCCTTTTTAACAGCTTTGACCCTTACAAAGACACTTCAGTAGAGATTCAGAAAACAGCATGTTCTTGAAGTCATCCCTCAGTATAGCAGTAAACTTTATTAAGTATTGCATGTCTCACTTTTCACAATTATGGAAAGTCTCTGTGATTTGGGGAAGGAGAAAATCCAGACACTGAGAAGACACATTGTATGTAATAACAGTGAACAGTGAGCTCAGAAGACCGGGGATAGAGTCCTAGCCCTGCCACCTACTGGCCTTGAAATAGGGTCTTCACCCTTGAGTGACAGGAATGTACAGGTAATGATCTCTGCCCTTCCTAACTCCCAGAGTAATGACGGGGACACAAGGTTCTACAAGGTGTAGCTCTGTGAAGCTTCATGCCAGTGTCTGATGGAATCTCATATCCTTTGCACAAGGGCTAGCAAATTAACAATTCTTTTACTTTATTTCCTAATATCAAGAGTCATTTATATGTCTACAGGCCATCTGCAGGCCCTCTTTGGAGAAGTATCTATCCAGGTCCTTTGTCCATTTCTTAATTGGGTTGTTTGTCTTCCTAGTGTTGAGTTGTGTTAGTTCTTCGTGTATTTTGGAGATTAAACCCTTATCAGATGTATCGTTGGTGAAAATGTTCTCTTACACAGTGAGTTCCCTATTCGAGTTGCTGATGGTTCCTTTAGCTGTGCAGGAGCTTTTTAATTTGATGTAGTCCCATTTATTTATTCTCTCCTTTGTTTCCAATGCCCTACAAGTTTTACTGGCAAAAATATTGCTGTATGAGATATCTGAGATTTTACTGCCTATGTTTTCTTCTAGTATTTTTATGGTTTTGTAACTTACATTTAAGTCTTTTATCCATTTGGGGTTTATTCTTGTGTATGGTGTAAATTGGTGTTATAGAGTCATTTTCTTTTTTGCGTGTGCTGGTTCAGTTTTCCCAACACCATTCATGGAAGAGACTGTCCTTGCTCCACTGTATGCTTTTGTCACCTTAATCTAATATCAATTGATCATAAAGGACTGGATAAAAGATGGTGAAGAGCTTAACCAAAGAATATTTATGCATAACCCATGAACATAGTCAATGATATGGGGATTGATTTAGGGAAGGGAGAGGGTGGGCTGGGTGGAGGTGGGGAGAGGGTACGGCTGGGTGGTGTGGGGAAAGGGAGAAATAGCAGGAACAACTATAATTGCATAAATAAATTTTTTAAAAATGTCATTTACTACCCAGCCACAAAGTAAATGGCTCAAGAAGTGTAGACCTGAAAGAACCAGATAATTGCAGACAAGTATGGTCAGGTCAGCAAGGTTGTTATTGTGTTTGTGAACTTCGTTAGCTGTCTATTTTTGTTCTCAGCCCTTTGTAGTGCTTTAAATGGCAGGGCTTTTGAGAATGGGTATTCCAGTTACATTACTGAGGGCCTGGGTTAAGCTTTGCATAGGATGGTGGTGATTAGTTTTGGCCATGGCTGGTTTGCTCTTCATCTCTCTCAGGAACTCTGAAGAGTATCATGGTTATGCTGATCACCAGGCATGAATACCTAGATACCCTGTGGTGGTCTGATTCCGCCACGTTGCCATCATTAGAATATAAAACATGATGTATTTTCCAACTTTTTGCATTAGAAAACTTAGAAGCCACTGTCATTGAGGGGTGGGAGTGGTGATGGAATAAACTATATAACTAGAGGCATCTACCGTTGGTAAATTTTGTATCTTAAAGCTCATATACATCATAGCCACATGGGGATCAGACTTCTTTCTTCTCTTTTTAAGATTAACATAATTTTTGAGTAGGTAATACATTTAAATGATTCTAAAATTGAAAAGTATACGAATACACATGAAAAGTCTTCCTTGCTTCCATGTCCACATCCTTAATTCACACACATGGTGTTGCCTAAAAAGGGAGTTTAAGTTATTAAATAAAAATCATCAAGATGTTAAGCCACCGCCATAAACAAGGTAATCCTGGTATAGGTTTTTTGCGTATATTTAGAGAAACATTTTTATTCATTTATTGGAGTAACATTGGTTAATAACATTATATAACTTTCAGCAGTACAAATATTTAATCCAACATCTGTGTACTTTGCTGCATTCTTACCACCCGAAGTCCAGTTTCCTTTCATTACCAATTATTTGACCCCCTTATCCACTTCTTGCTCCTCTGAGCACCTCTACCTCTAATAACCACCATTCTACTGTCTGTGTCTATGAGTTAGTTTGTTTGTTACTTTTTGTTTTATATTCCACATGTGAATGACATACGGTTTTTGTTCTTTCCCATCTGACTTATTTCACTTAGCATAATGCTCTCCATATCCACTTAGGTTGCTGCAAATGGCAATATTTCACCCTCTTTATGGCTGAGTAATATTGCATTGAATGCATACCACAGCTTCTCTAGCCAGTCATCTGTCAGGAACACAGTTGTTTCCCTGCCGTGGCTATTGTAAATATGCTACAATGAACAGAGGGGTACAGATATCTTCATGAATAATTGCTTTCATATTTTGGGGGTAAATACCCAGAAGAGGGATTGCTGGATCCCACGGTAGCTCTTTTCTTATAATTTTTTTCAGGAAGCTCCTTACTGTTTTCCATGGTGGCTGCAGCAATGTCCGGTCCCAGGACCAGTGTTCCCTGTACATCATCTTCAATGCTTTTACTTCTTGTCTTTTTGATAATAGCCACTCTGACAGGTGTGAGGTGGCAAAAAGATATTTTTAATAGTTGTAACCCAACATAAATATATATTATTTGTCTTTTAAAAACACATACACACGTCTTAAAACAGTATACATGGTTTGGCACCTGGATTGTTTTTGTTCAATAACTTAAACTGTCTTTTTAGGCAGTGGTTACTCATGTAATTGTGTATATCAGATTTTCTCTTTGAATGGTTGGCTCTCAGGATATACCACTGTAACTTTCTATAGTTTTTCTGAATAACTGGGGAAAAGCAAGGTAACTAGTCCTTCCAGGAGATGATCAAAAAAAGTGAAAAGAGACAGATTTGATTATAATATGTTTTGATGATGGGTCCTCCCAGTACATGCTGTTTGAAACTCTTGAGCATCCTGTTAAGTGTTCTTCCTGTTTTCTAAGAAAATGACATATGTATGAACATACTTATATGTCCTCCAACTCATCACAGTGTTGATTTAATGATCTGACATTCAAAGGAAATCACAAAGATCTAGCCAAATTCACCTTTAAGATATATCTGAGAAAAGTCCTGGGCAAATTTGGTGTCCATTGTAGAGCTCAAATACCTAAGCATTGTCCCTCTTTCTCTGCTCTCTGTACGCATGTGTATTTTTAAAGAGAAATCGAGGTTTTCTTGGTTGGTTCTGATATATCCAGCACACTTGCACATGTTTCCAGCAAAGTCTAGGACAGAAAATAAAAGTTTAAAAACAATTTATAAAATTTGGAATTTATAATCCTGACATAAAATCATATTATATAATTATTTAATATTTTTAAAATATTTATCATTTAAAAAATTCCATGCTAGTTATGAACACCATTTCAGATCATTTTTAGTTATGTAAATAATTTCTCTCCTGACTATATAATTACATGATGGACTGGTTTCTAGAGTATCATATGCTTAATGTGAGTTTCTAAAAATGCCTTAATCATGTAATTGCTAGTTTATCAAGTAGAAAATATAGGTCTGAGAACACTATCATTATGTCATTATTGTCCACAAAAGACAGTGAAACACACTGAAGAGGCCATTATGAAGCAAATGACAGTTTTTTTCCTATGTTGTCTAAATTTGCAAGGATTAAAAAAATTAGTAATAGTAAAGAAAATGCCTAAAGGTAAAGAGTTTAAAATCTAACCAGGCAATTTATCTTGAGTTTCTATCTGTGAAAAATCAGCCCAGACAAAGGAAGTGAATAAATAAAACTAGAACAGTGAAACTAGTAGATTATCTAACTCAGTGAATGACACTAATGTTCAATAATTGATTCACTAAATTTCCTGTAGAAAGCCTAACAGAAATAAAATAAACTTGAGACTTACCACATGAATTAGAATTTGTTGTACTTGTTATTATTGATTGTACCATCTCCAAGTATAATTGCAATAGATAATGATTTACATTTACTTGGTCTAGAGCTAGTAGGAACTGGGTCATATAATCTGAAATGGCTTGGTGGTTAAATTCAAATCTAGTTTTACAGAAGTCAAAGATTACATTTTTTGACTCAGTGGGTGTCATGAGTCAGAAAATCTATTTATTTTCGACAAAATCTAGTAAAGTCAAAGGTAAAACTGCTCCATCTGTGGGTTTAGTGTGAGAAGACAAGACTCCTAAAAAGTCTCTCTGCCAGGGAACCTAAATTATGCACACATTCTCTCTCTCTCTCTCTCTCTCTCTCACTCTCTCTCTCTCTCTCTCCCCACACCCACAGTAAATATCCATTTACATATATCCCCCCTGCCCCCACAACTTGTTCCCTTTTGTAAATTAGTTACAGCCATATCTCTGAGCAGAAGAAGGAAAACCAAAGCCAACACATTAGGTTTACACATAAATGGGAATGGTTGAAGGTGTTTCAATATTGTGACCTCAAGTTTAGGTAGTTAATTTTATTATTTATTCTTGTATTGAATCTAGCTCATGATTAACATATCCAGATGACTTGTATTTTCATATAATAAAAGCATTTTTTCTCCCGTAGTGATATTATAAAATTTAGGTTGTGAAATCACTGTTACATTTTGCTATTTAATCCTCTGATTTCCCCTCATGCCACTTGTCGTGACTTTGGCCAGCCGATTTAGCCTCTCTGTACATCAGTTGCCCCATTAGAAAATGGAGATGGTGATATTAAGTACCTGATAGAAGATTAAAGGCCATTATGTGTGTAAAACGCTCAGAACCGAGTGAGGGTATGTGGCCCATGCTCATGAAATGTTAGTTTTTGGTTTAATCCCCAGTAATCCCTCCTGCCTCTGGCTCTGAGACCTTCCCTCTGCCTCCTGTATCTTCTCTCCATCTGATTCTTTCCATCTGATTGCCCCTTTGATCAAAATAGTTGGTACTTAAAATCTAACTAGAATTTGTTTTTAAAATGTCTTAGACAATTAATAGCTGGTGATCTTGGGAAAGTTCCTTAATTCCTGAGCTGACTTTTTCTCATTTGTAGAAATGTTTTTTTTGTGAGGATTAAATGATATATTAAATGTGAAAATACTTTAAAGCTGTAAAATTTTAGGGATTATAGTTTGATGTGTGAGCTATAGAAAGGCAAAAATTATGCCTTTGTTTCCTTTTTGGAACAAAAAGATGTTATTTTTTTCCATTTAACTAGGTTTTTATTTCAGAAAAAAGGAAAATGCAAAAAAGCAGAGAGAAGAAAAATCTATATTTCTTCCATGTTATGACAATATTTATTTTTAACATTTTGATGTAGTTCTATTTATTTCCCATGTGTTATATTGATATTGTAGGAGTGTAATTTGTTTTAATCATGTCTTACTTTAATGTTTGCATATTGTTAGCACCCCAACATTAAAATGTAATTCAAGCCATTAAGTCACTATTGTTAATTTCTCTTACTTTACACAGTACTTTACACATTATATATGTACAATGCAGTTTTTTTCTGCTTGATTTGTGTGTTTTGTTTTATTTGCTTTGCAGTGTAATATACAGATAGCCTTTATTTTGATCTTTTGAATTGTGAAGAGTTTTGCTTCACATATGCTAAAAACTATCATAAAAACAGCCACGTTTAACTTTAATTTGTCACCAGATCAGGTGGCTTTCATTCAGAAGCATTACACAAAATCAAATAGTTTTGCCCTTATGTATATTTGCCTTTATACTGTAATATATCAAAATTGAAGAAAAATAATTATGAAACTTTGAGGTTGAGTGCGGGAAGATGACAAAACCCTCGGTGTTGAGAATGCAGAAATCTGAAATCCCCATGGACCACCAGTCAATAAGGCTAATTTTCAATAGACTAATATTAAATCTGCACATGATCAAAGTGGGGGTAAATATACATACATTAAAATAATTTTGTGAGTTAAATCATAGTTTTTATAATTATAGGTGTTATTTAAAGGAAAAAATTTTAACCAAATTTGTGGTGTAATTGTTGCCAGCCATATAATACTATTTGAGAACTTAGAGCAAAAGAAAAATAGAAAACAGAGAATGTTTGAATAAAGTGCAAAAAAAAAACCCCAGAAAAAGAAACAATTTAAAAACCCATAGACGCAGTTCAGAAGAAACGCTGGGGTCAGAGGGCAGCTGTGCCACTGGATTTGAGGCTGCAGCGTCCATGGAAATGCACATTCGCAAAGGTGAATCAGATCTTAAATTTGGATGGTTTGGCTGGGTATACTTTCAATATATTTAATTTCTCATTCAATAAATACTTATTATGTGTATGTGCTACAACCTCTGCTAAAGCACCGGGATTTAAAAATAAAAGAATTGATAAAGTCTCTGCCCTCCAGATCACGATGGAATGTGGTGAAGACAGACAAATACAGATTATTTAAATGCAACATGGCAAAAGCAGTGAAGGAGTTAGGCACAGGCTATTATAGTATCCAGAAAAAGATGTCTCAGCTAAGGTAGGGTAGTGTCATTGAATCGCATGACTGTGAAGAGTTAGGCATAGTGAAGAGGGAGACATAGAAACCAAGCCCTGGACGTGACCAACTGCCTGGTGTGGCAGTTCTGTATTGCTGGTGCGTAGTGTGTGGGGTGGGAGACTGGGTAGGTAGGTGAGGACGAGATTGTGGAGCACTCAGGAACTGCATGAAGATGCTTGGACTTTATTCTGAAGGGGAAGTGGGAAATGATTGCAGAGTTCTGAACCCTCCATTACATTTTTAGATAGGTTATTCTGCTATCTCTGTGGGGGATAGAGTTGAGGAAAATGGTATGTAAAGCAGAGAGGACAATTGTGTTCTATGACATGCTAGAATTTTCTCATAGAAGATCTTCAGAAAATTAAGGGAAAGTCTTAAAATAGCCCTGTGTTTTTGTATGATAATTTTTCCCTCCTCTGCAGATATGGAGCTATATAGGGAGAAAGTGCAGTAGATGGGTAACTGGGGAAGAACAAGGAGACTTTCCTTCCAGCTTGTACTTTTAACGGGGGAAAAATGGAAGCTATGGGACTAAAAGACCATATGGGGGAAACTGCTTAACAATTATCACTGGAGAATGGCTTTTTTAGAACCAAACTTTTGATTTGGGGAACTTATTTAGAGGTCAATAATTTAATCACTTTGGCAATCCAGTTTCCACTTTTTTATCAGATATCATTTATGTTTCCAGTATCCCTATTGAAGAACAACAAAGTGTAAATGTAAAAAGTGATAAAATTAAGATACAGGAGTTGAAATTAAACATTTTTTCACTGATTGAAAAGGACTATATTCTACAACCAAACAAATTAGGTAATTGCGTGAGAATAAGTATGTCTCTTGTTACTAACAAGCAGTGTTTTTCATTATGAACAAACCAGTTCATTGAGAGCCTAAACCAGATGAGATACATATCATTTAAAAGTCTGCAACTTCCTCAGTACACATTTCAATGGCAATCTCAAAGTATTCTCTCTCTCTCATTCTCTCCTACATCACTCCTCTGGTTTCGTGCTGGCACAAAAGGCCTGCATACCTGTTGAAGATATTTTGTTAGTGGTTGGGAACTGGCTTTTGAAAAGAAAGGGATGATGAGGGATGGACAGTTATTTTATCACATAAAGCACTATACCAGTGTCCATTGTGGATTAACAGTGGTGATTAAAATTGTTTTCTTGTCTAATTTATTGGAGTAAACAAGGCCGAGGGAAATGTTCCAATTTTATATAATACAGTCTTTCAGAGAGAAGAGGGAACTTCAGAATCTGAGAGTGAGCAGAAACTGGCCAGTAACTTTGGTACAGACAAGTGTAAGGTAGTCTTTATGCAAAATAATTAGAATTTTATTTCTGAACTATCTTGTGGGTGATATTTTTTGTCAATGTCAGGTCAAACATTCTTTCATAATCAAATAGAAAATTAAGGAAATGATCAGAAAAGCTTTCAGAAGCCAGCCAAGGCATTTTTATAAAGTCATTTTAAAAATAGAATTTGGAAGCCTGTATTTTTAGCTATTATTTTGAATGTTTACATTAAGAAAGCCAATAAACTGCAGAGAATAAGGAGTCACTTCTTTTAGCTCCAAGCAGGAAGCTTAAAGACATGTAAGTTTGCAAATGTTTGGAGCTGAGGCAGTCCGAACTGAAATTATAAACACACTGCCAGAATGTTTAGATAAACTTACAATGATAGACTGTGGTTAGAATGTTTAAGGAATCCAGTACACCAAAACCTTCCCATACAGTGGGCTTACGGGACAGAAAGAATTGTCTTAAGAGTTTGAATAAGTTACTTAAGTTAGAATATGCTTTTTGATAAAATGAAAATAATAAATACTGCCTACCTCATAGGGTGAAGTGCTAATAAAATAATATGTGTAAAACTAAAATTAGTGTCTTGTATGTAACATAGTTCTTAGCACATAATAAGGACTTTATAGAATTATAGCTGCCGTTGTTATAATTACATCATCCTTATATACTATGCCCCCATGCAAATGTCTGAAACAGGGGCCTAATTTAAATGGACCACAGGTCTGATTTAGTAAACCGTTTCTTAGGTACAATCTTGTATGAGTCAAGTGGACTAACTGCTATCATGAATTACTCCCACATCTCAGTGGCTTAAAATACAGCAAAGGTTTATTGCTCAAGTTATAGCCCAATGAGGATTGGCAGGATCTGGGAAGGGGCAGGAACTCTATTTCGTAGTTATTTAAGGGTGTAATTCCTTTGGTCTGGTGGCTCTACCATCTCCAAAGCCTTTTGGAGGCTTCTCTTGGATCCTTGGCATTAGAACAGCTGCTGAGGGAAGAGAGAAAATTGGGAGATTTATGGGCCAGCCCAGGAGGCTCTTTATATGACTTCTGCTCACAGTTTATCATCTGGAACTTAAATATATGGCCCACTCTAACTGAACTGGAGACTGGGAAGCCTAGTCTAGCTGTGGGCCCAGAAAGAAAAGGAAGTATCTGTCACACATCTCTGCCTGAGCTTTCATCTACGTCTCAACCTGAAGAGAAAGTAGAAATAAGAAATTCCTAGAGTGTATCACATCATGCTCAAAATATGAAGCAAAGTGTTGATCTATTATATTAGGTAATCAATAAGTCCAATCACTAATCCTTGCTTTCAATAATAATACAATTTAGTAAATGACTCAATTTACAAAATACAATCATATTCCTTAGGTGGTAAGGGAGGCATAGCAAAAAAGTATAGTCTTCCAGATAAGACAGGCTTGGATTTAACTTGTGGCTCCCACACTGACTACCTCTGTGAGATGAGGCTGGTTAGTTACCTCTGTCTGCCTTCATTTATCATCTGAAAAGTGAAATAAAGAATCCTTCCCTTGAGAATTATGAGGATTAAATGAATCACAGTAGATACCCCATTAGTTTAGTAGTTAATCCTTTCTTTTAATAGTGATTAACATTTGACTGGCTTACTCAACACTTTTGAAAGATTTTATTAGCCCCCCGGAAACTTAGATTCAGATAAGATAAACAATTTGTTTAAATTTAGCCTGAACTAAACCCCGTTTCTGATTCCAAATCCCATGATCTTTATTTTACCAACCAAATACATCATAAATGTGCCAAAACGTGGTTTAAAAGAAACTCAAAGGCAAGCACCTAAAATACATATGGAAGCACATCTAACTATGACTTAGTTAAAACATTACAAGGCAAATCTAAAGAAAAGAAAATCCTTAAAAAATTCAAGTATTTGCCCATCATTTTAATTTCTGTGCCCCATGCTCCTCCCAGATTATAAATTAAGCTGTGTCTTCTCCCTTAGACAAGTTTCTGTCTCTTGGAAATGAAATGAGTAGCATGATTCTTTGTGATTCATCTGTAAGCCAAATAGAGCAGAATTCTAAGATATCAAAGCTGCCGAACTGAAAACGCCAAGCTGCCTGTAACCAGTAACCCAACGTGGACTGCTATTACTCTATGGATAGGGTCTATGGAAATTACATCATTCCTGGGTGGGCAGTCTCTTTAAGGCCCCATGACCCTTACTTAGTCTGGTCGGTGAGAGCTCTTTTCAGAGTCACAATTGTAAGCATGGACTTTATTTTACACCCTATTTCACACTTTTTTTCTGCCAGCATTCTCAGTTATATTCACACCTATTAGGAATCTATTGCCTGCATATCTTCTCATGCTCGTCCCTGTGTTTCATATACATTTTTCTCACCTAACTTCTAATGTGGCTTCACAAGTTTTTTATGCTTCCTTTATGCTCTCTGCCCATATCACTCCTGGCTTATGCTTGGTGAAACAGCCTGCTCTGCCAAAGGCAAAGCAGAAAACAATAACATTTCTATTTACAACCATTGCTAACTATGGCATATTATTTAAGGAATTCATTTCTGACAAATTAAGATCTTAGCTTAAAAAGCAAAAACAAAAACAACTCTGACTGGTGTGGCTCCGAGGGCTGGGAGTCGTCCACCAAACCAAAGGGTCCTTGGTCCAATTCCTGGTCAGAGCTCATGCCTGAGTTGAAGGCCAGGTCCCCAGCTGGGGGTGCTCTCCATTGATGCTTCTCTTCCTCTTTTTCTCCTTCCCTCCCGCTCTCTCTAAAAATAAATGTATGAAACCTTTTTAAAAAGGACAACCCAGCATCAGTTTATTGAATAAAAGTTTTAAATTGTCAAATTTACATTTTAAGTCTTTTTTTTTAAATCCCAGAAAATGGAGGCCTGTTTATCAAATCCATATACAAGCACATCCAAGTTGGTACATGCATATTAAAAATCAAATGATCTTTTCAAGCTGATCTTAGTCCTTTAAAATTTTGTTCTTGAGTAAAAACAAGATAGTTCCTTAAAATCTCTTTTATTTGAATAGTATATTTCATTGACTATGTACTTTTATCAGGAAGAAACAAGTTTATCCAGCCAAAATATTAAATTAAACTGATGTGTTTTGAAAGTGAATTCAAAGGACCCCTAAGAAAATGCTGCTGTTTCTAAACCAAATGCCTAAAATATGAGTGTTAGAGCTATTTATTCTTATGCACAAGCACAGGAAAAGTCAAGCTGTATATATTTATGCAGTGAGGGTTATTATTAAAAATACTTAACCAATATAGCACAGGAAACAACTGTAATCATAACAGACATACTGTTTCACTCTATGCTGTTCTAGCCCCTATGCTTAGATCTATAAGCATCAAAAGGTAGCAATACATTTGCCAGCAGGTTATTGTATTTCCATATTATCAAACTATAGCTTAACCTTATTTTCAACACAATGACTAATTTTATCAATAAAATCTTATTCTAATTTTTCATTGTAATCAATATAAGCCTTTTTAAGAAAAATTATCACCACATCTATGCTTGGCTGAAGTAATTAGTCATAATTCTTTTAGAGTGGCATAATTAACAAGGTCATCATTAGACTGACTTGTGTAGAGAAGCAATTGTAATCTGAGGTGTTACATAGATCTGCTGTGAGAATGTTTGCAAGGTATGATGTAGGACTAAAATACACCGACTCATGATGTTCAGTTATAGTGATACCTACAAAGCAATTTTATTCTCTAGGCTCTACTTTCAGATAATTAAAAATGCGTAACTTGTTTACAAGTCAGGTACTATAATTACATGTGTATTACATCCATAATGTATGTATTGAATTGAATAATGTATTTTATATAATTTAGTAGCTATATATTTATATTATTTATACTACATGTGATTTATATATGAATATATGTTATATTAGTATATGTTGTATAAGTATTATATATAAGATATAAACATATACAATGCATATAGTTATATAGATTTATAACATATATAACTTGGTGGAATATTATCTATTGCAATAGGGAGCAGTGTAGTGTAACTAATGGAATCAGGTCCACATGCCAGCTCTTAGATGAGCCCTAACGACCCAACTTAGGATTCTTTACTTCCCAGAAGCCTCAGTTTTTTAACTTTAAAGGGGGAAAATAACATCCTTTTAGAATTTTGTGAGAATAAAATAATGTATACCAAACACTTACGAGGATAGCTGGCAATTGGTAAGCATAAATAAATAGACAAAAGAGAAAAGGAAGGAGAGCAGTTCAAAGCAGCAAGAAGTAGTTTTGTTAGTGTTAATACATTTCCTTACATTTGCACAGTTCTAGTTATCACATTGAACTATCATTTCTGAAAAGAAAGCATGGACTTAAAAATCCTAAAACAGGAAAGAAATAATTTGATGTTTTCAAACAAGTAGTGGGATGGTTATTTCTTGAATAATGCAGGATAGTGAGACTTACGAGGATGGAAATTAGCAATATGAGGGAAGATCTGCAAACACATCAGTTTTAGTATGTGGTTTGTGATGGCAGCATTCCTACAGAATGCTTTGTGTGGTGGGAAGATGCTTCAAAATGACTCTTCAATTTTAAAGAGTTCATATCAGGGTTAAGTCCAGTCCATGTAACATAACACGGTTGATGTACAAAAGCAAACCACAATGTCAAAGCTTCCCAAACACTATTTGGCTTTCATATAACAATGGAATTCAGTTAACAGCAAAAATCTCTAATTGAGATCCTGTGAAATAAGCATCACTGTGAAAACATTTCTGCTTACTTTGCTTCAACTTGCAAGTCAGTTAGCATTTCTGGTTTTACAGCCAGATATTTAAGGAAGGAAAATAGTCTTTGGGAATCTTAACAACTACTCCAAGCAACAGCACTTATTATTTTTATTTCATTAAGGATTGATAGTTGCGTAACAAATAAATTAAAAGAAAAAATTATATCAGATTTCTCAAAAGAAGATTTTAATTTGGTAGATTTAGAAAAGGGAAATTTAAAAAATGCATACAGAAACATTTCTATTTATTGATTTTATCATATTAAAGTTATCCATGATATCTGGATTATCTAGGATAGCATATTACCTAAATATGCTATATCTCAGGATTATTTTGTTAAAGGAATTCAAAACACTTTATATAAATTTAAACCTCTGTTTTACATCTGAGTGCCAAACTGTTTGTTTTTTTTTTAACATTCCTGCCAGCAACATTTTGATAACTTTTGCATAAGGCTCTCATGATACTGAAGTAATCCAAGATGTTCCTTCCCCTGCCTTTTAAAGGAAGTGTCAGCTTTAATTCTTGATGAGAATTTAGAATACAGCTGAGGTTACTGGCAAGACTCACCTCGTAAGGCAGTGGCATAATAATGGCAGATACAAAAAATATATAGAAGCTGGATCCCTGACTCCATAAAGTTTAAAAACAAGTTGATATAATGGGTGAACTAGCAGGAAAGCATGCTAGCTAGCTACAACACTGAATAGAGAGAGGGTAGAGGATACTTTACATGAGTAGTTATAAATCTTGAGTTTTTGAGGCAGGGTAGAAAATTTTTCTGCAGAAATCAAAGAAATAGCTACAACAGAAGAAATCTGCCTATCTGGCTCTTACTGGTATGGGTCCACCTATATACATTTTGCCTTCACTTTTGAGAGATATTTTCACTAGATGTAGAATTCTGGGTTGTGAGATTCTTTTTGTTTTAACCCATGAAGCAAGTGTCTCAGTGTCCATCCTGCCATCATTTCTGATGAGGCGTCAGCGGTCGTGCGAATTTATTGTTTCCCTATGTAAAACGTACCTATTTGACTTCTGTCAACACTTTTCTCTTTCTATTTTGATTATATATTTTTAAAGATTTTATTTTTCTATTTTTTTATTGTTGTTCAAGTACAGTCATCTCCATTTTCCACTCACCACTCCCCCTGACCCCAGCCATCCCCACCCTTGATCCTACCCACATTTGGCTTTGTCCATGTATTTATTTATTTATTTTTAAGATTTTATTTCTTTAGTTTTAGACAGAGGAGAAGGGAAGGAGAAAGAGAAGAAGAGAAGCATCAATGTGTGGTTGTGTCTTGTGCCCCTTACTCGGGACCTGGCCCACAACCCAGGCATGTGCCCTGACTGGGAATTGAACTTGGGACCCTTTGGTTCACAGCCCAGTGCTCAGTCCACTGAGCCACACCAGCCAGAGCATGATTATATATTTTTTTATTTTAAAATCTACTAAGACCTATTATGAATCTAGGTGTATGGTGTGTGTATTTTTGGGAGTATTTATTCTGTTTGTGGCATGCTGAGCTTGAATCATTACATATATGTCTTTTTACAAACTTGGGAAAATTTTGCCCATCATTTATTCCCATATTTTTCTGTTACATTGTCTGTTCTATTTTTCTGGAATTCCAGTTACATCTATATTATATCTTTTGATAATATCTTACAAATTCCTGAGACTCTATTTTTTCCAATTGTTTTTCTCTCTGTTCTTTGGATTGGATTATTTGCATTGTTCTGTATTCAAGTTCACTGACTTCCATTTTTTAAGTCTGCTTTTAAGCTCATCTAGTCCATTTAAAAATTTTGGCTATTGCATTTTTGGTCCATGAATTTCCATTTGATTCTTTTATAGTTTCTGTTCCTTGGGTGAGATTTTGTATCTGTGAGGTTCATTGCACACATTTTCCTTTAAGTCCTTGAGAATAATTATAATGGCTGCCTAAAATTCTTGTTTGCTAATTCTAACTTCTGTGTCATCTTAGGGTTAGCCTCAACTGAATGTCTTTTCTCTTGAGAATAGCTCATATTTTCTTGTTTCTAAGTATGTCAGGTAATTTTAGATAGTATCCTCATTATTGTGAATAATATATTGTAGCGTCTCTGGCTTATGTTATGCTTACCTAGAGAATATTGAGTTTTGCCCTGGCCAGTGTGGCTCAGTTGGTTGGTGCATCATCTCACGGACTGAGGGTCATGGTTTAAATATCTGGTCAGGGCACATGCCTAGGTTGCAGATTCAGTCCCCAGTGGGGCACGTATGAAAGGCAACTGAGGATGTTTCTTTCTCATATTGATGTTTCTCTTCCTCTCTCCCTCTCTTCCCATCTCTCTGAAATCAGTGAGCATGCCCTCAGGTGAGGATAATTTTAAAAAAAAGAATATTGAGTTTGTAAAATTTTTCAGCTTGTCAGAACTCAAATAAACACATTCTCTCCTGTAACAGGTAGCAGCTCAAATTTAACTTTAGTTACATTAGTCCTGGTTGGGCTCCTTGCAATTGCCCTGAACAAGCAGATTTAAGGGGACAATCAGACTTAGGCTTCCTCTCACAAACCTTTCCCACTTTTCAGTAGTTCTAGTTTGCCTCAAAGTTTGCCTCAAAGTCTGTTTTTTTAAGTGTTAAGATAATAGCTTCTCTCTGGGTTCTAGCCACTTCATGTATATAACCCACATAGCAACCTGTACTCCAGATTCAAAACAAAACAAAATACCAAAACAGTTTTTTTTAAATAGGAAATACATCATGCTATCTCCTTCATCTAAATATTGAATCCTCCCATATCATCCTGATTTTGTTTATTTTTCATTGTCTTCAGGTAGTTTTATTTTATGTTTTATTCAGCTTTTTATATTTTTATCTACAGAAGGGTTTGTCTGAGAGGAGCTTACTTGGATGTGACAGGAAATAAAATAGTCACTGTAATACGAATTCTGTATTTCTCAGAATATAATAGATAAGGGGTTAAAATAGATTCACAACAAAAGTTCTTAAGCAAAAATTTCTGGCCACTTGGTTTGACTTTCAGTCCTCCTCACTTTTCTCCCTAATTATTTGAAAGTCCTCAATAAATATTTTCCTTATTTTCCATAAATAGCATCTACCATTTTCTTTTCTCCTTCTCTGGCTTTATACAACTCTTATCCTTTCTGAGAATTTTTCTTCAATATAAATATATAAATCATATTTGTTTATAGGTGAGTGGAGAAATATAGTACAAATAATAGTAAAACAAATTTTACAGGTCCTGATGATCACATACTTCCAGAGGTAATAGAACATAAGTCTCTAGATGTGGCAAGCATGGCATCCAGGGTACTGTTTTAGTGCTAACCTTGCACTTCCATTAGCCTGAGAGTATGCATCCTGAACTTCTGTGTGATTTCCGGTCAAGATGGAGGCATAGATAAACAGTTTGTTTCCTTGCACAAGCACAGCAAAAATGACAACTAAATTATAACACAACTATCGTCCAGAATTGTCAGAAAATGAAGCTGTACAGAAGTCCAACAAGCCAGGAATTAAAGAAGTCACATTCATCTAGATGGGTTGGAGGTGCAGAGAAGCAGAGATGCAGAGACACAGAAGAAACTGCAGGATTCTCAGGAGTCTCCTCTTGAAGGGCCTGCAACGGACTTAGGACTTACTCAGACTCACTCCCTCTGGACTCCAGCACTGGGGCAGCAACTGAAAGAGCACTAGTGGCATATGGGGAGAAACTGAATTGTCTTGCATCAGGGCAAGTGCTGGGGGACAGCTTCCTCCTGGACAAAATTCCAGAGGCCATGCAGCAGCCATTATCCCTTTTGTGAGCCTCCCCCACACAGAGCCACAGAGAGGCAACACAATCTTTGAGACTCCATCAACCTGGTTCACACAGGTTGCCCCACCTAAGGCTCTGTCCCATCCAACTTATGGGTGTACTTTTCTACAATAGGCCACACTACTAAGATAAGGAGTCAAAGAAACTCACCTAATACATAGAAACAAACACAAGAGGCTGCCAAAATGGCCCAAATGAAAAAGCAGAACAAAACTCCAGAAAAAGAATTAAACAAAATGGAGATAGGCAATCTATCAGATGTCGAGTTCAAAACACTGGTTATTAGGATGCTCGAGGAACTCGCTAGGTACTTCAACAACATAGAAAAGACCCAGGCAGAAATGAAGTTTACAGGGAACCATCAGTGGAGTGGTAAATCTGAGAATCAAAGCAATGATTTGGAATATAAGGAAGAAAAAAAACATTCAATCAGAATAACAAGAAGAAAAAGGAATAAAAAAACATGAGGATAGGTTAAGGAGCCTCTGGGAAAACTTCATATGTACCAACATCTGAATCATAGGGATGCCAGAAGGAGACAAGGAACAGCAAGAAATTGAAAAAAATAATGAAAGAAAACTTCCCTAATTTGGGGTAGGAAATAGACAAATAAGCTCAGGAAGCAGAGTCTCAAACAAGAAGGACCACACCTACACACATCATAATTAAAATGCCAAAGGGTAAGATAAAGAGAAAATCTTAAAAGCTGCAAGAGAAAAGCAGAGTTACCTACAAAGGAGTTTCCATATGACTGTCAGTTGATTTCTCACAAGAAACTTTGCAGGCTAGAAGGGGCTGGCAAGAAGTATTCTAAGTCATGAAAAGCAAGGACCTACAACCTAGGTTACTCTATCCAGCAAAGCTACCATTTAGAATGGAAGGGCAGATAAAGTGCTTCCCAGACAAGGTAGAGCTAAAAGAGTTCATTTGTATCAAGCCCTTATTATTAAATGAAATGTTAAAGGGCCTTGTTTAAGAAAAAGAAGATCAAAACTATAAACATTAAAATAGCAAAAAATTCCTAACTATCAACAACTGAATCTAAAAAATAAAGCAAACAAGCAGAATGGAAACAGAATATGGAGATCATTTGGAGGGTTATCAGCTGGGAAAGGGAAGGGGGAGAATGGGGGAAAATGTGCAAGTATTAAGAAGCATAATTGGTAAAAGACAGAAAACTGTACTTGAATAATTAAAAAAATAAATAAAAATTTTTTAAAAAGAAACATAATTGGTAGGTACAGAATAGATAGGGGGGTTGTTAAGAATAGTAAAGGAAATGGAGTAGCCAAATAACTTATATGGATGACCCATGGATATCAATTAAATGGGGGAAGATCATCAGAGGGATGGGGGTACTGGGTGGAGGGGGAAAAGGGGAAAAATTGGGACAATTGTAATAGCACAATCAATAAAATGTATTAAAACATTTTTTGTGCCTTGTGCACCTTTTCAGCCTTTCCCTAATCCTGGTCCTGAAAACCAGATTTTCAACCTTTTTCATCTCATATCACATATAAACTAATTACTAAGATTCTGCGGCACACATAAAAACATTACTTTTTTTGCTGATCTGACAAAGAACATTGTACTTTTGATTCATTTACACCAGACAGCTGTTGCTGTATTGGCTGTTTGCTTTTTTTTTAATTTGACAACCTAAGGGAAATGAGGTCAGTGTCCCTGACAACATGGTCAGGTATTGCAAGTTTTAAAAATTCTTGCAGCAAACCCATTGAAACTTGCTGCCTAAAAGATAAATAACTACAATTTAGAGTACTGATAATTAAGAGAATATGTCATCAGCTGAAGAAAACAGTGGAAGTTGGTAGGAAAGATGGCAAGTTAGCAAGAGACTGGAATAAAAGAAAATAGACTCATTAGGATGTGAAGGACTTAGATAACGGGAGGAAGAATTTTTGGTGAAGGAAGCCTGCTAGAGATTTGTAATAGGACACTTAGGCAAACTGGAAAAATGTTTCTATGATAGTCTTTAAAAATAAGATAGTTTTCTGGGACAGCTTAAGTGTCTCATTGCTTATAAATAAAGTTATATTCAATGATTTCTCAAAGTCCATATGAAGCCTGTGATTCTTTGAAGTTCTTAGATTTAGTGATGTTGGCTTATGAAATGGATGTTGGATATAGGACATAAAAATATGAAGGATTTGAAATAACCGTTTAAATAGGAAGGGAATCAGCTGTGCTTTTCCAGCGGGGTTATAGTGGTGTAATCTTCCCAAATCTTGCAGATTATAGTGCCTTTAAAGACCCAAGGATCTGAAACTTCATCCACGTCTTAATCATACGTATCCGGCTTGTCTGCCACGGCAGTTAGAAAGAAGGAAAACAGCTGAATCAAGAGGCAGCATTTAAACCCGAGAATGAGGAGGACACTACAGCTGAGTTTTCATCAACATAAGAGGGACAATGAATCTGACCAAATTGTTTCCCCAACAGTTCCTGTTGGTGGCTGTAAATTAAATCTTACATTCAACATTTGTTTTATATTTTGGGCTCAATTGGTAAAAGTTATGCTTTTTATCATTGTTGGTTTTTCTCAAGCATAACCATGGATTCAAAATAATTTTAAGAAAAAAATGGTTATAAGGAGAATACTGTATTTCATCCTGTATTATTGTGAGAGAAATCAGAGTGACCACATATGATGTTTCAAAATCCTGCTTTGAATTTGTCTTAGGCTAGGACCCAGAAAAACTATTTCTGCTCTGGAAATATGTAACTCTTAGTGGTATAGACCAAATACATTTTCTATATTTCAGTGGAGTAGTTCATTTATAGCATCTTAATGAGAGAAAGTATGGGGTTACGTGTCCATTTAACTATGGTGGTGGATATTCTCAGGAAGAATGTACTCAAAGCAGCAGTCTTTTCTTTATGGTTCCTAGGTTTTACTTTAATGACTATTGTAGAATAGTCAGAAGAACATGGGATAAAAATTATTAGCATTATTGATTTAGACAAACTAGGGAAAAACTGGCAGGAATTGTTTCTGTAGACATGTAGCAGTGCGATCCCAGTAAAGCCTGCACTGAAAGTGTCCCTTTGAGGGTGGTGACTGCTGTCAATTGTATCTGTGAGGGTGGAGAGCATCAACAGGGATGAAGTTTTGTGCACTGGATCTTGGGGCCATAGAGAAAGGTGATGCTGAAATGATGAAGACATTCTGGGGTATATTGGGTAAGAGTCATCCTCTCCAGCTTTGAATGCAGAACCATTTTGATACCTGGAAGATTTTGCACTTTTGTGAGCAGGTGGAAACAGGAATTTGGGTATACAGAAGTCTCTTAGCCAAGTGCAAATGAATTAGAACTATTCTTACTTTCCCTTGTAGTGTTGATTAGGTCATATTCTCATTGTATAGTCTTTGCCCAAACATGGGATCAGACTCTTCATTGAAAGTTATGCAGTTTAATTTCTGTCACAACCATACTTTTATCAGTGTTTTGGAAAAGAAGGGTGTTTATTCATCATGTGTTGTCATCTGAATCCTAGAGTATAAATGAAGGTCAATGATAGATAGAGACAGAGTGATAGGGTAAATTATGATGGATTCTCATGTGACACAACAGTGAAACTAAATTTTGCTTGTAAGACAATGAAGAACAATGGAAGATCAAGAGAAGCATCGAGAGCAATGATGAAACAATGGAGGTCTTTTAGCTTCCTACAGCCCTTTGTTTATACTTGAATAGAGTTTTTATTTATTTTTATTTTTTTAAATCCTCATCCAAGGATGTTTTATTGATTTGAGAGAGAGAGAGATAGAGAGAGAGATGTCAGAGGGATGACGCTCCAACCAACTGAGCCACCCAGCCAGGGCCCTAGGTAGTGTTTTAAACTGTAATATCTTGTGGCCAGAGTGATGCTGGGTTGCAGTACAGGCTGTTTTGCACCTACTGTGTCATACCTGGCACACTATACATATTTACATTTATCACATAGTCCCCATCGACATTAGTGTTTGTAATTCTTGACCTATAAGTATGTCTTCAAACACCATATAGAAATCCTATAACTTTACATTACATAAATATCACTAGGTATGGCCAACCTATAAGTTCAGATGAAATCTCATTAACACTAATGCTAAGTAACTATGGTTCTTCTACATCCACGACTATCAGATATAAGCACTAATCTTTTCCACACATCTACAGGGATGTCTCATATGTGCAAGAGAAAAATAAATTCACTCGTGTTCTTTCATCATGCTAGACTCTTGAGGGGGGATCACCTCACAACGGCTGCGGTTGTTGCCTGCTGGGAAAGCAGCTTCCCTGCCACCCCACAGGCCGCAAGGGCGGCTACTTCCGCTCGGCCCCTGCTCTGCAGGCCCTGCCCGGTGTTGCCATCCGCTTTCAGTCCACAGGTGGCAATGTTCCTTTTTCCATGTTAATTTCAAACTTTCACTTGGGTGCCAGAGCTCCACATCTCAGAGTTTTACAGGGAAATAGCAGGTTTAGCTTTGAATCTAATATTTCTTCCTTCTGTGTTGTAAAAGCCATCCTTAGAGCAGTTTGACAGAATGATACCAGAGCATTACATTATTTATTATTGTTTCTTTTATTTTCTCTAGATTTTTCCTGTCCCCAACTCTCACCTACCTCCTATTTTCTCCTTTCAATGAAAAAACACAAAAGCTCTAATGCATGCAGCTCGTCCAAATAGGCACTCATTGGAAGTGAAGATTGGAAGATGAACATCAGTCCCTCAAACAGACTAGGGTACCTATGTGTGGACTAGCAGGTGACAGTACTAGATTAATACTACCAAGTGGTGGTAATAAACTGCATTTATTTTCATGTTTTTAATATTTTGAATGTGTAATCTCATCCGCATAGATATCGTCAAAAGCATAATCTTTGTGAAATCTCTGTTCAAAAGGCTGGGCTGTTCTCTATCTACTCTAGTAAATTCTACCTACATGCCCCTTTCTTGCCAGCTTTGGTTTACTGATATCACTATAGTCAAGCAAATATGCATTCAGTTGTTTGCATCTCTTCTAAATGAGAGTTAAGAACATACATTAATTTTGCCCTCTGGTGCCTCTTCCCATCTTCTCCAAACATGTCACTCTCCTTTAAAAGTTAATTCAGGTCTCCTTCCAATGAGTCTTTTCTTACTTAATCATGTCTTATTTTAGTCACCACCATTATATAAGTTCATTATTTTCTGAAAGGTTTTTTATTCTAGTACCACTTTCTTGAAAGCTATTAATCACTGTTCTTTTGGAGGGGCAGGAAAAGAAACAAGTGGTCAGTTAAGTTTGGGTAATTCTGCTCTCTATTACCTTTTTCATTGCACCTGAATATATTAAAGTCTCTAAGAAGATTCTCAAGAAAAGTTACTTTAATTTTATATCCAACCTTATTAATAATATTAATCTTAATGCCTTAATATTTGTTACGTTTGTTCAATATTGTAGCTTTGTTAAACTGCAAATTTTTTAAGAATAAATAAATGTCCTGTGTTTCTGTCATAACTCTCCTTGGTACCTGACTCAATAGTGTATACAGTTTAGCTGAACTTATTCACTATATACTAGATAACACGTTGGGTTCTGGAAATTCAAAGATGAATATTTTTGTAAAGATTTATAGAAGAATAAGCAGCTTTCAATGAACAGTATGTTGCTTATATTTAGCAGTTATTGAATGATGAGTGTCTTGGAATGTGATTTCCAATCCTAACTGCAACAGTTCATTCTCCACCTCTCTGTCCCCACTTAACATCTGTGAATCTTTTTTTCTGTTGTCATTATGCAACTATAAAAAGATTTGTAAAGACATTTGAAAACCAAGGTCATATTATTAAAACATAACATAGAAATTTATAATTTTGTTTTCTGTTTTTCCCATTATGAAAATGTAAAAACATAAATATACTTTTCTTATTCTTGAATCTAATTTATTCTTAGAAGTGGAAAATTTGTGACAGGAAGAAACAAGGGGTTGTGAAGTAACCAAATGTGGCTTTAAAACAGTGTTCCTAGGAATCTGAGACAGTCAAAGCAAGAAGCTGTAGGAGATATAGATAATGACAGGAAGAGGTGAATGAGGTCTTTTGTTACATTGCTGTCACCGGAAGTGGAGGTGCTATGGTCATTAGTGAAGGAGTTTGGGTTCATTGGATGGTATACAGCAGTGCTAATTTCTAATACTCAGAAGATTGGCAGCTTTTAGATCCAAAAGGTAGACATTCAGAGTTCAAAAGGACCCCCTATTACTCAAGAATTTGTAGTAATAATGCTCTAGGACACAGGATTAGAATTCATTTGGAGCTAACAGAATTATGGCATTTTGTAATTCAACGAACACTTGCTGGATTCCTAATTGATGTCATGAATGTGTGAGGCTCAGTGGTGATGATGGTGTTTGTGGTGGTAGTTAAAAGTAAACAATCCTCTGAGAAGAATATAATCGTTTGGGAGAGATGAAAGTTTAGTGATATGTAGACAGCTTAAAAACATATCATGATAGAAGTATGCAAAAGAGTTATTATTACATGGTAGGGGAGAACAACAAGTTCTTGATGAGTGTCTGGTTTAGTTCCAATTTATTTAGGAGGATGAAGAACTCCTAAACAAAATGTTAAAACACACACACACACAAAATAAAATAAGTAAAATAAGGTTGAAATCTTGGCAAGTGAGCACACATGTTATGTCACAGAAAAGTTTGAAGAAGAAACTACTTCTGGAGTTAGAAGAGTCTTGTCTTGTAAAATATGGACTCCGATCTTTTAACGAAGCAGAAATCTTCCCACATTCTATGGAGCAACAGTGATCTCTGGCATCAGCCTTACTGGAAAAATCATGGCGGGGGTGGGAAACCACTCGCTGTGGCACAGTTTCCATGGAGCAGCACAAGGTGTATCGAGATTCTTACAGCCCACTAACTTCTACACTCTTCTAATACACCAAGAAGAAAATGATACCACTAAGAAAAATATCCAGAATGTATTTCTTAGAAAATTTAATTCTAATGTAGACACTGAATGGTTTGGATTTACAGATAGAATTATAAAAAAAAAGATGTTTTCCTGCATTTGAAAGTCAAGAGTCTGGAATAGAAAGAAGAATAAGGGAAGTGAAACACTGATACAAATAATGGTGAAGAACATTTTTTGTGCCATTGCTTATGATAAGAAACACATGGGTCTCTCAAGAGGAGGAAACATCTTATTATAGCATGCATGTCTGTAAGATAATCTCAATTTGGTGAAAAGGATTTAAACTAAAATTGGAGAAGACTTTAGCAAAATGAGAGAGAGAGAGAGAGAGAAAGAGAGAGAGAGAGAAAGAGGTGCCAAATATTTCTAAGGAGGAAAATAATTAGAAACTGTTATCAGGCCTCAGATTTCTATGTCTCAAGTCCCAAAATAAAATCATTTACCAAAGAAGAAAACATTTCAGAAAAATGCTACCACCTGGCTGTCCACAAGGATCGTCCCTGCTTGCAGCTTCTGCTGTTGCCTACCACAGGGGGAATTCCACTGTTTATGGCTACCAAAATGGGCCAGGCGTGAATTGTTCTCTCCATGCCCTTTTTTTGGAGGGTCTAATTTAGATTTCTGCCCACGTCCCCTGAAACTATGCTGAGGTTAGTTTTGTTTCTTAATCCTATACTTACCTTATTGCAGCATTTTACCTTTCTCAGGCAACGTAGGTCTTGGCAAGCCTCAATCTGAATCATTCTTAGATTTATAATTCAAGCACATGAGGTAGCTCTATATCTTAATAAAAACTGCAGGGTGATTCTTAACTACTAAGATCATACCTGTGATTTTGAGTTCTGTGTTGAAAACATGAATATAATTAATTTAAAACTGAGGCTACTAGATGTCTCTTCTGTGGGGTCAGTCCCTGACAAACTGCCTGTGGTAAAACATAGGGAACATTCTAGAGATGTTTCTTGGTCCTCCCTAGCTGGGGAAGAGAGAAGTCCTCAGTTCTGAGAAGAAAAGAGTGTAGGAACTGGTGGTGGTAGTGCAGGAAGAGGAGGAAGAGGAGAGAAGAAAGGGGAGGGAGAGTTGCGTAACTTTCTCGCCCCCACCCTGCCACCCTAGAGCTGAGCATATATCTAAGTGTGGATCTGTCAAGCCAAACTCTCCTCTGGTTCTCCAGTTCATCTCATCTCCACCCCATCAAACTGCGGTTTTCCAGTGGATCTGTTAGTTTATTGAGATCAGATGTGTCTTTTTAAGAAAAGTAGTAGATTTGGGAAGATATTTTGAATATTTTGTGGATTCATAAAGACATTTGTATTCTAACCCAGAAACAAGAGATCACATTTCATCAGTGCTATAGTTGAAATGTACAGGGTAGGGCAAGTGTAGGTTTACAATGATTTGTATGGAAAATAATACAATAACTAATAAATAACAATACAAGAATAAAACTCTGTGTTTTGCATACTCACAATTGTAAATCTACTTTTGTCCCACCCTGTATGTGAAAACAAAGTTAACTAAAAATTATTTCATAACATTTTAAATAATTTTAGAAACTATAGTTTACTCTGTTAAAATGCAAAGGGGCCAATATAATAGAATGGAAAATGTTTTAGCCTTCTCATATTTTACCAATTAAAAGTATTTTGCATTCAGCAAACAATAGGTTTAAAAGATTAAATCTATATTTTGTTTCTAAGACACGAGTATAGAAGATGCTATGAAATTGTGCATTTATGTGTTTTTATAATGACTTGGGTTAGAGTACGCTACTGGTAATATTCACATTTATGAAATCTAATATTTTGTTTGCATATTTACTTTTTGTTTACTTTCTCTTGTTGCAACATAGAGACATGGGTGAATCTGTTGATGATTATGGAGGTTTGAATGGACTTTCCTTTCTAGCTAAGCCTTCTAATAATTTTCTAGAAATCCAAGGTCTTAATGCCAAGGTCTCTAAAGGTCTAAGGTGTTAACTAAGGTTTAAAATTTAATTTTAAAGGAGAGCAGATAAGACTTCTAGTCAAGATGGAGGCATAGAAAAACATGGCTCCTCTCACAACCACAGAAAGAAGTACAACTAGACTTCAAAGCAAAAAACATCCAGAACCCTCAGATAATAGAGCTGTATGGATGTTTGACAACCAAGGATTTAAAGAAGCCATATTCATCAGACAGGTAGGAAGGGTAGAGACATGGAGATGTGCAGGGAGACATGGAAATGACATGTTGCTTAGAGAGGTGGTGGCAGTGGCAGCAGAAAGAGCAGGCTGACAGATAAAAATTGGAAGGGACACCTTGGAAGTGAGTGATCCATGTCCCAGGCCAGACCTCACAGCCCAGGGTTCCAGAGCCAGGAAGATAAATCCCCATAACTTCTGCTGTAAAAACCAGTAGGGGTTGAGGTGGCAGAAGAAACTGCCAGATTTTCAGGACACTCCACTTAAAGGGCCTATGCAGACCTAGAATTATGCAATTCACAGGTGCCTTTTCTAAGACAGGGAGTCAAAGTTCTACCTAATACACAGAAACAAACACAGGGAGGCTGGCAAATTGAGGAGACAAAGAAATGTGTTCCCAATGAAAGAACAGAACAAAACCCCAGAAAAAGAACTAAATGAAATGGAGATAACCAACCTATCAGATGCAGAGTTCAAACCTCTGGTAATCAGGATGCTCAAAGTACTCATTGAGTATGGCGAAAGCACAAGGGAAGAAATGAAGATTACACTAAGTGAAATAAAGAAAAATCTACATGGAACAAACAGTGGAGAGTAGGAAGCCAATAATCAAATTAATGATTTGGAACATAAGGAAAAAGCATTCAATAAGAGCAGCAGAAAGGAAAAAGAATTTTTAAAAAATGAGGATAGGCTTAGGAATCTCTGGGACAACTTTAAATGTACCAACATCCAAATTATAGGGGTACCAGAAGGAGAAGAGGAAAATTGAGAAACTGAAGACTTATTTGAAAAAATAATGAAAGAAAACTTCCCTAGCTTGGTGAAGGAAATAGACATACAAGTCCAGGAAGCACAGAGAGTCCCAAACAAGTTGGACCCAAAGAGGGCCACACCAAGACACATCATAATTAAAATGCCAAAGGTTAAAGAGAAAGAGAGAATCTTAAAAGCAGCAAGAGAAAAGCAGAGAGTTACCTACAAAGTAGTTCCCATAAAACTGTCAGCTGATTTCTTAAAAGAAAATCTACAGGCTAGAAAGGGCTAAAAAGAAGTATTCAAAGTGATGAAAAGTAAGGACTTACAACCTAGGTTACTCTATCCAGCAAAGCTATCATTCACAATGGAAGGGCAGATAAAGTGCTTCCCAGACAAGGTAAAGCTAAAGGAGTTCATTAGCACCAAGCCCTTATTACATGAAGTATTAAAAGGACTTCTTTAAGAAAAAGAAGACCAAAACTATGAACATTAAAATGGCAACAAATGTACAACTATCAAAAACTGAATCTAGAAAAAAACAAACTAGGCAAACAACCAGAACAGGAATGAAATCATAGATATGGAGGTCATTTGGAGGGTTATCAGCTGGGAAAGGGAAGAAGGAGAATGAGGGTAAATGTGCAATGATTAAGAAGCATGATTGGTAGGCACAAAATAGGTGAAGCACTTATATGAGTTACCCATGGACATGAACTTAGGGGGGAGATTTCTGGAGGGAATGGGTGTACCAGGTGGGGACAAAAGGCAATACATTGGGACACCTGTAATAGCATAATCAATAAAATATATTTAAAAAAAATAAAGGAGAGCACATAAAAAGACTAGTCTTTAAACCTAAGATTAACATACAAAAGATTACTAAATTAAATGTATCCATGAACATATATATCATTTCAAAAAGGTAAGTGAAACCTGATTCTCTAATCAAAAGAGACCATTCTGTCAGAGATGTGGCAAAATAAAACAGGATCTGTCAAGAGATGTAAGAAAGTTTAAGACAGCTTTGTTCTCAAGCTTTAATAGGCATAAGAATTAGCTGAGGATCTTATGAAAATGCATTCTGTTTCAGTAGGGCTAGGGGAGCCTTAGATTCCTTCCTTCCTTCCTTCCTTCCTTCCTTCCTTCCTTCCTTCCTTCCTTCCTTCCTTTCTTCCTTCCTTCCTTCTTGCCTTCCTACCTTCTTTCCTTCCTTCGGGTTGGCAGGGCCAGCTGAGACTTTTTCAGGGAATGCCTATATCCCTGGCCCTTGCACCACACTTCCTTCTGTAGATGAGTTCCATGAATCCACTTTGTTTCTTTACCTTCCTCCTCTCCAGCAGTTGGCCTAGCTTTTAATCTAGACAGGTCAGAGTGGAATGTGATACTAAAAGGATAAGCTAAAGGATATAACTATCCCAAAGTTATAAAACTTTGCTGCAGATAAATCGACTAAAAAAAGTCACGTGCTCTTTCATATACATTAGCTTGCCAAGATAGCTCATGAGCTACAACAGAAGTTATAAGATTATTGGTAACATACTTGGTTTTCTTGATAAAGGTAGGAAAGTCAAACTTTTCCACTGAACTACATGTTTATTATCATTAATATGCCACTTAGGAATTTGAAAACAAGGGAAATTATTACTTAGATGAGAAAAAATAAAGTACATAAAATATAAATGAGTCAATACCATGTACTGATTTCTTTCTGGCTTATCAAATTGAATGTATGCATTTCTTCTGATAATTAGTGGCTTCTCATTCCCTACAAATGTGTGAGTTCATTGATGGTGAGAATTGTGCCTCACACTCACCCTGCACACCAGGGTCCACTCAGTTCTGGGAGCAGAGTACCACTTGGACACCTTGATCCCATGCACCCTTTACTGCTCTGAGCCATACTTTCCATTGCTTTGTTTTGCAACCAAGATGCCTAAGTTTAAGGCTGACCCTGCACTTAAAGCTGCGGTCCAGGGTGTACATGTATGTGGTTCTGGTTTTCACTTCCTGAAGATCATTTGTTTACTTTTGCTTAGAGCCTTGTCTGGTATTTGAAAAGGAGCCTGACAAGGACTGTTGTAGAATTCTCTGGAAACAAATAGTCACTTTTAGGATTGTAAGCCTTTGCTAATTAACTTGTTAAAGTTACAGAGTGAGTTTATTGCATTATTCTCTTTTTTGTGTACATTTGAAAATGTATATAATCAAAATCTAAAAGAAATAGGGAAGCATAACAAGGGCAAATTCTGCTTTCAAGGTCAAGCATGTACAAGAAGAGAGAAACTAAAATGGACACACAGACATGCATGTATATTTCCATGAATAAAGTAAGGCATATGTCTATAATTTGATAAAATTCTAAGTGCAAAATCTTACAAAAGTACTTATTGAATATTTATTCCTACAGACTAAAAAGAGTGAAGTTTTTAGTCTTATCATACTCCCAATGTATTCAAGTGGTTAAAAATAGTCCAATTCAAACAGATACTTTAAAAGTCTACAATGCCTAGTGAAATTTCGTTAATTATCAGGATAGAAAACAAGTCTGCAAGTTTAGCCCTTATATGGGCCCATGTGTTGTTCTGCACAGTACTCAGGTATTGAACTTGATCTATTGTCTCAAATATCGGCCATCAAGAAACACTGCATGAGGGTTTGGATTGATTTGTGCAAAGCTAATACCTTTTAGTGAAACAGTTCCAAGTAAACAGTTCAGTAAACATTTTTTCTATTCCGTATCCAGGTTAAATAGTGTGTCTGGTATGCCTTGGGTTGGGGAGATGGGCTTGTAGGTAGGAAAGATGCCTGGCTCAGCACCCCTGCCCCCAGCTCCTGCAGACCTGTGGGTTGGGTGGTCGGCATGAGGGTACACGGAGCAGCTGATCAGCGAATGAGCTTTCCGGGCACATATGTGCACACATGGCCCATGAGGCCTAGGCAGGCGCTTTGAGCCACTGCCCAAGTATTCAGAAGGGCAAGCAAGTGCAACATTAAATAGCAAATGAATATGCTCTGAGAAGGAGACTCATCAGAGACGGTAAGGCTTTATATCTTGGTAACTAACTGTAATGAAACTTTTTACCAAGTTTTTGAACCACAGACCCTTATTTTCATTTTGCACTGGGCCCTGAAGATTATTTAGCTGGTTGTGTGTGTCAAGATGTGCATTAAGTTGCTGGAAAGGTTAGGTGAGGTAAGGTATAGTAAGCATTTAGTAAAGGGTCTGGTAACGTGGTAGGTTCTTAGGAAGTAAATTGTGGGCCCTCAAAAATACAAAAAAGATTAGGAGAGAAATTCTGGAAGGGACAACGAATTCTACCAGAATCACCAGTGAAGAATCCTCCCACTTAGCTTCCTATTCTCTCTCTCTCTTCAGTATGGGAGGCTATTTCTAGGTCATAGAACTAGAATGTCTTACATCCTAGATGTTTCTAGGAACAGTTCTTGTTCCTTTAATGTTAGAGATTTTTCTGAGGATTCATCAATCAAGTTTTCAATATTGTTATTTAGCAAGTTGTATGCAATGCAAGAGGCTATTTCTGAGAGTAGTCTATAAAGGATAATTGGTTGAACAAATTATTTTCAGTTCCACATCCAATAGTTACCTGAACAGTATTAAAATACAGGTTAAAAAGGTAGCTCGTGGAAACTTAGAGCTGGAAGGGGGCATAGAGAAACTTTGCGTCAGCCCCAGTTTTCCTAGGTGCATTTGTCGGGTGTGTGTGTGTTTGTGTGTGTTTGTATTTGACCTTCAAAGTAGAGCATGGTGAGAGTTGGATGAACCTGTGAAAAATTAGTCCCTCAGCAGAGAGAAAAGAAAAAGTCTTAGCATCTGGGAAGGGAAAATGCCTTGACTGTTTTTGTGTATTAAGAATATTCGTTTAAAAGGAATTTACATAACTTGTCAAGAAACATCTTCCAGAAAATTAAGCCTCTGTTTTCTCTTACCTCATTTTTGCCTTGGCCACTAATCCACAAGCAGTAAAACTCTAAAACCTTTTAGAGTATTACAGCCAATAAAATAATTCATGAATGTAATATGTTTGGTCTGGGGAAATCTATTTTTATCCATTACATGGTACATGGATTGCACTGTACTTTCTTCCAAGTAACTTTTGTAAGATATCTGGCCGAATAATTCAATATGACTAGCAGTTATTTTCTGGAGACTGCTATTGTTTTGACATGGAGAGCATTGAAAACATATGGTCTTTCATGTCTCTTGCCTTGTGTTTTCCCTGAAAATGTTTATATTTGCTTGTGGTAAAAAAAATGCATTAAGTTTCATAATCCTGAACAACCTTCTGGTACACAGATTCACTTTCAAGCAGAGCAACTGGGGAAACAGAAGTTTTTACAAAAAAGATGAGATTTTCTTATATAGTGATGCATTTTCTGTTAACACAGGTGCTAATTTTGATCTTTTGTTTTCCTAATGTTCAAATTCCAAAACAACTGCTAGGATAAATTATCTTTATACCCCCTCTCCGATAGCCCAGAACTTTAAGTAAGTTAGCCAGAGTGTCAGCCTGCTCACAATGTGATTTCTAGAGTGTTCATTGACCCTTGTGATTACGATGGGAAACATTTCCTGTGCACGTGGGGAAATGAAATGATTCGAATGAAAGGGTTTTGTTAGTTTTTTTTGTCACAGGCTGACTATAAAAAGGACATTTTCTTTATACACCGTGATAAATCTACTGTATGTCCAGAGTCAGCACTCTGACTTTCTCCTTAGCATTTGCCATATTTCGATCAAGGAAGTAACAGCTCTGGCTGTGTTCGTCAACAATGGAAATCCCAAGCAAATTTTGAAGACATCTAGATGTACATATTTCAAACAGGGAGATTATTTTCAGGTATATTTAAATCAAATCTCAGTTAGAGACTGCATGCTAGTCAGTCAAACTGTGTATTTTTATTCATTTTGTTACATGCATTATGTTAATAGAATATACACCATAAAGTCATTTGCATGCTTTTACTTCCCTAGTCTTTGTTTCAGCTGATGGCAAGTTCAGCCTAAAACCATGCTTGGTGCTAACTTTGGGGCAGTTGTACGTATCATGCTGGTGATGGACTTCCTACCAAACTAGAAATCTGAGGCCCTGTTACAAGACTCCAGAACCTTACTGTAGCCCATGTGGAAAGTGTGCAACTTTTCTTTTCAAAGCCCATTATAATATTTACATAGTGAAATATTCTAGTTATGTTTTAATTTCTGTTTATTAGAATTGTCTGTTTTAGAGCACTTTAGCATACCAAAGAACGATTTTAGGAGATAGTCTCTGCCCCAAATTTATGGCAACACCAATTAAAATATCAGTGTAATTATAATGTTCAAATGCTTATTTTATAATAAATGTAGCTTTCCAAAGCACACAATCTTCCAGTACTTTGGACCAATTTTCAAAGAAAAATCATTTCATCTTTATTTGAGGTATGTCAGTTAAAGAAAAGTAAAACAGCTTGACTCGAAGCACTTTGGAATTCATTCAAGATTCAAATTGTTAAAAGTGATTCAATCTGTTCACTGTCGTGGGTTTTTCAGAGATTATCCACCTGTAATAAATTGAAAAAACAGCAAAGACTGTATTGTTAGAACCTTTTCCAGTTGCTCCGTTAAGTACGTTCTGGAGATCTTTTTCCCTGAAAAAGAAGGCATGATGTGCACTGTTTGTTCTTTTTGTTTTGAGAAGATAATAATAGCAACAGACACAATCATCTTAAAATATGTACAAATATTCCCATATGGATAGCACATGAATTCTCAAGGTTAAGGCACTTCGAAAGGGATTTTGACTTTGTGGAAGTTACATGGGCAGAGAGATGGGAGAATCAGGCCAATACTTACTAGTATGATTAAACCATTCTTGCCCAGGTTCTGACTGCACAGTTACTCAGGACCTGGTTGGGGTAAGGTAATGACTACAGAAGCTACAGGAGCAAAAGAAACCAGGGTGCTTTCAAGTAGTTTAGTTTGATTAGTGTTAAAATTGAAGGACTCTGATCTTGAAGAGAGTATTTAGTAGCATCAGGATTTTCAGATTCTTCTCTTAAACTTCTGACTAGTGCTGTGATGACCCCAGTGGAGAGTAAATCTGATTATCCAGTTTCAGTGTAAACATTTTATTCAAGGAAGAAATACTAGATTATGAAAAGTACATACCATAAATTTGTCAGGAATAACAGGCTTCTGTCTTATAAATTCTTGATATTCTAGATGCGCTTCTTTCTATGATCTTAATTGCCTGAAATCTATTTGGCAGGATTTGTAATCTCTCCAAGGGGTCCTCGGCCATCATGCATCCAGTAAAATGGTTGGTGTTTTGAACATATTTTTGTTGTAGCAGTCAGATCTAGCCAGGAGAGCAGATTTCGGAGTCTGATATTCAGTGGTTTTAGTTTGAAAATTTGCAGATTAACAACATTTTTGTAGTGCAAGCTACAGAGTCAAAATTTGACAGATTTAGGTCAGATATGTCCAAATACACTTTTAATTCCTCACCTTTGACATTATTAAAATTTTTATTATAAAAGTATTGTTGAGAATCTGTTCTTTCTTCTTACTGTGAATTGCTTTCCTGTATGTCAGGATGAACAGAATTCAGTCGAGGAAGAACAATCAATATATCTTTTGGGGAAAGGCATTTCTGGTTATTTCATTTTGTTACAGTTAGTAACCCTTTTCTATCTGAATGTAGCTATGTACGAGGATGTTGGAGGCTGACTCCATAATCCGTGCCACCTTCCCCCTAACAGGTTTGATCAAGAACTCTAACTGAGCCAGAAACACAGATTATATTGTATCCTAGTTTGAGGATGTTTGAGTTTTATTTTGCAGAACCTTTGCACCACTGTCTCTAGGCTGAATGAGGAAACTTGACAAACAGCAAAATCCAGGTAGATGCTGACCCCTCCAGAGGAACTAGGAGGAGGCTAAGTGCCTAAACGGACTGTGTACTAGGGGCAGCTACAGAGGTCCCTTGTGATTCTCTTGGCTCGTTAGAAATATTTCAAAAATCATTACTTTGTTCTTAGGAAGCAACCTCCAGGCTTACACTGATGAGAAGCCTTGGAAAATTGCCTTTACCTGATGGCTCCCTTTAATAGGTTTCATTCTGGAACCTAGTACTAGGGGAAATTAACAAAAATTAAGGTCTTTTGTGAAGGCAGATGAAACTTGTTTTTTATTCATCCCAAATGTACAATTTAAAGGAGTATAAAAAAGAATGGAACATTAACACAAAATATATGTTGCAGAATCCATTTCTATACCGTTATTAATTGCTAGACTTGGAAAGTTCTCAGTGCTAGAAATCAGGCTGTTCACCTTCTTTTTCTCACGCACTAAGAAAATGGGACTAGGCCCTTGCTGGTGTGGCTCAGTAAGCTGGAGTGTTGTCCCATATGGCAAAACATTGGGGGTTTGGTTTCTGGTCAGGGCACATACCTAGGTTGCAGGTTCAGTCCCTGGTATGGGAGGCAACCAACTGATGTTTCTCTCTCTCCCTCTTTCTTTCCCTTCTTCTCTTTCTAAATCAATAAACACATTAACATTTATTTTAAAAAAGAAAGAAAACAGGACGGGGATGATTTAGTGACTCCCAGGGCTTATTTATGTGACAAGGTGTACAATTGCCTACATGGTAAACTGAGACTTAAATACTTACCTCCCCGCCTAATGACCAATTCTTTCCAGAGGTGGTTTCTTTGTAACAGGCCCTATAGAGAAGCCTGCCCATAACCAGCAGATACTGCTCACATCTGACGCATGGCATTGCGTGAATCCCTAAGTTAACAAGCAAAATGCTTATTTAAATAATCTTTTCAACTTTCAATAATGTTTTCTTTCTCACTAAGTAAATAACTTTTATTCTGACTTCAGTACAAGTGCAAATTATTCATTAGTTTATTTCACTTGCTTCTGTATGAGATGCTGGTGTCATTGTAAGGCACCAAGTCACTGCTGAATTGAACGTTCCAGTCTTACAACCGACCAGTGCTCTCATTGGCTTCTTTACTTCTATTTGTAGCTCTAGGATTAAATATCTTGGAGAAGAGAAGTTGGAAATGGGTTTTTTTTTTCATTCAAGAGAGACATGCTGAGATATAAGTGCTGACGCCTAACTAGGCTTATTTACTAGCCAATTTTCTCTTTTGTCTGTATCATTGACTTTTGTGAGGGGTTGAAAATGCAATTGTTAAATTTACTAATGTCAGGAGTCTACAGCATCTCTAAATTAATTTACCTAGCAAAAGATCTTGTGTCAGAATGCTTTTAATTTCATGCAGTGCTGCACAATACACTCTCTCCCCTACCTATCTGTCTGCCCGACAGTTTATGCTCCCGTTCATCCAGACTTACTTCAGCAGTTGCAGTAAGTGTACCAGTCTTTTATATAGAAACAGAACTAAATCAATAGGCCAGAAGGGAGAGGCCATCTGGAGGTTTAAGGGCAGTTATGTTATATCGCTGGGTCTTTTGGTCCAAAATTCCACATCCAGTGACTGTCTTGAATCCAGAATCACTAAAAGGTAGGTTTAGCCAACACTGTATTTCTTGTTACTTTTGAGCAGCATTCACATCACATGTTCTCTTTCTACAGTCCTGTGTTTAGTTATTTCTTTCATTCCTGCAGCTTCCATGAGCTTTCACATGGAGCTAATTCTCAGTTCAAATGCATAGCAGTTCCTGACTGAGCATGACTGTGCATGACACATTTCCCCAGTTAGGCTTCTCAGGGAAAGGAGGATCTAATGTTACCCTCATTTTACAGATGAGGGATCTGAGCTCTAATTCCAAGGCCCATGCTTTTTTTATCCTCAGCTAAGGATGTGTTTATTGATATTAGAGAGAGAGAAAGAAACATCATGTGAGAGAGAAACATCCATCAGTTGCCTTTCATACACTCCCTGACCAGGGTTTGAACCCACAACCTAGGCTCGTGCCCTGACTGGGAGTTGAACCTGTGACTTTTTTGTGTATGGGACAAAGCTACAACCAACTGACCCACCCCGCTAGGTCCCAAAGCCCGCGCTTTTAACTGCTGTGCTCTATTGACCTTTAGGAATGGCCCTACCTACTTATGCATGTATTTCTCCACCAGGTTGCCCAGCAGGCAGCACAAACTCAGCATGCCCCAGAGCAAGTGATAACCTTCCCTGGGAAAACCAGCAAAAACTCCAGACTTGACTCACTTCTATTTCTGATAGTGAACCACCTTTCTACCCTGGTCTGAGATCTTGTTGTCGATTTTAATTGCTTATCTTTTCTTCTAATGAATAATTTGCCTGATTCTATCTCTGATGGGCAATGACAAATTGACCATCTAAATGTTCTTTCTACCTCTATTTTCCCCTTGCAATTAATTTTATATTCCTTTCCTAGATTTAGCTTCATAAATACACTGTCAACCAGCCACTTAAATCCTCAAAATATTTCAAAGCTTTGTCACTGGCTAACAAATGAATACCAGATGCTTTCAGCTGATCTTTATTGTTTTCTGGTGTGTGTGTGTGTGTGTGTGTGTGTGTGTGTGTTTGGTAGAGGTCAAAAAACTCAAATACCTACAGGCACTAGACACCAAGAAGATAATGTGAAGCAAGGTTTAGATCAATTATTGTCTTTACTATAAAACAACAGCATTGATAATAGCGATGACTATCCTAGTCATAATAAGAAATGGCAGCTGACATTTGCACAGGCAACATGAAGTGCTAGGTCTGTGGCCCCATCCGATAGAGTTTATTCCCTGTCCAGAGGCCCCCTTCCAGCCATCTCCACTGATTACATAGGTGGAAGTGCAGGCCCAGCATTGCTATGAGAGCCTTAGATTTTTCAAGAGAAGTTGAACACTTGGATTTTTGTGTGGTCTCCCAATTCTGAAATAGTGGTAGCTAATTCAGATCTCTCCCTCCCTCCCCTCTCTCCCTCTATCTCCCTCCTACCCTCCCTCCCTCTCTCCCTTTGCCTCTCGTGACCTCCATGGTCTTGCCTCTCTGCTGTTGTTCTCATAGTCTTAATCTATCTCCAGGAAAGCTTTCTTTACATTCAGTCTATTGAAATCTTGCACTCTACTTCAAATTTTGTCCTCGCAGTTTCTCCTGATCCTTTTACCCAGGCATCTTACTTTTTTGCAGCCTTTGAGTCATTTCTTTTGTGGTCCACTCTTTAACTCTGCTTCAAATACCAGTTGTTTATACTTATACATTCCTTCCTGACTATAAGATGCCCGAGATGAGACCATCTCTGGAACCACCAGTCTTTGCAAATAACACCTAAACATAGATGAAGTGCCATAAATCTGACTTTGAACTTGCCAAGAGAGGGGAGGATGGATCTCTGTATTGGGGTACTTTTGTTTCAGTTTAGAAGTTGCAGCCCATCTGCTTCTTATCAAGAGAAGGTGAGTCCATCCAGTCCTCTTCTTCCTCTTGTAGCCCAGATGCCATCTCCACCATGCCTGTGTGAACTCGCTGGTGTGGAGCAGAACATGCCAAGGAATCTACTCGTGTTAAGGAGGAAGTGCACCACTGTTCCAGAAGATCGTCTGTTACACAGAAAGTTGACCAGGAAAAGGCAACAGATTTGCTCATTCATGTTCTCATCTAGAACTCTTTTCATTCCTTTTTCAGACACCATGTAGTATCACTCAATTTTCAGAGTCAGTGTTCTGAGCTTGAACTTTCTCTGTTTATACCAATTGCATTCTGAACTGCTTCTACTGATCTGATAACAGGCCGATAACCAGGCAGGCTGTGACCTAGCAAATAAATGATCACAGAGACACTGGGAACTTAGTCATGCATATTGAAAAGCACTGAGCCCAAGAACATTTTCACTAATGAATGATGAAGGCTTTGACATATCTATGCCACCATATTGCAATTTAAAAATAAACCTGCTACACTGGTTAGACCCTCCACTTTCAGATGAGGAAAAGAGTTTGTAGAAAGCAGTATTCCTTTATTATCGTGCTTAGGAGTACCCTAATGCTTGTGCTGCTGACTAACCAGCTTTTAGTTATAATTTAAGAAACTTTACTCATTCCAGGACATGCCCTGTACTACAGGGTAGGCCAAAGGAAGGTTTACAGTTGTGAGTATGCAAAAGAAACACTGAGTTCATTTGGTATTATTATTGATTAATTATTGTATTATTTTCCATCTGAACAACCATAAACTTATTTTTGCCCCACCCTGTATATTCTAGTGAGAAGAGTTTTAGTTGTGTTTATATCTAGCATAATAAACATCAAGGGACTACTGAAGTGTTTAGCGTTATAATAATCATTTAAAGATTCAAGGAAATCTAAAAGAAAAACACTCATTTCCCAACCACCTACTATGTAATTGTTAATTTGATTTCTTGTTTCCTTGTAGTATTTTTCTAATTCTGCCAATAGTTTTTATTTAGTATAAATCGTACTTTATGAAAACTTTTGCTGAACTGCTATTTCATCTTACATTACATATTTATTTCTTAACCTAACAAAAATGATCCTCTGATATTCTAGTAGATTGTTGCATCTTTTAATGGTGAGTGATCTAGAGGTATAATAGAACCTAACTATGTATATTCTGAGGTATTTAGTTTTGGGGGGCTCAAGAAAAAATCATAAAATTATAAAGCAACAATGATTTCACCAACCAGAAATATAAGCTATTATTTCAATGGCTCACTATTTGGCAATGCTGGATGTGCAATCTGGGAAGAGTATGCAAAATAGAGATTCATATAGGAATTGAAGAAAACTGTAAGACAGATGTTGACCAGTATCCATCATTAAATGGGTTTAACTTGTATTTATGAAAAATTTGACTGCTCTTAAAAAAAAATTGGCACTGGGGCCGTATCAGCCAGTCATGAGTCACATGTGGTCTCGGAGGCTTCCTGAGAGAATACTGGGAATTCCCTGAAGTGGAGATGCAGACAGGGCCATTCCCCTAGCTTGTTAGCCTTCACTGTCTTGCACAGAATTGCAGTCTCGTGCCTTCAGTTAAATAGGCTTATGGATTATATTTTTATGTAAAAAAATTAACCTTCATGAAAGGGACAAATGACTTATAAAGATTTCAGGAAAGAAGCAGAGCATTGAAAATAACACTGATAATAGAAGCCAAACAAATTTTAACAAACATGAAACTTCCTTTGCATAATTAGTTGATAAGGAGAAATAACTATTATGATTTATTTTGATATATTATTGAACAGTGTTTTATATTCTCAGTAATTCTGTTCTACACTGTTTTTATTTTTAATATATTTTATTGATTATGCTATTACAGTTGTCCCATTTTTTCCTCCCCTTTGTCCTTCTCTGCCCTGCTCTACTCTGTTTTTAAAAGCTACTCCAACCCCTCGATCTTCAGTGTGATGTGAGGCAGAGCAGAACACCTGTGCTTGTGGCCAGGAGCAGCTTGTGGCCAGGAGCAGGAGGCTGTGAGCAGTGAGCCTGGGGACCTGAGCGATGGAAGGGATGAGACGAGACAGCTGCATTAGGGATCTTGGAACTGACGCTGGAAGAGCCACGTGTTGAGGGGACTCAGTGCAGCCAACAGGGTGATATTATCTGGGAATTTAGAGGTGCTCATCTCTGCTAACCCTTCTCTCCTGCCTTGGTACTTTGTAACTCTATCCTAACCCCAATAATAAAGAACAGAGGGAAGGAGAATGAGAAACTATGAAGTGACAGAGCAGACTGCAGCCACCTGGTGGAATTTGGGGACTTAAAACAGAAATTACCATCATTTATAGAAAATAGACCTTTTATGTAGCCTGAAAATTACACCAGGACTGTTATGCAGAGAGCAGTTTCAGTTCCTCTTTGCTTATTTTCCTGTTTTTAGACAAGTGGTTCCCAAACCTGTCTACACAGTGGTGTCACCTGGGGAGCTTAAAAAACTTCCCGTGCCCATGCCCCCATCCTAGAGACTGTCACTTAAATTGATCTGGAGTGTGGCCTGTTCTTTGCAATGTTAATAAAAATATCCTAGGTGATAGTTTTGTGCAGACATTGGTTTGCTCTTACACAAGAACACTTGGATTTGGTAATGTGCTTGTGGATTCTTGGAGTCCAGATTGCTAAAAGCATTACAGCACTGTGCTTCTCCTAGCACAGCACACACCACTCTGCAATCCTGTTCTCCATGTACGTGGCTGCATCCCCCAAAGGACTGTAAGCTCCATGAAGGGCAGGGCCTTGCCATTTTTGTTCAACAAAACTCTCCAGCATCCAGCAGAGTATAGAGCATGTAGAAGATACAGAATAAATATTGCATGATTGAATGACCTATAACCTTTGCCTTTGTTTCCTATTCATTACACCCCACTCTCAGTTCTTCTTGAATGAGCAAGTGCTCTGGCTAAAAACGGATGAGTCACGAAGCATGGCTGCAGAGCAGCCATGTGAGGAAGCAGACGCACATATGCCCCTCAGCAGCACTTCCTGACATCACCAATTTAGAAATTAGGGTATGATCAAACGCCAAGTCAGTTGTCATAGTCCTCTGAAAGTTCTGGGGAAAGGACATTTGTGCGCTTTCATTTCTGGAGTTAGTGAAGATCATACTTTGTAGAGTGAATAATTAGCTACATAATTACAAACAGATTCTGTAGGTTGGTTCAAACTTATGGTTTTATGTTTTTATTTTATTTTTATATTGGTCTGCCCATGATATTTCATTGACATTTACTACACCTCTAAATCATATATTCTTTGTTCAGTGGCCAGGAATTTGATTGATCACAGTAGCAATTTTAAATTTTACAATTCAAATTACTGAGTGCAAAGCATAACGTGCCTAAAGCTGTGCTTTTCTGTAATATTTTAATCTAAATGTAGGTAGTAATAACTAGAAGATTAATGAATTTCAAAAGCTTCTTCTCCCTGAGTCTTTAAAAACCATTTTGTATTACATGTTTTTCCTCTGACTGTATCTACAAATGGAAATATACATTTACATTTTAAAATTTGGACTCCATTGCACTCTGTCTGATTAGTACCTGCCACTAGGCCCCTGGAGCACGTGGCATGTGCAGCAACTGATTATCTGCAAAAGAAAGGTGATTGACAAGAAGAAAAAGAAGCATTTTCTTGGCTCTTCACTCCCTAATATGTAAATCATAAGTTGGTTTCAATTCTGCCCCCTTACAAAAGAAGCAAATAGGCTTCTCTAGTTGATGCTTTAAGATAAATCTGTTTGTTATTTATGCTGTCTCGTCAATTGTCCCAATCACTTGGTGATTCTTTGAAGGCACCATCAATAATAGTGCCTATTAGCCTATTAAGTAGAGATCACCATAGTAGATTTTGTAAAATGTGAAAGGAAATGCTCTTCTATTTTGTAAACTGTTATCTTAATCTTTTGACATTTACTATGAAAGAAGTAGTAATGACATGTGGAGTGATTCTCATGAGATTCTAAGTGATACAACACAAAATAGAAGGAGCAAAAGTCATAAAAGTAAATAACCAGTCACCACTAGTTTTTTAAAAGGAGTTGCCATCTTTTCTGGACCCCAGATGCCTGGAGTTGGATTAATCATAATTCTTGGTCCAAGATACACTATCATCATTTGAATAAGCATGGCCCTCTTTTATTTATTTGTCTTAATAATATAAAGATGCTGAGGACCCTATGACCTCATCCAAGAACTGGAATATTACACTTATCTTCAATTTATCTAAACATTCTTTTCTGATCCCCTTATCTCCCCTCACCAGTAAACAATAAATATCCCAAATTTTGTATTTATTATTCCTTTGAAAAATAGTTTTATCATATTACATATACTAAAAGATATTAATATATCTGAACAATAAATTGAGTTTTGTTTAGTTTTGCTCTTTTTACTCAATATCATTACTAAATTCATCTAGGTCATTGTAATTCATTCATTTTATGCTGTTTTATAGAATATGGTGAACATATGCTAAATTTATTGTTCTATTTTCCCATGAATGCATATTTGAAATTTCAAAGCTTTTGCTATTCTGAACTGTGACATAGGAGCTCTCTTATGTGGGTCCCTGGTTCACACATCTAAATATTTACCTTAAATATGTCTTTTGAAGGGAGTTACTGGCCATAGAGTATACTAGTGTTCAAATCTACAAGATTTACAACTTTATAAATTGTTGTCATAAAACTGGTGAGACAATTTCACTCTTTTAATACTTGGTATTGTCAGATTTCTTATTTTTTCCATAAGTTTTGAAAAATGATATTGCATTGTAATCTTATACGCATTGTCAAGATTTTTCATAAGATTTGTCAACTTCATCTCCTTATTGGCCAAATGTATTTCTTTTGTATGAAATAGTTATCCTGCATTTCCCCCATTTTCCTCCTTTTCTAATTTTTTTGATATGTATGCTTTTTATGTATTTATGATACTGTCACCTTTAGTTATATTTGCTTTAAGTATTTTCTCCCAATTTTATGACTAATCTTGTCATTTTATTTAAACATCTTTTAATATTTGTGGTCAACTGTATCAATATATTTTCTTGTAATATAAAAAATAATATATAATATTATTTCTTATAACATATAATATATTTTACATAATATATAAATTTAGCAACTTTATACACAAACATGCTCACACATGAAAAATATTATTTTATGTATATTTATAAAATACATGTGTATATATATTTGGAAATGATATTTCCAAATATCATTATTTTCATGATTACAAATCTCATGAGTCCAAAACCAAATTATTTGTGAATAGGATATTATTTGTGCAAATTATTTGCAAATATTTATACAAAGTGATTGCAAGTTATTTTCTGTATTGAGAAGTGTTACAAGAAAAATCACATCTTAGTATTGAATATACAGTGCATTTTACACAGACAACTGAAACTAAAAAAAAAATTGATACCTTTTTATTTGTCCTAGGCTAGTTTTTTATATATTGTATATAATGAGAATGTGTATTCCCTCTAGAGACAGTATCTCCTGATATTTATCTCATATACTTATAGGCAGATAACTAACAGAGACTTCAAAATATAAGAAACTACTACACAATTCCTTTTGAGTGATACAAAACATGTCATGACATAATATCATAGCCAACTCTTACTGAGTACTTGCTAAGTACTGGGCACTATTCTAAGCACCTCATAGGCATTCACACATACAGTTCTCACAGCTGCCCTCTGAAATAGTCAGGCACGATTTCCATTTACACAAAACTGTGACAGAGGTCAGGCAGCTTGCCCCACTCGTCCTGGAACGCAGTGGAGCTAGAATCTGGAGTCCAGCTATCAGACATTTTTGAAAGCAAAAGGGCCTGCTGATCAAAACACCCTGGATGACAGGTGAAGCCTGCAGGAAACCAGGGAAAAACCAAGGTGTGCAGCCACCCATCCATGTAACATACAGAAAGTATCTTCCAAGGATTTATAAAAATCCTTGGAAATAGTGGAAATAATCTGTTTCTTGTGAGTTTTTACATCCTTTAATATGTGAACATTTATAACTAGTCCCATTCCATTTAGCCTCAAGCAACTGCTTATGTATTAAAGCATCAACACAGAGCGAGACCCAGCACCTGGAGCCTCGCCAAAGTGGGCCGCAGGAACTCCTTGCTGGCTTCTCCGTGGTGATCTGGATCTCAGCCAGCGCTGCCTCTGAGTTATACCTGTGCATGTCAAAAGAACTGGTTGTGGCCCTGGGCTCCCTTTTAAGTAGAAACAAATATTACATACCTAAGCCTTTACTCAGTAAAAAAGGGGGTATAACAAGAAAATGAGCATTTTGAAATGGAGCTCACAAGTGAGAGAGCTGTGAGCCTGAGACCATGGACGGCTGAAGTCTCACTGGACTTTTCTGATGATTTCTGATCATACAAATTGCTGGTTGAAGAAAGGGATCTCTCATGGACCACAAACCAACGTCAGTCTTCTTACAGTACCCGGAAAAGCATAATGGATATGTAGCCTTGACTTACAACTAGTTTCGTGTAAAGATAGATTAATGTAATTTTTTTTGTAACTTCTTTAACTGGGTTTATTTTAAGGCCATATAATTTGTGTGTGTGTGTTTTCTTTTTTATTATGATGTTTTGACATCTTAAAGGAAAAACCTTTCTGGCGGCCTGGGGCTAGCTAATTTTCAGAGATAGCGAAGGGCCCAGGCTCAGCATTCCTTTGTTATACAAACCAGCCACTCCAGAGCCATGCCTCTAGGGTCTAGGGGATGCACCCCAGCAGCAATCTTCCTATGCCTTAATCAGCCCTGGGCCAGGTACCAGGCAACAACAGAAACATCCCTCTAGCCTACAGCCCACCTAAATCAAGGGTTCCCAGCCTTCATCCTCCCCACCTGTGGACACAGTCACATTACACCTGAGCTCCTGTCTCCTCTGTCCCCACCTCATTCCATGGAAAAATTGTCTTCCATGAAACTGGTCCCTGAAGCCAAAACAGTTGGGGACCACGGACCTAAATTATTCAAAGTGGCTAATCCTACATCCTTCACCTGCCCTGGTTTGCTTTTCCCACAGGAGGCCGAGGCCTGAACTCTGCCCTGGCCCCTGTGTTCTGCCTCCTGACCACCCTGGTGTTTCCTGTGTGGCCCTGAATGGTGTGTCTCCTCTCAGACCTGTGAGTATAATAAACTTCCTTCTCCTGAGTTTCTCCTCCATCTTCTCTTGGGGCTGCTGCGGACTGACCATGTCACATAATAGTACAAACCAGGCCAGAAATTTGAAAACAGAACAATTTAAAAATCGAGTGACAGAGGGAATCAGTGGTGTGTCCTGGGGTTGGGAAGTCACTGTGTAACAAGCCACAGCCCAACGTCCTTCTCAGACATTTGCGTATCAGACCATCAGCAGCGGAGCCTGCTGCCACTCACAGCTCCCTGTCCACCTGAGTGACCCTGGCTGTGTGCCAAAGGCGGGCAGCGGTGCGCAGCAAACAGGAAAAATGGTATCACCTCAAAGGAACATTTTTCTATTTGGATTGGTCCTAGTTCAAGTGCTGTTCATTTTTAGAGAAGCATTACAATTGAAAAGGAAAATGAGATCTTTCTTTTCCTCTCATTTAATAGGTTTCTTGGTTGTGTTTTTAAAGCACTTTTATTGATTTAAAAATATTATCCTGGTTGAGTAAAGCATCCAAACATATGAGAAAAAAATCTGATCATTATCTTATAATGAGCTACGAGTGATTCTTTGGCATTCCCTTATTGGCTTGATGCAGGAGTCTGGATATTTGGCTGAACACTCGACTTCATTTCTCTTCGCCATGTCCAGAAACAGAAGCTCTGAAACTGCCACAGTTACTAATCATGGGGATCTCAGGCTGCTACACGTAACAAGTGCTTACTGAGCATTCACTGAAGGAACAATAGAGGGACTCATTGATTATTTTTAAGTTATTGTATGTGGTCCTTATTTTATGATAACATTTTTGTCTGAATATTGGCATACTTGACATTTAAATAGGAAAAGAACCTGGCTTCTCCCTTGTAGAATGACAGTTATAGGTCAGGCTGTCATAAAGCTATTTTTTACTTAATTGCTGAGTCTTACAAATGAGTAATATATTTTTAACCTGCTATGAATAAAGTTAGAGAAATAATTTGTGGAGGTGTACAAAATATTGGAGGCTTGGCTACCCAGGATGGTATTCCAAAACTACCATGTTGATTATAAACTATAAATCTACTTGATTATTTACTCAAGGTAGTCAAGAAATTATTTACAGTCTCTCTTTCTGGGTTGTGTTTTGTTTTTCTGAATCTAAGTCAGATGAAATTTTATTGATTTAGTGAAGGCATATTTTGGAATTTTAAGAGCTATTCAAATTAGCTACACACACACACACACACACATTTATTAGCTCCTTGAGATCACTATAAAACTCAGACATAAAAATAATTTCTCAAAACACAAAAGATAGAATTCCCCATAGCTTATGTCAGCTAGTGATATATTATTGTTTCCCACTAAGTGTCTTCACCACCAGCAGGTTTTAGTTAACATTGTGATGATAGTGAATGACCCTAAAGAGCGCTCTGTCAGTCATTTAAGGTCGTTCCTAATACCACACAGCTGTGTGAACACCATCAGCTGTGGGAGTTTCTGATGGGCACATTGAAAGTGTTGGTTTGCTGCTCCATATGGTCCTTGTGGGCTTCCTTTGACGACTCGTAGTATTCCATCAGTCCAGCTGTCAATGGCCAATTCCTCAGCTGGGCTGATGACTTGAAAACTACTCACAAGTCTTTCATTGTTTCTCATAGTTGCCACTAAAAAGCTGGAGGCCCTTTGTAGCAAAATGAAGAAACGCTCATTTCAAATTAAAGCAGCCAAGGTTCTGAATAGAACTGTCTCCACAAACCTCAGTAAACTTTTGTTTTCACACATTAAAGTCTATTTGGTTGTGGGGATACAAAGTAATTTGAAGGAGACATTTTTACTGCTTTGGTTGCATTAAAATGTAATCACACATTTGCAAAAGAGGCCCCAAATGGAGCATTGGGCACAAGTTTAAGAAGTGATCCTATTTAGTTGGCTTGTAATGGAGGTATTTAACTTTCAAATTTGTTTTCTCAAGAAAAGCAATGAACACAAAGAGATAATGGCAGTTTTACTGTAAAACTTTAATTGAGAAAGAATCAGTGGGATCGTTATGTCTTTTATTTGGGAAAACAGCAAAAGGCTTTATTGCAAAACAGCAGAAAACCTACACACTATATATAAAATCAAATAGAATTTAAAGGGAAAAGAGGTAAATATATAAAGCCTAATTCTGTAAGGAGGTTAAAGTTTTATTTTTTTAATCTTTTATTTCGCTACTAAATCTTAATTCAGAGCCAGTCTGATAGAGCCTTAGCAATTTATTGCTTACATTGTCCCAGGAAGATAATGTGTTGGTATTTATTACCCGGTGGTTGAATTTTAGTTATTGCCCTTTTTTTCAATTGGAAAATCCTTTTGTTTTAAGACAGTCGGTAAAAAGGAAATAGTTTTCAGGGAAGGTGGTTTAGAATGATTGCCTTTGTATCCTTAATCTCTCATTTAATGTCTCCACATTTCCGTTTACCTGTTGTCATAGAAGGCAGAAACCGTAGTAACTTCCAGGTATGAGAAGTGCCTTTATAAATCCTTCTCTAGTAGTTTTAAGGCATGTACAAGGGATGGTACAGGAGAAATGAATGATAATGATTATTCCTATTCGAGTGGGTGTTAGCATCTGAAAAATACTCCTAAATCCTCAAAATCAATTAAGGTTTATTTTTTTAGAAGTTTAAAGCTAAAGACTCTAAGGAACATTAGTGGAACATTATTCATCCAAAATGAATGTATCCTAATTCATTTGAAATTCCAAGAAAAGAGTGTCATTGTATAATTCTCCACTCTTTAATAATATAGCTCTCCTCATATTTTTGAGTGTTCACTTATATTGTGGTAGCCATTTTTTATTATCTCTTATACTTTGTCTTACCTCATATATTTCATTTCTTACCAAGGATAGGGCTGATCCATACTTTCTTAAGAAACATTTCTATTATACCTTGCAAATAAATCTCAGTTGGTTCCTCAAACCTTTTCTTACATGGTTTAAGAAATGTCATAATGCTCCCTTGAAGTTGGAAAGCTGGTGGGAAGAAGGTGTCCTGTTTATTTATTAAGCTGTTTTCTACAATGTGTTGACTTATTTAAAATACATTTTAGAAAACAGGATGCTAACAATTGTCAGAATTGGGATAGCAGAGTAAAAATTTGAAATGTGATAATTAAGTGGGTTTATTAAATATCAGTAAACAGGTAATTAAGTATGCTAGAGAGACCATGTATATAACAGAGTCAGTAATCTTATTGATTAAATTTTTCAACCAGGATTTAGTTATCAAGCCTCTTTGTGGTTTTATTTCATAAAATATTGAAAAAGAAAAGAGAGATAAGAAAGAAAAAGCACAAGATGAAAGTTCAAAATGATGTCCGGCATAATTTGTTATGTCTTCTTATGTGGTGGCAATGGGTCTTGCCTGCAGTTGGAATAAAATGACGGCAAAGGCAGTGACCGTGTCTCTCCCGCCCAGACGTCCCCTTAATTCTCACGGAGGACATTCAGTAAGGGAGCATCTCGCTTATTTAGACACAGCTTAATCTGTGAGTTTGATTATGAAAATAAGGCCCTCTGGGAAAATGAGGGAGATGAAAAATAGAAGAACCATTTCCACATAAAAAGTAAACAGGAATTTTGGGAGCTCAGGGAAGCTAGAAATTCGGTCATTGAAAAGATGACTGCAGGTGCTGGAACAGCTGGACAGTCACATGCAAAAAGTGAGTCTGGACACAGACCTTGCATCCTTCACAGAAACGAGCTCTGGATGAGCCCTAGACCTAAATGTAAAAAGCGAAACTGTAAAACTCCTAGCAGATATCATAGGAGAATCTGAATGACCTTGGGTGTCATTAGATGCAACATGGTATTTCAGATACAACACCAAAGGCACCACCCATGAAAGAAGTAATTGATAAACTGGACTTCACTAAAATTAAAAACTCATGCTCCTCAAAAAAAAGTAATGTCAAGAAAATGATAAGACACAAACTGGGATAAAATATTTGCAAAAGACATCTGATTAAGGACTGTTATCCAAATAGAAAGAACTCTTAAAGCTCAACAATAAGGAAAAAAAGCCTGATTTAAAAAGTAAGCAAGAGACTTGATTAGATACCTCATCAGAGACGTTATACAGAGGACAAAGGAGCATATAAAAGGATGTTCGCCATCATATGTCATTAGGGAATTGCAAATCAAAACAGTAATGAGATATCACTGTATACATGTAAGAATGACCAAAATCCTCAGCACTGACAACGCCAGTCCTGGGCGTGATGTGGAGCAACAGGACCTCTCGTTCACTGCTGGCAAGAATGCCGAAGGGTCCACAGCCACTGTGGAAGGCAGTTTGACAATTGCTTACAAAGTTCAAACTCATACCGTATGAGCTAGCATCTGTGCTCCTTGGTATTTACCTTAATGCACTGAACACTTATGTCCACACAAAAGCTTGTTCAGGGATGTTTATATCAACTTTATTCATAATGGCCCAAACCTGGAAGCAACCAGAATGTCCTTCAGTAGGTGAATGGGTAAACAAACTGTGGTATTTCCAGACAACTGAATGAATATTCCTCAGTACTAAAAAGAAATTGAGCTATCAAACCATGAAGAGACATGGCAGAACCTTAGATTCATATTGCTAAGTTAACTAGAACAAACTGAAACTACTATGGACACCATAAGAAGATCAGTGATTGCCAGGGGTTAGGGGAATGGAGAGATGAATAGACACAGCGCAGAGGATTTTTAAGGCTGTTCTCTATAATACTACAAGGCTGGATACATGTCCTTATACATTTGTCAACACCTGTAGAATGTACAGCACCAGTACAAAACATGGATTTGGGGTAATGGTGTGTCAGCGTAGCTTCATTGATTTTAACACAGGTACCACTGTGGTGCTGGGTGTTGGTAGTGGAAGAGGCTGTGTATGTGTGGGAGCAAGGGAAACATAGGAATCCTCTGTACTTTCTGCTAAATTTTGCTGTGAAATTTAAACTGCACTAAAAAAATCAAGCACATTTAAATGGCTGAGGACATTTAAGGAAGAGGACTTGTATTTTATCTTAAGATACCTATTAGACTGTGAGCTGCTGTGCACCTCCCTCTACAACACAGGTGGCAAACACAAGGCCTGCAGGCTGAATCCAGCCCTCCACCTTGTTTTATCTGCCTGACACCTTGTTTCTACTTGGCAGCAGCACTGAGCTCTCACTTAACTGTTAAGGAGTAGTTACATTTATATAGTCCTAAAATTACATTCGACCCTTTGAAGGCAACCACGAGGGTGATGTGGCCCGCAGTGAAAATGAGTTTGACACCCCTGCCTACAGCCACAGACCTTCTTTGAAGGCTGGCTGCGTGTCCTCAGGTTTTTGGTGATTCAAGGGAGTGAAGAGTTTGAGATGGTGGCAGCAGTGAACATGGAAAGGGCTCAAAACAAGAACTGGAACACGGCGAGAATGCCTTTCAAAGAAGCCGCTGCCCTGTGGATGGCTAGGAGTGAACCCAACTCACCTTTTCCTCAGAAAGATGTGACTGAATGTAACTATTGGTGGGAGATTGCACTTGGGGGCCTGGGACAACAGTTGGTGGAAGTGCTAACATCTGCTTCCATACCTGCCAGAAGGTTCTATTTTACTTTGCATTTTGATGCTTCTCATTGGGTGGCTAGGAGCTAACCTACTGAAGAAACGAGTGTTAGGCACCACATACATGCTGTGCAACGTTGTAAATGAATGGAGAGAAGATGTAAGACACAAACTTGACACCAGGTGGCAAAGGATGAAGATGTTCAATATAACCATTATGTAACAATATTTCATGAATTTTCAATATTTTGAAAGTACCAAAGCAATTTTATAAGGCATGAGTAAAAATGAACAGGTTTTAAGCTAATGCTCATGGATTTATGAAGAAATAAAGAATACTGAGGGAAATAGAAAGTTTTTTAAAAAATGTCTAAACTGTGACATAAGGAAATCTCATAGCTCAGTCAACCAGAAGGGAGATAAAATAGTGTCCAGGCATTTCTTAATTGGAAATTTCTTTTTCTCAGCCCCAAAAGAAACTTTCCATCTGTTCTAGCATCTGTTTACTGTGGTTCAAGAGTTTCTTTAATTTAACAAGTAGGTGTGACAGTTGTGACATCTGGGAATTTTTATAAGGACACACAAAAAAGAGTTGAGGTGGCCACTAACCAGTTTCATAAGCTTTTCCCACATTCCTTATATACACACAGAATTAAAATAACTGATCGCATGGCACATTTATACCTCTTTTTGTTTAAAAAAAGGCTTTAAATTGATGTAATATTGGAATTGTACTTGTTTTTGTTCCTAACCCATTTATCATGAGATGAGCAGAAAGAAGATTCCCAACCACAGGGCACAGTAGGACTTAGGAGACGTGACTTCCAGGTCTGTGAGTGGGACTCATTGCCCTGTGGATTTTGGACAGTTGCACATTTCTCTTTCACTCAATTTGTCCACTGGTAAAAGTGCAAATTTAAATATCTGCCTTTTCCAAATACACTGGAATGTCGAGAAAGAAAATACACTAGAAATATAGTTGCTATCATCTGAATGTTTGTGTCCCCCACATAATTTCCATGTTGAAATCCTAATATCTGATGCGAGGGTATTAGGAGGTGGGCCTTTGAGAGGTGCTTAAACCGTGAGTGGGGAGCCCTCATGAATGGGGTTAGTGCCTTATACAAGTGGCTCCGGAGAGACCTCTAGCCCTTTCACCATGTAAGGACACTCCGAGGAGGCACAGGCTGTGAGGAAGCTGGCCTTCACCAGAATAGCCACACAAGTGTCTTGCTCTTGGACTTGCCAGACTGTGAGCAATATATTTTTATGGTTTGTAAGTTACTGAGTCTGCGGTATCCTCTTCTCTCATAGCCGCCTGAACGGACTAAGACAGCAGTCCACACCTGCAGACGAACACCGGTACTGTTGAGATTCCCCCATCTCACGTGAGTACTTTGGAAACTCTGGATTCTGAAAGCTTCGTAATTTCTTGCTTTCATTCGAGGACAGAAGCCATTATCTTAAAAGTTCAGAGATTCTGAATATGGTTTGAATATGAAAATATTTCTTTTTACCTTTTAAAAACATTTTAATGTATATGTTAATTTATTATTTTGGTTTGCCTTTCTAGCTATACAGAATCTCCAGTATTTTATTGTGCTTTTCAATAAGTATCAGGCACCCTTTGAAGAGAAAAGTTTTGTGCAATCATTATCTTTCTGTCTTTCACATTTGGACATTGAAAAATTGAAGGAATGTGACTTCACTGACATTCTCTCTTGTGCCCAAAGCAAATGTTCCTTGCCCCTCTGACTCCAATGCATATTCCCATCCTACTTTTGTTTGAAGTGATTTTCTGTAGTCGGACATACTGGTCATCCTGATGTGGTCTTCAGGGGGTTCCATGGGGACCAGGGAGTTCTGTGTTCCTGGATAGTCAACTAGTGTTCAGACCATAACGACAACTCATGATCCTTCCAGTCTGTAAAGGTCTCGACCTCAGACCACTCAGCCATTCTGTGTGAAAGGGACCTTTCCTGTCCAGATTCTCTCCTTTTGACCTGATTGGAATTCTATAAGCTTTAGGAATGAGATGAGGTATGGGAAAATCTGAGAAAATCAGGAATGCTGAAGCAAACTTGTTTCACATTATATAAGGTGAGTTAACAGTTAAGGGTTAGGTTAATTTTTTTTCTGTTAACTACTAGGCCAAAGTGCAAGTATTCTTTTACATGCCTCCAAGAAGCAAAGAATGCGGGAGACTTTTAGCTCTTAAGTGATTCTCTATATTTTGTTGACTCGCTAGAATCTTGTATTTGCTATTCTGTTATCTTTATGTATATCTATAATGTTAAGGATATTAATAGAGTCAAAAATGGAGAAATAAAAAACTAAATATATGGAGAAATGCCTAACCTCATTTCAATTAGAAAATGAAGAACACTGTGCGATCACATTTTACACACAATACACTGGAAAAAACTTAAGCAGCCACAATTCTGAGTGTGGGTGAGGATGTGGATCAACTGGATTTCTTATTTATTACTGGCAGGAATATGCATGGGTCCAATGACTTAAAAGAAGTAATTTAGCTTGATGACTCAGCAGCCCTGTTCCCTTAGATATGTACAAGTATGCATATCAGGAAACATGAACATGTGCCTGTAACAGTTGTACCCTGGAGACAACCCAACTGTGGCTCCTGAATGAATCTATCAGCGGTGTCATGAGCCAGGACAAGATTCTGCCAACTGAGGTGTTTCCATTGGAAAAGACTAAGTGAAACAAGGACCACGGGCACCTGACACTACACCAACACATGGGATGTGTACACAATCATTTGTTGAATTGATGAATGGTAAAAATCATTCATTTTGGGGTAATGTGACTCCTTGAGTATTGATGAATGTTTAAGCAGCCTTTCCTGACTAACCTACTTCCCTCTGATGATACAAATTTATGAAGCCTTTTACCAATTATTTTCTCATCTCTTAATGATTCTCCATTATATTTATTTGCATTTGTAAAATTTTTGTGCCTTTCCCATTTCATACTTGGAATCAGCTTAAAAACTTCTGGAGAACAAGGACCATATTATTAGTTTCCTTTTTCTCTCCTTATAGATCAACACAGAGTAGGTAACCCTTAGCTGCTTCAAACTTAGTGAAACAAAAAATCCACTCACATTTTCCTCTTTTTTTACAAAATCTATTTTGAAAAGAACAAATCATAGTCAAAAGCAGACTCTTTCAACCAGGCAAAGTGCTCTGTGACTTCAAGTGCCACTTGAAAGCAGTTATGGTAATTATTCATTGTGTGTAGGAATATGTTTGCAACAAATACAGAGACATTTTTATGTGGTAATTCTAGGATATAATGAAATTCTTAGCACATAAGGCATTAACGGTAGAAAAACATTGTATGTCTGATATTCATCCAATTAAAAACATGCTAAACAATGTGCTATGCTCATTATCTTGCTAAAAAAAATGGAATCCAGAAGCTGTTGATATTTTAGTTCTAACAGGTTATTTTTTCTATTGTTGTTTAATCAAATACTAATCAGGAGAGATGCACTTTATAATAGGAGAGCCAATTTATCTGACATCAAAACTACCCAGGCAGTTAGCCTTAGATGATTATTCTTAGAACTATGTTAACCTATTTCCAATTAAACTGTATTTTTCTGTTGTTAGTATGGTTACAAGAGGCACAAATTTAAAGATAAAAAGAAAATGTGCTTCACCACCCTTTCCCTTCTACTCAGTCCATCACTAATTTAAACCTTCTAATATGCTAATTGGTTCATATGTATCAGAGGAGAATCTTGTCATAGAAATCCCAAACCAAAATAGCACGACCGAAAAGGAAGTTTATTGTTTTATTAACTGAGTGCTCTATATCTGATATGCCCAGGATTTATTGCTAGTTCTGCTTCCTCTGGTTTGGATTCATTATAATGCAGGCTTTTTTAGTGGTGGTTACATACCTCATCTAATGGGAAAGAGAGCTTCTTTCCTTCAAGAGCGAAGCAAGAACTCAGTTCTTGTAGTTTGATGTTGAGCCGTAGACTCATCCCTGAATCAATGACTGTGTCCAGGGGAACAGAATTAGTTTAGACCCACGGTGTATGCCTATCTCTGAAGACACAGGACTGGGGAGTCAGTAGCCTCCAAATACATAAGCGGCATCTAGGAGGTGTTGATGCTTGCACAAAATTCAGGGTACTGTTACCAGGGGAACTCTATGCTAAATGGTCCAATCATCTTCTGTGTTATACCACTCAAGTCAGTTCTACATTTTCTTGTAACATATTTAATCACAAGCTGTATATTTTTTTTGTAAAGAGGCATGAGGGGTGCATGAGGGACAAGATAGACTAATTTTTTGTTAATTGGCTGGTGAATTGAGCTGTGAGTCCCTTTTCTGCTAGGTGACTACAAGGGGACAATTTGGAATATATTTTCTTAATTCTGAGAGGAGTTTCTTGACGATCCTTTATGCAAATGGAAGAAATAGGAACACTTGATGCAGGAAAAGTATGTATCAGGATATTTTTGTGGCCTGATAATGTTTATTCCAGGTATCTTTTGCTATACAAGCTTGGGGGAAAGTGCAGTGAATTTGTGTGAGTAAAGACTTCTGGGAGGAAATAGAATTTCCCCATTCTGTTTGAGACCACCTTATTGTTCAATAGAACATCAGATAGATTGATATGTTTTCAAATAACTTCACCTGTGTCCCCTTATGGAGTATTCACCCTGACAAGGCACGTGTGAATTTTACCAGCTAACTGCAGGATGTCACATAGGAAGATTCTTCCTTAATAGTCCATGGCTGGAAGACCTCCTTGTCACAGTAGGCACAGTGTGGGAATGGAAGCCTAGACTGGAAGTTTAAAAAGGGGATCTGGAACTTTGGAAGCTTATGCATGGTATACCTCTGCCACTTGTGCTGCATCATTGGGGTAGGCAAAAAGGTTCAAATGAATGTGCCAGACTAGATCAGGTAAGTGCAGTGGGTTTGTATGGCAGCGACAGCAGAAGTGACTACTGAGTGTTGGGGCTGGTATGAAACTGGTCCAACTGCTGAGGGCCTTCCTTCCTTCTCTTCCTCCTCCTTTTAGTCTTTCTGTCTCTCCCTCATCCTCCCCCTCCCTGCTTCCTTCCCTTCCTGTGTTAATTCTGCTGGGTAAAGTGAATGAGGAACTGAGGTAACTGTTCTTGACAACTTGGTTAAAGAAAAATGTTTCAAAAGGTAGTCATTGGACTTCTTTTAAATTGGTCCTGTGGGGGTTGAATGATTAATTGGAATATTAAAAAAATATGTGATCTTAATCATACCTCAGGCTGGTGGTGCAGGCCACATTGATTTTTACTGGATTAATTGAAAAAAGAACCACAAAACTTAGAGTCATTCCTAAGAATTTTGCTTTTCATTCTCCTGCTTTCTAGTTGCCAAACCTGATCAGACATAAAATTATCTTTAAAGTAAATTGTTCTCACACCGTCGAATGTAGGCTTGGATGGTAATAACATATCTAAAGAAAGAATGAAACAGTTAGAAAAGGGAAGGAGTCATTGGTTAGCAGAGAAAAACGAGGGCCAGGGAGGCAAGCATTGGCACTTCCATCCATTGTAGAGCGAAGGCTGGCTCATGGGCCTGCCAGACATCTTGGCAGGAACAGACCAGTTCTCAGTCATGTTTCCTTAGCCAGACGCCATTGAACAGTGAAATCAAATAATTAATGTTGTTTTCAGAATCCCTGTTCATGAAGCAAACTTATTATATTTTGACCTCCACATAGGGGAAGAATTCACTGAATAAAGTATTTATTTAATGGAAATCTTTGATGGCAGAGGATGGCAACATCAAACTGAGCTTTGAAAACACCAATTTCAAACTTAATAGATTAAATCCATTGGAAAATATAAAAATAAATGGAGACTGTCATTTTCAGTATAAACTAAAATGGATGCTTGAAGATGCCACTCTCAAAGACAGTAAAGACAGCACAAAGTTTTTTGACTTGATTCTTCACATTTTTGAGACCTACTATGCAAGATGCTTGGGATATAACAATGAACAAGATAGTCATGCTTTCTGCCTTTGAGCAACATTCTGGTAGAGGAAAATTAATTATATAATGGTAGTTAAATAATTATTTATAATTTTTAGTAACAGGTAAGAATGACAAATAAGCACTACAAAACATGAAGTGAAGTGCCTGCCCTAGTCCAAGGGGTCAGGGTTGGTTTCCTTGAGAAATAACAAGTGACTTAGGATATGAAGTCTGAGTAATGAGGAGCATTAATAGTGACAGGACAGAGGGAAAGATTTCTGTATTGTATCTGTCAAGGTTCTTGGTTACAAACAATAGAAGCCTACTGACTAGCTGGCAGTTTAAAAAATTATTGAAAGAAATATTCTATCATATGACAGAATCAATTGGGAGGCTGGGAAATAGAGAAAGAACCCTCTGCTGTCTTGGTCATTTCAGCTCTGTGCAAACTCCACTTGGCGTAACAAATGCTCTGTCTGCGGTGGAGCCTCAACCACTTGCAATAAACTCTGCTGCTTGTAGGAAACCCTGGTGTGGACAGAGCTCTGCGTAAGGGAAGAGGGACTGGAGGAAACCGCTGGTGGACTCGGTGCTGCCAGCTTTGCTTTAAAGACACTCAGATTCCACAAAAACAAACAACTACAGCAACAACAACCCCCACCCTCCCTCCCCCACACAAAGAACATCTGTGCTAGCTAAATACATACTTCTGTGGGCGGCTCCTTCTTTAGTATTCCTCACTCAATCTTAAGTGACTTTTTAGAATATTCATCCAGGTAATACAAAGCGCTTTCACAGGAATTTCACAAGAATTCTAGGCTAAAAAAAAAAATAGTGGAGTATAAGGTCTAATGATCAAAGTGAAAGAGAGGATTGGATAGATACTTCACCAATGATTGCAGGGCTTGTAGGTGGGAAAACTGGTTAATCTATATTAAAGTCACAACAGTTAAATTTCAGTCCATATATGGAAACCAACTGTATCTTATAATTACAATGTAAGTACAGCCTTCATTCTTTTCTGTACTTATTTTACTATGTGGTATTGGGAGACAGTTTGGTTTACTCCAGGACAGAGTTTGAGGTTCTGACCCAGTCCCAGCTAATGGAGAGGCTTAAAGTAAAAGCAGAGATATTAGATGCGTATTAGCAATGACCTGGCATTTTGGCGACATTGCCCTTGTTTGAGTCACTTCAGGGCCAACATATATCTATTTCCCATAAATGTGAAACAAAGCAATCAAATCTTGGTGGGAAAGGGTACAAATTAGCTTGTTCTATTTTTTCTCAAGTATTAGATTTTCAGTCAGGGATTTTATAGCATCTCTGTGTGTGGCATTTCCAGAGAATACTCTAACTGAAGAGAGTATTAATGCACTTAAAGCTAAACATTGATGCTGTGCAATGAACAATCTGCTGTTAATATAATTTATCCTTTTAAAAATGTACAAACATGACATATTGCATGCACTTAGTGCTAATCTATTTTAGACATTCATTTGGTTTGACCTGTGACCATAATATATTATGTTCCTTGAGATATTTATCTTGTCATTTAGAAACAAGATTACAATTAATGCAACACATATGATTTTAAATTACTATCTCAACTAGAGATGTGTGAGTAATGATTAGACACAGCTTTAAACCCTCTGCTTATAATTTAAATTACCAACCTTTAGCTAGTGCCTCATCGTAAGCCATTAAATAAGTCATTGAATTAGAGAACCACATATTGCTTTTGCTGTTAGACCTATAGAAGGTATTTCCCCATTTAACTGGTCTAACCCTAAGCTACTGTATCCAAACTCACGTAATAAAAACAATCACCAGAGAGGGCACTTATATATTTATGTTAATAGTATAATAAAATTGTAGCTGGCATTCATCTAAACTAGATATAAAAGAGTTATCCTTTTTTGCTTCGTTCCATTTTTTTTAAGGAGAAAAACTATGGTATTGAGAAAAGTGAGTTCACAGTGAGGATTTAGTTCACAGGGCATTTTTCAAGAGAAAGCGGCATAAGAAAAAGTCCAATTTGTTATGCTTTCCACACCTCCTTCACAGCATTGGCTTTGCCAGATTATAAATTCTGGAAAGACACATGGAAACATTTTTTGACTGATATCTGTGGTAATAAATGATAACCATTTTTGTGAATAATGGCAGATTATTTTTGCTCACTATCCTCTATTTACTATTACTAGATGGATACAGTATTTATTCAGCTCTTACTGTATGGTAGGCACTGTACTAAAGCATATTTGATGTATGAACCCACACTTTGTGTGTTCTCATGCATATGTAATATATATTATGAATACATATAATATATACTCACACATATTATATATAATTTAATATAGAAAAAACTCTCTTCAACAAGATAAATTTCTTAACAGCAGAGATTGTCTTAAACCTTAGTATTTTTCCCACATGCTTGGTAAAATATGGTCAATAATTGCCACTCAATAATGGCCCATTGCATGAAAATGAAGATGTTCTTTTGTGATTTGACTTTTTATAGTACACGAGAAGACAGTTCCACAGGGTTAATAAAACTACAAATAACGCAAACCAATGGCAATATAGAATTATCTGAGAAGCATAGCTTTCTCTCAAATGCGTTAGAATGCTGTAGATTTACTAGAGTCAATCTACAAACAAGTTTAATGTCTGGCATTAGACTGGAGTGGGGGATGAATAAACTACACATTTATAGTTTAACTGACAAGCCCAGAGTAGTATATACGAACATGAGAACTATTGAATGCTGAACCACAGGGTACTACCTAGAACATGAGATTAGAGGAAAAGTATTAGAAAGGGCACACAAAAAATAGTAGCTCTCTAACTACATAAGCCTTTGCATTAGAGAAATGGGGTGTGGATCTGCACTCTGCTATTTTTATGCTGTGCATTTTGAGGCAAGTTACCTAATTGCTCTGAGCTCTTTGCACCTCTAAAATGAAGTGCTACCTCCCAGTGAAATTACAACAACTAAATAAGGGCACACATTTTAAACACTTCGAACAGTGTCTTTCACAAGGTAAGCAATCATTTAGCTTCAAGGTGAAGTGATACTTTAGGTAGACCTTACAGTGTTAGGCTTTGGGAAAGAAAGGGAGAGATCAAGAGCAACCCAGGCAGAGGAAGAGCATAAGCAAGAGAAGTTAGGAATGAGAACAGTGCATATGAGCAAGAGTGAAGGAGTCCATTAAAAGAAAGTGGACAAAGTTAGCAGCAGAGGAAAATTCAATTTGTTCAGGAAAATAGGTTTAGGAAGTTGAGAGCCAAAATAGCGTGCACATGTTGAGAAGGGAAATGAATACAGTCGGCAGATCCTTAGCACTCCACACATTAAGTTTTAGATGGCATGTGACTGAATACCCCTCGACAGTTGCCTTTTCTTCCAGCACTTGCCATGTAGTGTTGTATATTATGGGCAATAAAGATACTGTTTTTATATGAAATAATGAGTTTGCATGCTGACAATCCTTTGCTTTTTGTTGTGCAGGTCTGATGTATGTTTATGTATATACAGTTATTGCTCTATAAAAAAGGAAGAGTATATATGTATTAAAATGAACAGGAAGTACTTAGGGATCTTAGAATTGAAGTTCTATGGAAGTATAATATGAATTGATTTTTATATAGAGTATATATTTATAAGTGTTGTCCTCCGTTACAGTGCCGAAATCTTTGGTATCACTTAAAGTGTTCTCTGTTAAGGACATGTTCCAAAATGTTAGGTTTTAATTGTAGAATTAATTGTAAGACATATTGATTTAAAATGTCCATTTTAAAACTTTTCTCCAAGTTTTGAAATAAGAAAATGTTTATCTTTTGGCAATTTAAATGTTAGTTTATTGAACTTATTGTATAGTTCAATAGATTAAGGCCATAATGAACTAAAGAATGACTCAATATGACACATTATGAAAAAAGAAAATAGGGCATCTTCCAGAATACCAGACTTAATTTTGACAGGAATTAATCTGTTAGCTACCTGCTAGATCGCTTGGTTTTCCTATGCCCAAAGAGCTGAGAATAACTCATTTTTATTGAACTTGACTATTGTACTCTAAGGAAAGTATCTTCAAAAAATAAATTGTTATTCTCTGTCCTTTAAAAATAGCTATTTGAGGAGTTTATAGGATTTCCCTGGGTGTCTTATTGAAGCTGTCTGATTCTTATGCAGATTTTCTCTAACATAATATTTGGTTTGCAGAATGGTAGCTCACAGGAAAATGGCTGCCTAACTGAGGCAGAAGCATAATTATGTTATCATTAGAAATATTTAAATATAAATAACATTCTATATTTCTCCTTGTCACTTGTCTGGGTTTTGACAGGAGGAGTCATTTTTTATGGGATTCCTGTGGCCCCATAGATTTTTATCCTGTTATCCAATTTTCCGCTGCACTGCTCTCCTTCTGTCAAACTGACTGCCAGCCAGCCTTACATTCTCCCGAGAGGAGGAGCAAAGCTTTGTATTATGGTGGACAGAAGAAGGAGAACAAAAACAGATCTTTCCCCTCCACGTGCGGCACTGTCTCTTTCTAATGGGAAATTCCATTGTCTGAGGGGTTGAAAGGATAGGGAGCTACAGAATAGGGGAGACCTCAGGTTTTCATTCAATGGCAAGATAACGTCGCAGGGCAGACTCAAATGTCAAGCTGAGCAGCGTACAAATCAGCAGTTTTCCAGGATGCTCACAGCCACAAGAGTTGCTGAAACGCTGCCAAACTGGTTTGTGCGGAGTATTCCCTAGTCTTTCAAATGTTGGCTTGCTGGGGTATGAAATGAAAGCATACTTATCAATCATGCTGTAAGGGAGGAGAAAAGAAGCATTTCTCCTCCATGTGAAGATGTTGCAGTGGCTGCTGTATCATCTGGGGTTTTTTCTTTGCCATTGGCTTACAGTTCAGATCTTAGAGCTGAGATCAGACGGGGCAAAAAAGGAGTGGATTTGATGGAATGTTAAATAATTGAGAAGAGTCTAAAACAGGTGGCCAAGCTCAGACTCCATCTAAAGGCCGTCAAAATACCAAATTCAAAAACCAAATCAAACCAAAAATGCTCTTGAGTCCACATAGATTTTTAAGCCCAGTGTGGCCCACGGCCTTGTGAATGCAGTCTCTGGATGAGAGAGTGGTTCTGTGAGCCTGCCAACAAGCCGTGCCAGGTGCGGTAACTGAACAGGTAGTTGCTAGCCCTATGTTAAGATTAAGACCTTATTGTGTCTCAGGAACTGTACTTTGTCCTTGATATCATTTAAGCCTTATAATAACCTCTGAAAAACTGATTCATTATATACACAAAAAGACAAAGTTTAGCAAATATTTTTCTTTTTTACATTATAAGTAAACATTCTGTTTTTTACTAGAATCTTAGGAATATATTTAGCATCATATGGGTCCATTTTTATTCCTGTAAGTACAAATGAATTATATGATCTTGAAAATGTTGAACTGTATAAGAAGTTCTTCTGTCAGCTGTTCAAATTTAAAGTTCTATTCTGAATTTAGTGAAACATCTTACTATAAGATATGATTTTCTCATAAGGGCATGAGTACTTAAGACACCATGAACAAATGTAAAAGACATTCATCCTTCCCACTTTTCTGGGTAGCTTGTGTTTCAAAATGGGGTCATACACCTTGTGGATTAGAGATTTTTGTTTTCATCCTTGGTCACATAGCCCATGAAAAAAGATTAATTTACCTTCTGGCACAAAAGGGTGTTTCAAACATGACAGTTATATACTGTTTACAGAGAGTTCTTTTCTCCCCATATATGTATTTACCACCAACAAAATTGTTTTATATGTCTTTGAACTGAAAAAACACACATCCTTTACCACCGCTATGGTTTCAAATAAATAATTGGTCATTGAAAGAGATTAAATAATTTTAAAACTGTGTGTCACATGTATATGGACGAAAGTCACATGCATAGTCTTATTTATGTTCATATATTCCATTTGCATAATAGCTCTATCTTCTATGTGTTGTTTTCTCATGTTCCAGAGAGTAGGATTTTTATTCTTTTTTGAACTGTGTACCTGATATGTCTATACACAATAAATCAAAATATCTACATAAAAAGGGAGCTGTGATGCCTTCCAAAACCAAAGTTTTGGGCTTTGGGGAGTGCCTAATAAATGCTTGACTTAATGTATCTGCCACTTTAATACAAGAGTCAGATCATTTAAAGTTATTTTATCATGTTCACTGGTACAAATACAGTATTCTTGACTATATTGTGAAGGATTTTTAGCACACCTTAAGAATGTAATCAAATTACATTCTTAAGTTATAATAATTTAGAGTCTTTGATGGGTTCAATGTGTGTGAACTGGTGTTTTGAAGAGTTTAAGCATCTAAACCTCACTTGATTTTCTTTTTGACTCATATTAACGTGTCTAGTCAGTTATGTGCCATTTTCCCTTCTGTTATAAGAGACATGAATATGAGACAAATTAAGAAAAGACAGTAGTGGCTAATAGTATTTTAGTGCCCACACTAGCTTTTAGCAAAGCTAAAACCAGGTAACTTAGTACATCTACACTGGGAGAAGCTAAACATCCAACTGTTGAAAAAAATGGTAATTTTTGTTGCTGTCAAATCTATGTTGTTTAGCTCCTGAAATTCTGTTCTATTTTAGTATGAAGTTAAATAAATACACTTATACTTTACTCTCACTCTTTATAAATTATTCTGCTCATTGACCATATGTAGTTAATTAAAACCTAAAATGCTAACCAGCTGAATAAGATAATTAAAGAATATAATTTTCAGTAGTAGCCAGATTGAATTACATAGATACCTACTCAAGATTGTGCTAAAACGTTGTGGACAAATAGAGAATAGCAATAATTAAAATGAAGCTGTAAATTCCAATGTATTTTTCTGTCTCTTTTCAGGAGCAGAAGAGTGATAAACCAGTAGTTTCTGACTTTATTCACAGAGGCAAATTTACCCTGGGTTTTTTCCTTTTTTCATGAACCAAGAATGTCATACAGGAGCCCAATCGCACTTCACTGTGTGTATGTATGTGCACACATGCGTGTATATGTGTGCATGCATGTGAATAGAGTCAGAGCCATGGGAGCTCTCCCTTAAGAATTTCTGGCTTCCTGTGTGTGTCCTCCTTGTCTCATTACTCCCTTAGTCTGCACGAGTATTCAGTTCATGGCTTTTGGTAGCATTTTAATGGTGTCTGTTTTTTGCTGGCCCAAGTGGAGGACATTGATTCCGTTGTTCCAGTAACAGCATGAAATATAGTTTGTGGTAGCTTTTTGGGTGAAAAAATGTTCATTACAGTTTCCTGTTCCTCCACATGTTGCCAGAAATGTTACTATTGGTCAGATCTGAAGAGATCTTTTGGATCTGTGACTATTTTTTAGATTTTCACCTAGGCACATTTTGTAAATGCAGCAAAATTTGTTGCAAGAGTTGGACTTAAAATAAGCAGGGCTCTCTATCTCTACCAAAGGCAGACAGAAAAACAAACAAATTAAACTTTTGGGTGAACAATTCTTACAGATATCTAAAGAAATTCCATGTGTACAGTTCCTTTTATAGACTAAGGAATATAAAGGGATGGAACACTGAGCTGTTCTAAAAGTGAACATTCTAAATTAATCAGTCACTAATTGTAAGGGGAAAAAATAGACAATGCTTGATGAAAATATCATGTCCTGACCAGCAGCTGTAGCATCACCTGGATGTCTGAAATGGGCCACCTCAGGCCTTACTACAGACCTTCTAAATCAGAACCCACATATTAATGTGGTCCTGGGTATTTGTGCTCACATTCAGGTCACAGAAGCACATAGTTGGTTTCCATGCAGTCAACACAGTAATTTCCAACTTATCACTAGATGATGTTTTTATAAAGCATTAAGGTTTACAGAGGTAAACTACTTTGTAAATACAGCCTGAATTATGTCTGTTTCAATCTGCAACACAAGTAAATTAACCTCTCCAATAAGGCCATTTTAATTTGTAATTACTACTGTAAGCTTAGAAAGGAAAATACCAAACTAAATCAAACCACAAAGGTCACATTTGAAAAACCAAAATATCTATAAACATGCTGTAAAATGTCCATGTGTATTTAAATAGTATTGGTATTAAGCAAAATTTCCAAAATCATTCCTCTTTTATTACTTGAATTGTTGACAGGATAGTTACTTTTTATTTACTTGATAATAAAAATGCCCCTGGGGAAGGAAACATATGTGTTCCTCTTCTCAAAATTCAAAACTGACTGAATGAATTAAACTCAAACTTACAGAAATAATTCACCTTCAGGTTAAGCCTTTCCCATCATGGTGGCAACCAGAATTAAAGAGTGACTGGAGTGACATTTAGGAATACTTAATAATCATAGATTTTATAAGGGGCATTTTTCTCATTAGCATTCATGGTTGATCATTATGTCTCAGAATTGACGGTAAAAGTGATCACTGATACATTTGCTCTGTTACCTGGATGCCTATTGATCTGACAGTACAGAAGTGTTAACTTCGAGATTCCCACTTTCCCCTTTTTTCTCTGCCACTCTGTCTGCCTGTTCTTTTTCTCTCTCTTTGCCTATTTGTGGGTGACTTTGTTCTAGACTTTAAGATTCAAAAGAAATAAGAGACATGACTCTTATCTTCCAGATTCTTCCAAGTTCCTAGTATTTTCCTGAGCTGAAACACCATCTTGACATGTCCTAGTGCTTTTCTTGCTGTCATTCTGTATTCAGGGCCAGTGACTTATTTTCACTCTGCTTTTGTTTGTTCTCCTTCCACATCACCCATTTCTTTATAAATAGATCAATTGTGGGAGCATCACTGTCTGGTCATGGAGACCACTGCAATCTATGTATGATTCTTAAAATTTGAGTGCATGAAACCAAGATCACACATCACCCTTCATCACTCTTCCTGCTTTGTTTCTAGACATAGTACCCCGTGAGATGCTATCATCCTTTAAAACAGCTTATACTTGGTTTTGTGCATTTGAAATTCTAACTAGATACACTTTCCAAAAACATATGTCAACTACAAACAGTTGGTATTAAGGAAAAATTCTGTATTTTAACTCCTAGCCACAATTAACAAGGTAGAAGAAAAGGTATGCAGATTTGATCCTAAAATACAGCAGTAGCATCCAAGCTTGTAACAAAATCTATGAAACTCCATACATTTTTTAAAAATCAAGATAAATAAACCTAAATTATAAAAAAAATACCTTTTAAAGTCTAGTTTTCAGATCTGTTGTAGGTTGCCTGTAGAGTGAAGGGAAGAATTGTTCCCTTTATCTCATGTCAGGAAGTCGAATGGTTCCAACCTAGGTTCTAGTGGCGGGGCGCATGAATTCATTGATAATGGAAATATTAACAAGAGACAAGTTTATTATACTGTGGGAGTACTGAGTAGTGAGTAAGTAGCAGAGTAGCCAGAGGCAAGGGTTTACATATCAGCTTAACAACAGGGGAGAGTGGTTTAGGGCTTCAGCGTGAAAGTGCAGAATGTTCTTTGGGGCAGCCTCGTCCTGGAAGGAGGCTGGAAGCTGCCCTAGAAGAGGGTTAATGGCAGCTCTGTTGTGGGGGCTCCACTTTCATCAAGGAAAGTTCACATAAGATTTTTTTGTGTTGATTCCTTCAAAGGCTTTTCCCAACTTTCTCATTGCACTGGTGTTTAAGAAGCTATGTTTTGCACTTGTAATATGCATTAGTCCTCACTTTATTTAATAAAGGTGAGAAATTTATATTATTATATACTTAGGAATAATGTCTCTGTCTTCAAAAATAAATTTAAGATTTAGCCTCTGCTCTACTATGAAGTGTTGGAGCCAATTAGATGAGTAGCATGGCATCCTCGTTAAAATTAGGGCATAAAATTATACATCATATAGTTATATGGTGTTACTGACCCAACTTGCTACATTTTTGACCTTACAAAAGGTGCTTTAAAAAGAAGTTTAAGGAATGACCAGGGAATCATATAAACACAAATGGAGGAACAGGAAAAATGGTAGGAGCACTTATGTTTGGCTTCCATCTACTGGCTCCAAAGGTGCCTGAAGTTTTTCTGTTGTTCTTGATGCTTAGTGTTTTCTTCCAATGTCTCCAATTTCTGGCTGATTTTCCTGGTCCTTTATTGTTCACATGTCCATTTTTCGTCCATTATATTATAGCTCCTTAAGGGAAAGGCGTGGATACCACTCAGCTTGTCTCCCTCCCTATCTGGTACCTGGTACATTGTAAGTGGACCACATCTTGGACCAGATATTTGAGGAACAGAGTCATAAGGAAGATCCATTTTTAATGTTTTGAGGTCTCTCCATACTGCTGTCCACAGTGGCTGCACCAATCTGCATTCCCACCAACACTGCACAACGGTTCCCCTTTCTCCACATCCTTATCAGCACTTGTTGTTTGTTGATTTATTGATGATAGCCATTCTGACAGGTGTGAGGTAATATCTCACTGTGGCTTTAATTTGTATTTCTCTGATGATTAGTGACATTGAGCATCTTTTCATTTGTCTATTGGCTATCTGTATGTCCTCTTAGGAGAAGAGTCCATTCAGGTCCTCTGCCCATCTTTTAAAGTAGATTATCTGTTCTTCATGGTGTTGATTTGCAGAAGTTCTTTATAAATTTTAGACATTAACCTCTTACCTGATGTATCATTGGTGAATATATTCTCCCATTGAATAGGTTGTCTTTTTGTGAAACATGTGCTTTTAAAGTAAACCACTTTATCTAGGAGTTGCTTAAATTGTACATTTCTAGGTTAGTTTTTTAAAGATTTTATTTATTTTTAGAGAGGGAAAGGGAGAGAGAAAGAGAGGGAGAGAAAGGGAGGGAGAAAAACATCAGTGTGTGGTTGCCTCTCGAGCACTCCCTACTGGGGGCCTGGCCTGCAACCCAGGCATGTGCCCTCATGGGGAATCTAGCCAGTGACCGTTTGGTTCACAGGCCGGCACTCAGTCCACTGAGCCACACCAGCCAGGGTTCTAGATTAGTTTTAATGTAAATATGTTGACAGCAGAGTGAAGAGAGTGCTAAAACCAGTTCAACATTTCAAAGTGAAAAAAATTGGAATGATTTAAAAATAATTTTTGAAATATTTACATTTAAGAGAAACAGATTATGTCAGTTTCAAATATGTATTTCTTTTTTTAAAAATTTTTTATTTTAGTTTATTCAGTACAGTTTCTATCCTTTAT
>CM052541.1:39211297-39227033 GCA_028533065.1 Trachops cirrhosus | reverse complement strand
CCCATTCCAGCCTGCCCACCCATTCCTCCCCTCCTCCCTCCCCTTTCCAACACCCCTAGTTTTGTCCATGTGTCCTCTATATTTGTTCCTGTAAACCCTTCCCTTCTCCCCTGAAATTCCCTCCCCTCTCCCCTCTGGTCACTGACTACCTGTCCTCTATTTCAGTGTCTTTGGCTATATTTGTATTTCTTTTTATTTGTTCAAGTTTTGTGATTTGGTTAATAGCCATCTCCATGTTTTGTGACTAGTTTTTTGAAAAATGCATATAATAATTTTAAAAAGTGAGAGATTTGTTGAAAGATTATAGTCAAATATTTTATTCTCTTTTTCTCATTCTTTCTCACATTTTCTAATATCAGTTATACCAAAGTATTTTGTATTTTTTGTTGCATCTGTAAATAGGATTGTTTTCTTTATTTTTCTGATATTTCATTGTTAGTATAAAGGAACACAATGGGTTTTTACATATTGATTTTGTATCCTGAAACTTTACTGCATTTATTATTTATAACATTTTTTAGTGGATGGAGTCTTTAGGGTTTTCTACATGTAAAATCAAGTAATCTGCAAATAATGACAGTTTTACTTCTTCATTCCATTGTAGGTTTCTTTATCATGTTACAGCATTGGTTTATTTCCCCCAAGTGTTAGAGCTTATAACTGGTACTATATAAATGCTGCATAAGGGATTAAGAGTAGGTGTTGCCAGTGAAGAGGTTCTTGCACCGCACCCTCAAGATAGGATTCAAGGGAGGAAGCGAAACAGATACAGAATAGGGGTTTGCAGAAATGAGAAAGGGAAAGAGCTTGATGCACCAAGGGAGCACACAGTAATGAAGAATATGGCTCTTCAAACTGCTGCAGTGGCCTGGCGTATATAGGGTTTGGTCCTTCACGCAGGCACCAGGTAGACTGCTTTCCAGGTTCGTGCCATGGCTGCTTTCCCTATCTGTTCCCTCCTTTGCTCTAGGGCACCAGTGTCTTTCAAAGAATGTGCAGAATGGAGTTCTTTGGGGAGTGCCTGAAGGGAAACTAAATTTATCTTAGGACAGGTTCAGAAAATAATAATAATTGAGCAGCATTGCCATCCATTTCAGAGAGACTCAGTCTGTCTCACAGGGACTAGGTTCAGATTTTCTGCCTCTACCACTTCCTAATTGTTAAACCCAGAGTAGTTTCTTAACCTCTCCAAACTTCAGCCTTCCCATTTGTGAGTCACTGGATTCTTAATGAGGTATGCATGCAAATTCATTGGTTTAGTATCTGGCATATTGTATGTACCCAGTAAATGTTACTTATTAATAATAATTTTTGTCATCATTATTCTCTGAACTCTCTTGATCCAGAAATTAGAGCCTGAGAAATTTTCCAAATGCACTGGTCAATATTAGAAGAAAACTATTCCCCAAAATATCTGCCTATTAGGCATCATGGTAGCAGAACAAAAACTATGTTAAAATAATTAAGTAAGTGCAAGGCGAGGGACGAGGGAAAACACCATCTGCCGGCTCTCCGTGAGTCATTTAGGAGTAAGTTGGAAGATAATGAAGGCCATTGCATTCTGGTCATGGATGGGTCCTTCTGCTTGGCTGGTGTTATCACCTTTCCCTGAATAAAAATAGTTCTTGCATCCTTTACTGCAGCTCAGTAAACACGGATTATGTGAATAAAAATAAAAGGATGTAAAACAAAATCTTTGGGGAGATTTGTATAATTTCAGTACAGTCAACAGTTTAATCTGATCAGCAAAGCATCCAGTTTTTTTTTGTTTTTCTGTGTGTATGTGTGTTTTTCTGTAAAATACATATTTTTCATTTTCACCAATAACTTTATTGATCTGGATATTTTGAGTGTGTTGGTGATCTCTCACGTGATAGAATGTTGATTGTTCTCAATTAATGTCTTGGTTTGATCACTATAAACTTCAACTGGTCTGCCTGACCATGGAGCATTGTCCAGTGAGAAATATCCAGCACAAAGTGCCACAAACCACTTTTGACACATTTGATCAGTCACAGCACATTCTCCATACACTGCACAAATAATTTTTTGCATTTCAGGTGCATTTTTACCTTTCTTGAAATAATGAGGCAGACTATGCTGAAAATGTTGCATATTTTCTTCTATATTCAATATTAAAATGATTACACAGCCCTGGCTGATGTGGCTCAGTGGATTGAGACCTAGTCTGCAAAGCAAAAGGTCACTGGTTCAATTCCCAGTCAGGGCACATGCCTGGGTTGCAGGCCCGGTCCCAGGAGGGGGTGTGTGAGAGGCAACCACATATTGATGTTTCTCTCCCTCTCTTTTTCCCTCCCTTCCCCTCTGTCTAAAAATAAATAAATAAAATCTTTACAATATGACTACACAAAAATTCACCAATTTTGATAAGTATTTTTTAAATGCATACTGATATGAGAGCTTTCACAATATAGTCTAACAAAATTGTTTTGAATGAAGTTAAAGACAACTAAGTGCTGCAAGAGCCATCTTATGGAAAAAAAACAAATGAAAAGTTTGGCCAACCCAATACTATTTTCCTAGCAGAACAGTTCATAAGAAATGCGCATCAGGGCCACGATACAGTGCTCAGATGTAGAACAGGGCGGTGGCTTGAGCGAAGCACCACATGTAAAGGTTCAAATTTGGGTTTGGCCACCTACCACCTGTGAGAACATTGGGTGTTCCCCCAGCTTTGGTTTCTGTTCAACCAAATGGTGATATTCATCAGTCTTGTAATGTTTAAATGAGAGTATATGAGAGATTAATAAAATGTTCTTTTAAAAATGCTTTTTAAATATTATGACTAAAAATAGTTACTTTTGAAGAACAGTTTCACATTGTAGTGTTAGAGTCTAAAGTGACTCATAACAAACCATGAGAAATAACTTAAATTGGTGCACTTTACTTGAATTTTTGGCGACTCAGTATTCTTATCTGTGAAATGTGCATAATAATGCATTAACCTCATAAAGTTGTAAGGATGCAGTGAGATGCTCTTAGGCTGAAATTACAGAGTACAGTTTGCTTATTTGGCTGTTATTGTTATGCTTTTAATATAGAGCAAAAATTTTGTGTGTGTTTTGTACTGTTAAAAGCAGTACTTTGGGGGGAGCAATTCTGAAATGGTTTACTAATATTTTAATTTTAATTTTGTACTTACACAGTGACAACTACTAACTTATAACTGGCATTCTGGAGATATCGTAATAACAGAAAAATACAAGATAGGGCAAAGGCCCTTGAAAAGAGTAGTTCTAAGTTTTGTTTTATTTTTACAGGTGTTTCTATGATCAAATTGATTTTAATTTTTAAAATGCAAGGTTTATAAGAGACATGTAATATAATGTAGAGAAAAATGCATAGGTATGGAGGTTAAAGACTGGGGTTTTGGTCTCCTCCTGCCATGAACAACTGGCTGGGGACATTGAACAAAAATTTAGTATCACTTGCCCCAAAAGGAATGGGTGGACAAGATAGGTGCTTCTGAAGCTAGGGCACACAGGATAATCACCAGCTTCATCAGGCATACCTACAATCAATTGAACTATAATCTCTCAGGGGGAGAACCAGGCTTGAGGCTCACCATGAGTTTGGGAGACTCAGCTGGTTCACCAACCACCAAAGTGGGTGATCGCCAGGGTCTTCCAAGTCTGAAATCTCATATATCTCTACATCTCTTTTTATTCTAGTCACATACATAAAGAGTGCTTCTTAAAATGAAAACAGATATAGAGCAGTAGCTAGAGAGGGTTAAAAAATTTGATTTAAAATATTTGTTTCTGAAAGAAGCTGAAGGAACCTCACTGTAAACCATAAACCTTATGAGAGATGTGATGATTTTGTTTCAGCTGTGCAGGCTCTATATTGAACTCAGCTATTCCCTTTTCGATTTAACATGTTCTTTATGTGAAGTTCTACTCTTTAAAAGCTTGTTTCTAATACAGGCAAAATGCTAAATGCAACATTTAAAAATCACACATAAGGCCTCACTTTTGCACACAGGCTGTAAGAAGAGGAAAAGAGTGGGAAACTTTGCACAGAGAGATTTTCTCACCCATTGATATCAGCACAGAACACCAGCCTTGAAAGAATGCTTTTGTAACAGGAATAGTCAGTGAAAAAAACACCAGTGATTTCTATTTATATCATTAAAAGGAAGGAAGGAGCATATGGCTTAGATCAGGAAAGGGAACGTTAGCTATGAGGGTGCATTTGCAAAAGACATTAATTAGGACTGAGAGTACCTCAAGTACTTGGGAAGCAAATTTGTTTAATAAGCCTCGTGCTTTGCAGATGCCTTTCCCTCCTCTGCCATGATTCCAAATACAGCAGTTTTATCTGTGCAGAAGGAAGCACACATGATCCTGATTCATGTTTGAAAGCAAGTTGACAGGACATTCACTCAAGTAAGATGTCTCTTACAGTAACATACATATGAGTCACGCTACATCGGGATCTGATTTTCAGCTTGAGGTACTCAGGGCTCTGCCTTCAAAGAGCTCCCATCCATTGGTCTGCTACAGCTGAATGCTGATGTGCTGCCTCTGTTCTTGGAGACACTCTGCTCTGGGGTGTGGTTAAGTAGAGACACGGCACGTGTCCTTTTTTGTGTTTGTATTGGCTCCTGCTGCCTTTTTGTTGATCAGGTGGCTGATAACACATCTCTTGAGCTTTGCGGAGCTGATGTAAGCTGTGAGTCTGGGCTAAGTATTTGGAACTTGATTTTGGGCATTATCATGTTAATATCCATCAGTAACATTTTAATACATGACCGTGGAGCCTTAGATACATGGAATTGTCTGGTGAATACTGGCCCAGGGGACAGATGGCTTATGTGTTATGTTGAACCCTTAAAGTCATATATTGTGTCACTTTCTTAAGCTAGGCGAGTTGTAATGGGTCTCTTGGGACAAATAAACATTTCCTGTGAGGTCTCCACTTGCTTAACTGCTAGCCTTGAGTTTTAGATTTCTTGCTACCCTAAGTGAACTCATTTTAATAAAAGTAAAATTTTCCAGCTGTTTTATTGGTTCTTGCTGAAGAAGGCAAATGTCAAATGGAAACTGAAGAAAAACTTGTTTTCTTATTAAGGCAACATTTGTGGGGTAAAATAGAAAGGTGGGTATGTGGATAAGTAAACCAGGCCAGTGATTAAGAGTGAGGATTCTGGAGCCAGACTTCCTGGCTTTAAGTCCTAGCTGTTACTACTTGCTTGTGGTAAATCTCAGGCAAGCTACTAAACTCTGTGTGGCTCATGCATAAAATGGGGTTGACAGGTTGAACGTGTTAATGCTTGTAAAGGGATTAGTATAGTTTCTGTACATCAAAAGCACTCAATAAATGCTCCTGTCCGTGGGGCAGAGACTGTGTTGGTAATATCAAGAGAGTATCTGTCTTCAGAACTGGCTTGATTCTGTGAGCCTATTTAAGGTGCTCCTTCTGTTTCTTAGGCTAGTACGAAGTGGTTCTGTGATGCCAGATAGGGAGTGTAAATCCCAAATATCTAATGTTTTTGTTTATAAAGTATAGAACAATATAATGCTGCTTACATGTATATTGGAAGAAAAAATATGACTCTTCTTATAAATACTCTCACCTCTACTGGCAGAGTGAGTGTACAGCAGTACCAGGAAATAATATGTGTAATAACTTACGACTCAAAACTTTTCCAGAAAATAACATTGAAGCCATGATATGAGACATTTCCTAATAGACAATTTTTAGCATCTAGATCTCTGAATCTCAAAAAATAAGACATGCCATTGAAATATAATTGATTCCCATATTGTGTACTCTGGTATTTGATTTTGGCCAGCCATTATTAAAAATGAAACAGCAACTCTTTACTGTTTTACTTCTCATTTACTCCACCTGGTTCCATAAAGGATTTAAAACTATTGAAAAGCACCTGTTGAATGTGTTCAGAAAGTGGGAGTTACTTACTTCATTATCTTGTGGCTTTCGGTATCACTGCTTGATGGAAAGAAGTCAGTATTTTTCTGCCTAGTTTTATTTGAACACCTATTTTTCACTCCTATACCTGTTATTCATTAAAATCTAACAGAAACCAGGGAACAAACTCTCTCTTAAGAAGAAGCCACTTGTCAGAGAGCTTAGAATTAAATATCCTCATTATTTTTATTAGATTATTAGCTACCTATGAATGGACCACAAGTGGGTATTGTGCTATCATAGTCCTCGACACCTCATGGGAGGCAGCTGTTCTTTCTGATCCACACAATCTTTGATTCCACTAATGTGTTTGTGGTTAGTTTTTTTCATAAGCATCTAACTGGGTCCTAAGATAAGAGGTGAATGTGAGGGCCTAAGGGGCTTGTTTCCCATGATAAATAGTTAAGACTTTAGTAAAAGTTGGTGATGGTCAGTGTTTCTTCCATGCAGCGCACAACAAATTTGAAGGTGATGAAAGGAGTTCAGGAGACGGGCTGTAGTGCGACCGTTCAACCAACAGTGAGAATACAACAAAGTGACTTTATTTCCTCTAACTAGCTCCTCATCTATGAAATGAAGAGGATAAGCTAGTTCTAAACTCTCTTTTCTAACATGCAGTGATCTTGTGATGCTAGGAGTCAGCATAATTATAGAGGCTATAATAGTTATATTAGCTTTACTGGACAGTTTCTTAACATTGTGATTACTTTGTCCATATATCTCAAAACCAAAATATGGAGGTTTTAATATATTCAGACACCCGACATAGATCTAAACAAGGCTTTTTATTCTGTTTTGTAGAATTTTAATGTAGTACTCTTATTATGTCTCCCTTGACTTCTATTTTATTTACTCTTGAAAATAGGTTTATTTATATATTTATTTGTTTATTGTAGAAAATGGGGATATATAATTGAATGCAAAGGAATATATTTTTGTCATTCATTAATTCAAGAAATGTTTATTCAGTAATCTAGTAAAAAGGAATAAAATGAATAACACATGGGGTTTGCCTCAAGAAACTTATGGTCTAGTGGGAGCACAGAGAAGTAAATAGGTAATTATAAAGCTGCGCAGTAGAGATTATGAATGGAGAAAGTGCAGAGTGCAAATGAGCACATGTAGGGCACCTAATCCAACCCTGGGGAATCACTGCAGATGTCCCAGAAAACATAGCATGTGAGCGATGGCTGGAATTACTCAGAACATGGGATTCTTTCAGGTAGAGTAAGGCAGCATACGCAAGAGACTGGAGGTGAGAGAGAACTGTGAATGTCCAGGAACTGAAGGTAACTTACAATATATGTTCTGGTGGACAGGGGGACAGGAGGAGGAAACCAGGGAGAAATGAAGCTAAAGAGGACCATAAAGAGTTTGCGTTTGATCCTGAGGACAATAAAGAACCATTGGAGGAATAACATATAATATTAACATTGAAAAACACAAAAAAGGGAGAGATCCAAGATGGCATAAGAGTGAGTGCCGGCTACACTAACCTCCTCCCAGGACCAATCTGGAATTATAACTAAATTGTGGAGAAATCATCCAGAATAAACAACTGACTACTAGTGGGAGAGAAGCCTCATAACCATGGACAGACAGAAGGAAAAGCTTCACCACACGTGACTGGTACAGACTGCAGAGGAGATGCGAGAGAGCTGGCTAGGCTCCTACAGATGGCAGCTGAAGTGCTGGAGGGAAACTTCAGTGGCCAGCTGGAGGGTTCCCCCTGAGAAGTGTGGGGTTTAAACCCAAGCTGGGCTTCCTGCCTACAGCGCCAGAGGCTGAAAAGTATCCAGATAATATTCAGCTGTGAAGAGCAACAGGGTTTCTCTCTGCCAGGGACAGACAGTTACAGATACAAAGAGACTTTCAAAGGGCCAATTCATAAATTTTCAATTGCAGCCACTTACCCTTAGCTCCACCAAAGTGGGAGCAGAGTGGACTAGAGATGCTTTCAGGAGAGACTGGGGATGATGGCTTTAGGGAGAAAACAGAGAGAGCAGCCACCAGGATCCTGGTGCTGAGTCATCACCCGTGCTATAGGAGCCGTCTTGCTCAGGCAGACCTCTGAGTGGCGTCTGCCTGAGGGGAAACAATAGCCCCACCCCCAGGGGTTACTCAGCCCACCCTGTGGTGCTTAAGCCTGACTGCTGATTGTAGAGTGACTGGATTAACAACTGAAGGAGTCAGCCACAGATTGTGGATCCTTGGTTCTCTCAAACAGGCTGACTAAGGCCATACTGGGACACCACCTGACATCACCAGAGGTGGATCCAGAAAGAAAAAAAATAGTGGTAAATACTCAATGCTACCAAGATGAAGTTCACCATGGTCTTCTGCATGATTTGTGATATTTTCTGTCCTGCATAGTTTTTTAACATTCATTTTTTGTCCTTCAAGTTTGTGCATATTAATAACTGTTTATTACAAGTTTGTTGTACAAACTTGTTTATTATAGCTTTATTATAGTTTATTTCAAATCTCATATTTTGCTCCACCCTTGTCTTACCCCATTTTACCTTCTTCTTTCCTCTTCTTATATTCATTTTAAATTTTGTTTTCTCTCTGGCTACAACTTGTTTCCATTCTGCACTCTTACTACTTCTCCCTCCTCCAGCCTCTCAGAACCATTTCTGTTGTCACTGGTCATCTCACATTCTTTTTTCCACTCTTAAAATACCTGTGCTCTTTCTCTACCTTTATCGGTCTTTGCTTGTTGGTTGTGGATAGGGTGCTGGGTGTTTAATTTATCTCTAGATCTTCACTATTTTGGTATTTCAAATCTCAAATTTTACCATTACTCTTTCCTGCTCCATTCTGCCTTCCTCCTGCTCTTTCTTTTTTTGTCTCAAATTTTAATTTTTCCCTGTCTTAACCTGGTTTTCATTCCTCACTCTTAGTATTCCTTCTCCCTCTATTATCTCAAAATGACTTCCCTTTTCTCTGATATCTTTTAAGCTTTTCTTTCTTTATTTTTTCCCTCTTATTCCTGTCATACCTATATTAATCTTAGCTCATTTGTCATTCATAGTGCTGTGGTGGATCTTTTTCTTTAATTTGGTTCTTATTTTTTAATTTATTTACTTATTTTTTCTTTTTTCTTTCTCTCACTTTATTTTTTTAAATTTCTGTTTAAACCTAATACTATATGCTTCCCTTCTCTTGCTCCATCCCTCCATATTCATTCCCCTTTTTATTTATGATGTAAATTTTACTTACTTTCTCTCTTTGCATTGCTCCAGTTCTCTGCTCTTATTGTTGCTCCTCCCTCTACTCTCTCAAAATAATTTTTCTTTCAGTTAGTCATCTCATATTAATTTCTCCTTTCTTATAATAGTCTTAATCTCTTTACACCCTTATTAATACTGGCTCACTTGCTGTTGATAGTGTGATTGTAGGTGGTGGTTATTTTTGTGGTTGTGGGCTTGTTTCCTTGGCTGTGTGGTTTTTTCTGGCAGCACCTGCACAACAGCATACACGACATGGTGGGTGGAGTTACTCTCAGTCAGCCAGCCGGAGGGAAGGACACACCAAAGAACAGCCCAACAACAATCAAAACCTAATTACAAGTAGAGAGCCAAGGTAAATGGCATAAAGGGCATCCCAAGAGCATCCCATTCAGGAGATTAAAGGGACTGCACCACTGAATCCCACAGGTTTCCTACCATAGAAGTTCACACCACAAAGACAGGGAGGCAAAGAATATCAATCTAAGAAGCAGAAACAAACAAGGAGAGTCTCCCCTAAAACGTGGAGACAAAGAAACAACCCCCAATTGAAAGTAAAGGAGGAATCCCTAGAAAGAGTTATAAATGATATAGAGGCAAGTAAACTATCAGACATTGAGTTCAAAATAATGGTTATAAGGAAGATCAATGAGCTCAGAAAGAACTACAAAAAACTACTTACACAGAACTACAAAGGAACTTACTGTGAACTACATCAGCATGAAAAAGGACATGGAAACTATCAATAAGAGTCAAGAGGAAATGAAGACTAAAACTTCTGAACTGAAGAACACAGCGGAAGGAATTAAAAGCAGGCTAGATGAAGCAGAGGATCAAATCAGCAAGCTGTACAGAACAACAAAATGAAAAAAGACTCAACAAAAATGAAGAGGATTTAGGGGAGCCACAGGATAACATGAAACATAATAATATCCATATCATAGGAATACCAAAAGGAGAAGAGGAACAAGGCATAAAAAACCTCTTTGAGGAAAAGTAATGACAGAAAACATCCCTAAATTGGTGACAGAAAAAATCATACAAGTCCAGGTAGCACAGAGGGTCCAAATAAAGATGAGTCCAAAGAGGCCCACTCCAAGACATGTCATAATAAAAATGGCAAAATTTAAAGATGAAGAGAAAATATTAAAGGCAGCAAGGGAGAAAAAGCTAGTAAGATACAAAGGAACCGCAATAAGGCTATCAGCTGATTACTCAACAGAAACACTATAAGCCAGAAGGGAACAGCAAGAAATATTCCAAGTAATGAAAAGCAAAGGCCTGTAACCAAGACTACTCTACCCAGCAAGACCCTCATTTAAAATGAAAGGTGAAACAAGGAGCTTCCTAGACAAAAAAAAAAAAAAAAGCTAAAAGAGTACGCCTCCACCAAGCCAGCACTGCAAGAGATGCTAAAGCAGGGGTGTCAAACCTTTTGGCATCTCTGGGCCACACTGGAAAAAGAAGAGTTGTCTTGGGCGCATGTTAAATACACAGACACTAACGTTATTGATGAGCAATAATAAGGTCCGTGCATAACTTTTGTGATATCTGCCACTGCAGATAAGCAAAAAAGTGGCCCTTTCAATAGTCTTTTAAAATCATTGTGCAGGTCCCAAATTGGGGATTACTGGTATAGAAAAGGTACATATCTAAGTATAAAACTTACTAGTAAAACTAAGTAATGTTTTAAGTAAATTTACAATCTTGAGTAGGACTGCATGTGGCCTGTGGGTTAGACACTCCAGTGCTAAAGGGACTGCTTTAAGAAGGAGAAGGAGAAGAAGAAAGAGAGAGAGAAACACAAGAACAAAGGGGAAAATGGCAATGAATAAGAACCTATCAATAATAACCTTAAATGTAAATGTATTAAATGCTCCAATCAGTGGATTGAGCATGGGCCTGCAAAACAAAGGATCGCAGTTCAATTTCCAGTCAGGGCACATGCCTGGGTTGCAGGCCAGTTCCCAGCAGGGGATGCATGAGACGCAACTGTACGTTGATATTTCTTTCCCTCTCTCCTTCCCTTCCCCTCTAAAGATAAATAAATGAAATCTTAAAAAATTGTTTAAAAAATAAATAAATGCTCCAATCAAAAGACAAAGGGTAGCTGAATGGATAACAAAATATGACCCACATATATACTGCATACAAGACCCACCTCAGGACAAAAGACCTACGCAGACTGAAAGTGAAGGGATGGAAAAAAATTATTCCAAGCAAATGGACCTGAAAAAAAAAGCTGGGATAGCAATACCTGTATCAGACAAAATAGACTTTGAAACAATGGCCATAAAAGAGACAAAGGAGATCACTATATAATACTTAAGGGAACAATCAAGAATATATAGCCCTGTAAACATGTATGCACCCAACATAGGAGTGCCCAAATATATAAGAAAAATCTTTGAGGACTTCAGGAAAGATATAGACAGTAATACACTTATAGTAGGGGATTTTTAACATCCCCACTGTCAACAATGGATAGACCTTCCAAACAAAGAATCCACAAGGATATTGTGGCACTGAACAATACTCTAGAACAATACACTGAACAATACTCTATTTGATAATAGACTTAACTGATATATACTGAATCTCTCAACCAAAAGAAGCACAATATACACTCTTTTCAAATGCACAATGAACATTTTCAAAGATAGACTACACAGTAGGTCACAAAACAAGCCTCAACAAACTCAAGAAAATTGAAATCATATCAAACATCTTCTTGGATAACAATGACTTGAAACTAGAAAACAACCACATGGAAAAAAAACTCAAAAACATTCAAATTCATGGAGAATGAATAACATGCCATTAAATAATGAATGGGTTAATAATAAGGCCAGGGAAGAAATCAAAAAGTTTCTGGAAACAAAGGAAAGTGAACGCACAACAGCCCCAAACATATGGGGCACAGCAAAGGCAGTCCTGAAAGGGAAGTACATAGCAAAACAGGCTTACCTAAAAAAGAGAGAAATTTCAAACAAACAACCTAACCCCACATCTACCAGAACTAGAGGAACAACAATAAACAAAGCCCAGAACAAGTAGAAGGAAGGAAATTATCAAGATCAGAGCAGAATTAAATGACATAAAGACTAACAGAAAATTCAAAGGATCAATAAATCCAGAGGATGGTTCTTTGGAAAGATAAACAAAATCAACAGGACTTTAACCAGATTCATCAATTAAAAAAGAGGGAGGACCCAAATAAATAAAATCAGAAATGAAAGAGGAGAAATTACAACTGATACCCCAGAAATACAAAAGATTGTAAGAAATTACTATGAACAACTATATGCCAAGAAATTTTATAACCTGAGTGAATTGGATAAATTTCTAGAAGAAGATAATCTTCCAAAACTGAATCAAGAAGAAACAGAAACCCTGAATAGACCAGTAACAATTAGTGAAATTGACACTGTAATAAAAAAACTCCTGCACACAAAAGCCCTAGACCAGATGGCTTCAGAGGTAAATTTTACCAAACATTTATGGAAAGGTTAACCCTGTTTCTTCTCAAACTATTCCAAAAAATCCAAAAAGAGAGAATGCTCCCAAATTCTTTTTGTGAGACCAGTATTATCCTAATTCTACAACCAGGTAAAGACACAACCAAGAAAGAAAACTGCAGGCCAGTATCACTGGTGAACATAGATCCTAAAATCCTCAACAAAATATTGGCACTCTGGATCTAGCAATACATTAAAAAGATCATACACCATGATCAAGTGGGATTCATCCCAGGGATGCAAGGATGGTATAATATTCACAAATCAATTAAAAAATGGGCAAAGGACCTGAACAGACATTCTCCAGGGAGGACACACAGAGGGCCCATAGGCACATGAAAGGATGCTCAACATCAATAGCCATAAGAGAGATGAAAATTAAAACCACAATGAGATCCCACCTCACACCGGTCAGAATGGCCATCATAACCAAACCAACAAACAACAAGTGCTGGTGAGGGTGCAGAGAAAAGGGAACCCTAGTACACTGTTGGTGGGAATGCACACAGGTACAGCCACTGTGGAAAACAGTATGAAATTTACTCAAAAATCTAAAATGTAACTGCCTTTTGACCCAGCAATTCCACTGCTGGTATCATACCCTAAGAATCCTCCAACACTAATTCAAAAGAACCTATGCACCCCTATGTTCATAGCAGCATTATTTACAATAGCACGTGATAGAAACAGCCTAAGTGCCCATCAATAACTGCAGTACATTTATATAATGGACGAACTGCAGTAAAAACTGCAGTATATTTATATAATGGAATACTATACTGCAGAAAGAAAGAAAGAGCTACCCTTCACAATGGCATGGATGGATCTGTGGAGTATTATGCTAAGTGAAATAAGCTAGGCAGTAAAAGGCAAATACCATATGATCTCACCTATAAGTGGTACCTAATGAACAAAATAAACAAATGAGCAAAATAGAGCCAGAGGCATGAAGACAAGGAACAGACTGACAAGGACCAAAAGGAGTGGGGAAGGGGATATGGAGGAAAGAAGGGGAAGAGTCCAGTTAAGGAACAAATATAAAGGACACATGGACAAGAACCACAGGATAGGGGATTAACTGTGGGAGTGAGGGTTGTGTGGGGCAGAGGAGAGTAATGGGGGGAAATTGGGAAACTGTAATAGAACAACAATAAAAAAACTTCAGAAGTAAAATTGCTACTCTGCACAAAAAACAAACAAAAGCTCACTTAAGTGTGGCAAATGACTCGGAGAGAGGCACAACTGGAAACAAAGATCAGTCAGAGCACTGAACAATAAGCTAGGCTAAAGGCAATGGTGGCCTAAAGTAAAATAGACATAAAGAAAAAGAAAAGATGGATTCAAGGACTATTAAGGAGATAGAATCACAGGATTTAATGATTTATTCATTAAAAATATTTGTTGAATTTATGTCTCTGGCCATTACAAAAGTAACTGGTATTAGATATACCCTGATACTGTAAATAACTATGAAAAATGGACAAAATATGTAAAACAGCATTTGTGGCCATTGGATAGCACCTCGGTGCTGGGCTACAATCCTTGGGAAACGGGAAACATGAGAGATAAGCTCCAAATTCACACAGGCTTTCTCTCCAAGGACATTTCCCAGGCTCTTGTGTAGGAAGAAAGTACCCAAGTAGAGAGCAGCAGTTTTGCCAAATGAAGGATGAGTTTCAGGCTGTGAAGTTGACTGACATTTGGGGACTAGTACAGCAAAAATAGGGGGCCCTGCAAAGAAGAAACCCAAGAAGTCTGAGTGCAAATTCCTCTCAATCTGCAGTTAACTCCTGGAGTGTACAAGTGCAAGATAAAATGCCAGGAGGTTTGGAAGGGAGCCTTTCCGGGGAGGCTGAGAGCTAAGGAGACATTCCAGTGCAGGAAGATGTTAGAGTGCAAACCCAGCCTCCGTGAAGAGATCTCAGACAGGCTGCACTGGTGGAGTCAGTATCTATCATATCTTAGGAGTGAAAGAAAAAATCAAAACTAGAATAGATCATCCTAACAAAGCCTATAAACAGGCCTCATCAGATAAGGTAAATCTGCAGTAGCTTGAGTGCCCGCTGTAACAGAACTCAGCCCTCTTTAGAAGACAGTATCATGCAGAGCCTCTGCAGTATGTTACACACAGTGTTCAGCATTCAGTAAAAAATGACTACGCATTTGAAGAAGTTGGGAATTACCAGAAGCATCTGGTAATCAAGTGATAAAACAGTCAATAAAAGCAAACCTAGAAATAGTTTGTGAGAACTTCACATTTATGGAGACTTCACTCTGTGCAAATACTATCAGCTGTGAACAAGACAGAAAAAATCTCTGAGTTCATGGAATGTATTATACTTTGGAGAGAAAAAGCAGATAATAGACAAGATGCGTAAGTACAGTATTTGGTATCTTAGATGGTGAAAAATACTATGGAGAAAAAAGAACAGAACTAAGAAAGGGAGTATTTAAAAGATGGGATTTTAAATAGGGGTTCAGAAAAAGATTGTGGGGTTGTTGGAGAGAGACATTAAAAGATGCCATCTATGTTTTGAGCTTGTGCTTTTATATTGTCTTGAGATAGCCAACTATAAGAGGAAGAGCCTAATTACTTGTAGAAAGATGATCTTTTGAGAATGTTGGCTTGAGATGCCTGTGAGACTTTTATTAGAGTTTGATAGCAGGCAATTGGATACATGAATTTGGAGAGCAGACGATATATATTCTAGAGGTGTTAATTTGAAAGTGATCAGTATATATGATTAAAAACAAGGACTAAGAGGGTAAAAAAGAAGGGAAAATAATGAAGTACTTCAGGATTTCAAATGAATACACGAGATATGGAAATGTATCAATGAGGCTGATAAATAATTGTCTAGATGGAATAAAGCGATAGAATATGTGGTCATGGCTTAAATATAAACCGTAACACCATTAAAGTCCTAGAAGAGAACATAGGCAGGAAAATCTCAGATATTGTACGCAGAAACATTTTTACTGACATGTCCCCTAGAGCAAGGGACATAAAGGAAAGAATAAACAAATGGGATC
>CM052541.1:39177930-39210797 GCA_028533065.1 Trachops cirrhosus | reverse complement strand
GACAAAACTAGGGGTGTTGGAAAGGGGAGGGAGGAAGGGAGGAATGGGTGGGTGGGCTGAAATGGGAATAAAGGATAGAAACTGTACTGAATAAACTAAAATAAAAAAATTAAAAAATAAAAAAAAAGAATATGTGGTCATGGAAGTCTAGTGTTTTAGCAGGAAGACGTGGTCAGCAGCGATGAGAAATTTTATGAGAAATCAAATCAAATAATCACTAAAATGTTTTCTTGGACTTAGAAACAAAGGATTTGGCTATAATGGAGAGTAATGGAAGAGGATTTTCACTGTGAGGGGTGTGTGTGTGTGTGTGTGTGTGTGTCTGTTTAAGAGTGAAAGACTTAAGCATATTTAAGTGCACTTAAAATATTTTTCAAAAGACTAATTATGCGATCTAGATTACAAAGAGGTGAGAGTATGATAATGCCTAGATTAGGCATGTGGTGATTTAATTTCTAGGATATTTCTTCAGACCCACTTCTGAGGCACAGAGATAACTATCTCTTAACTCTTATGACACAACTGCTCTGGTGATATTAATGCCAAATCTTGCACATCAAAACTGCCAACTGTATCTCAGAGCCTTCTCCATTTAACTGTTATATGTATTTTTTTATTTCAAATTTTAAAAAGAAACTACTTTATGGTGATTTTTCTTACTCAATTTATTTAACATTGGCTCAAATTAAGGTTTAGTCTAGCTCAGTTTATATACATCTCAAAAGAAACTCAAAAAATTAGAGCAATCATTAATTTTGAGATGAGAATCCAAAAATCAGCTTTAAATGGATATATGTATATTTGGATCTTTCGTTTTGTTTACACACATTATTCTTTAAACAAGAAGAATCCTTTATAATACTTAATAATTATAATCCTTTATAATTATGTTAAGTATTATGTCATAATACTTAACATAATTTTGTTTTACCTGTGAGTCCAAATTGTAATAGTTGATATTTGGGACAGTAACTGAACACTTCCAAAACTTTAAAGGGTGACTTCTTTCTATGCAAATAGGCCTTCTTCTTTTAATAAATTTATATGAACAAACTGTAAATCCTCTCAGAAGCCTGTTATTTTCTTCATTCAAATTTGAAACAACAAATATTAATTTAAGATGGTCCTGATTAACTTTTCAAGAATAAAGTGATAATACATATTAAAACTTTTTTTGAGAATTTGTGCCATAATATTTCTTAAAAAATTAAAGGAAAACCTGAAGTGCATATTTATTTCAAAGAAAATAAATTATGACAAAAACATTATGCCCATTGAATGTATTAGAACTGAATTTATGAACTTGCTTCTGATAAGACTGAAAGACTTCAATACTAAAATAATTTATTAACTATCTTTGCTTTCAAAAGTAAAAAAAATTAAAAGATTTACCTACTAGAAATATGTATTTTTCCCATAATTACTAACTGATATTTGAAAATTTTTACACTAATTTCAGAATTTTTCCTGTCTTAATGCTTTCAGGAGACTTAGATTATTATTTACCTTGACATTTGCATTAAAAACATCTAGTTAACCTAAAGTGTCTCTCTATTCATAAATGGAGATCATCAAAAATATAAGCTATTTGAACAAGTCATTTTGAATTATTAATTATTGTTTTATTATACTGCTAATGCTCAAAGTGATCATATGACACTTAAGCTCTCTTGTTTCTGATAAACTTTAGAATTTAGTGGGAATAATGACAGTTTTATGTTGCTCACAGGAGTATATTCAACAGGCTGACCTGCTGTGCTCTTCAAACCTAAGGGGAAAGATGATTCCTAACAGGGTAGGAAACCAGATACTGATACGTGTTTCATTAGCATTTTTAAGAGTCTAGAAACATCTTGATATATATTCTTTGGTATGTGGTTTATATTTAATATAGTCATATTCTAAAGATGAATATGACATTACTTTGGAGTTAAAGTCTTTTTTTTCATTAGGCTAAAAGTAGTTTAGAGAGATAAGCAATTCATATTTTGCATATAGATACCCCTTCTGAAGAAACTTAATAATTGACCTGGTGTACTGTAGTATTTGGGTTTTAGGTTAGAATCCCAGTCTCTATGTGAATGGAGGTAGGAGAGAAATACAAATATTTTTCTTCTTTCTCAGTAGTTGTCCATCATCTGAACTGTGGCTGCTTTCTAGACTTGGAGAGCCTGGAATAATTGTCCTGCCTCCCTATAAGTCAAACAAACTACGGTTACTCTAAGGAGAGCATCATCCTTGGCCTACCCTCCCTCCCACTAATTTCTTATCAAGTTCTGGAACACTACTAGGTACTTTGTCTCAAATTTACAGGCCTTTTGGAGGGCACCAAGCAGCCATGCATTCAGGCACTGTGGATGTCTGATTCCCATTCAAGGATTAGCTCTGGTTTGGGGAATAAGGAGTCCTACATCACTTTACCTGCCAGTGAGAAGGTGCTTTATAAAGGTCTGCTAGATTATAACCTCCCCTTGTGCTTAGGATCGGGATGCCTGAGTATTGTCACTTCACATGCCAATTTCCATGGGTGTCTGGATTTTCCTGGAGTTTGTTGCAAGACACATTAAAGAAAATTGACAGCTCCTTAGGATGCTTCTGTGTACATGAAAGGAACTCAGTAATCCTCTTAGATGTTAGTGGGTTCAAGAAAAAGAACCTACCAAGTAGTTATAATCTATTCAGGCATCATCAGTGATAAAGGAATCAGAAACTTGTTCTTATGGTTTAAATCCAAACCTGACTTCAGTTTAAAGACAATTACTGACTGAATTTATGGTTTTGTTCGTAATGGTTAATTTATGTGTCAACTTGACTGGAACATGGTACCCAGATATTTGGTCAAACATTCTGAATGTTTCTGCAAAGGTATTGTCTAGATAAAGATTAAGAATTAAACCTGTGGATGGGTCTTATCCAGTCAGCTGAAGGCATTAGAAGAACAAATTGACCTCCCCGAGGTAGAAGGGATTCTGCCAGACAACTGCCTGTGTCCCTGAAGCACCACTCTTCTTGGAGATGGCAGCATGCTGGCCTACCCCATCACGTTTAGGACTTGCCAAGCCTCCATACTCGTGTAAGCCTTTTCCTTAAAATAAATGTTTCTCTCTGTATTTGTACCTATCCTGTTGGTTCTCTTTCTCTGGAGAACCCTGACCCATTGCTTAAGCAGACAGTCAAAGTAATGCCTGGCACGTGAGAGAACCCAAATTATTGGATGAATCAATGAATAAAAATATATACTGGGAATTTTATTTGGAAAAGTAGTTTTATAGTGAAATCATGAGGGGGTGAAGAATGGTTCCTCACGCCTTTGACTGCAAAATAAGTTGAAACCAGGTTAAAATGCAGTTCTCCTTGCACCCTTTTTAAACCTGAGGGTTTAAACATGGTTTACTAGTTCGGAAAACAAAAGGTCTGCTTTCTGGTCTTGGCATTGCTCATCATTGGCTTTGGCCCTTGACCTAGTGAGGTCTCCAGTTTCTCCTATGACTGTAAAATGACAGATGTGAGTTGTTCTTTCAAGTCTCTCTGGTTATAAAGTGTCCTAATTGTGTCATTTCACCTGAGAATTATTTCACTATAGTTATTTTTGAATGTATCACTAATTCCTCGGGAGTCTATTAACCAGCTCCCAATGCAGTGAAATTAAGGATACACCAAACCCTGATGGTTATGTAGTAATGGGGAAATAAAAGAATGCAGCCATTGAGTGAATGAACACGTTTCCTTTCCCCCAGAAGGCGCTGCAGAGAAAATGTGGAGGCAACAGTTCACTGTATTTACAGTTGATAAATGAATGTTAAACCCCCTTACACATTTTTCTTTGAGAATACAGAAAAGACGCATAACTAAATTGTATCATGAATAAAAGTTCTCTCATTTACATTCATTACTTTGCTTGTATCAGAACTTGGTTGTGTGCCAACGACTTAACGTTTTGAGAAAGCTATAGGTCATTGGCGGCCCAGCATTTAATCGCAGCGTCTCACAAATCTGATTTAATCTTTGTGTTTTGTCCCCAGTTTGGCAGTACAACACAAGCTCCAAATAATAAAACTTTAATGGCCTACACAATATTTTGTGTCTCATCTCTAAGCCTATTTATTTTATAGAAAATTCTGAGAATTTTCTCTGCCTTATTCATTGAATGGAGATATTCATCTGAGCTGAAGAATGAAAGATCACTGCAATTTTGAATCTTGTCAAAGGACATAAGAAAATGTATTCATTTTGGATAAGGCCATGAGTTACAAAGTGCCTGCTTATTAAATATCATGGGAAAAAGTTAAATATCAGCAAGATCAATATTAAGTGGAATTTCAGTTAAGATTTCTTAAATAAAGTTGCTTTTTTGATGAAAACTCAGTACTTGATATCATAAAATACAGACAAAAGAAGAACATTTAAAATAATAAGAATCCTATGCATCCAACAACTATGCTTAATACATTGGTATTTATTCTTTCATATGGGTTTTTATACACAATAGACAATCTCCCTCCAACCCCTACATTCCACCCAAATAGCAAATACAAATATCAGGTAAACACCTGTCTTCAAAACTGACTAGTCTGTCGTATCACACAAAGTGAGGCCATGTTTTCTCCAATATTAAAATCATGACACTTTCAATCTGCCATGTGCCCATAGTTATGGAACCCTGGTCTCTCCCCGCCCCTTAGTGTTTTATATGCTGTGGTCGAGAATTCCTAGCCTTCTGCTTAAGCCAGAGGAATCCCTTGGTATACTTCACTTTGATGCAAAACCTGGATAACCTCAGGCTTGCCTTACTTACCCCACTGCTTCCACTCCCCATAGTGATCCCATGGTGTGTAGGAGAGGAGGCGCCTTTCCTGGGTGTTACATTCAGTTATGGACAAACCTCTCCCGAATGGCTAAGCCCCAGAGTTAGAACTCTCAGTAATCAGTTTTTGGCCCATAGGTGGTTATATTTTTTCTCAAGGTACACTCCCAGGTACCCTCAGGTGACTGGATCAGGCACTATCTCTATACTATTCTCCATCTGGCTTCACTCATCAAAAGCATGTAAGAGATGGCCCTTACCGTGCCAAATATACCCAATTATCATTCATTCCTCTGCATATTGACTAGAGAGTGTTCTTGCAATGACCTTTCTGTTAGGGACTGTCTGTAGCATAGTGACTCCTCTTGTTTCCATGCTTTCAATGTTATAAATGGTCATGAAAAAGGTCTTCTAGGTGGGTGGTCACATGGCTCTTAAATTATTTTGGGGGCAAATACATGAAAAGGAAAGCTTTTTTAAAATATACTGCTAACTTGCCTCCAAAAATGCACACCAGTTTATACCAGAGTCAGCAACTCTTCAATTTCATTAACAGAGAGCATTTCAAAGGCTAAATGTTTAATAGTTTAATGGATTAAAAGTCATGTTGCTTTAATGTATATTCCTTTATTAAGTATTAGTGAGGTTGTCTGTTTTTATGCTAAGTTTTTTAATATACTTTACTTTTGAGCAGTTTTAGGTTCACAGAAAAGTTAAGAGGAAGAGATTTCCCACATACCCCTGCTCCACACATGCATACCCCCCCACAATGTCACCGTCCCTCACCAGAGTGGCACTTCAGCTAAGATGGATGAACCTACACTGACACGCCATTATCACCCAGAATCCATAGTTTACATTACGTCTTACTCTTGGTGTCATGGTAGCCTTTTAATTTCATCCTTTGTGAGTTACTTACTTACGTTCTTAGTCCATGTTTTATTGCTTTAAAAGACCTTTTGTTATATGTAGGAGAATCATAAATTTCCTTAGCGTTCTACTGAAGGAAAGGAAATTTAGCTTCTTAATTTTCTATAACTAGTCCAATGTTTCTCATGAGTGTCCACTCATGGGGTCAGGGAGGGGCTTGGTGGAAGTTGTGGAGGAAAAGAACTTAAACTGGTCAATGATTTTATCTCATAGGCCAAGTTTAAACTAACATTCTTTAGATAATTCAATATCAAGTAAATGCTCAAACTTTAAGATACACTCTTCTTCTCCCTGCTCCTTCTCTAAGGTGCTACCTGATTATGTGTGTGTCGGTGGGGAAAGTGACTTATGCGATCCCACATACTGTGGGGGTAATTTATGAAAAGTACAAAGATGTTAACATGACTCTTTGTGAAGCTTATTGTCTATCTGGTTATTTGATTCTCTGGTGAAATCTTCTATTAAAGCTTAAGGTGGTCTCTTGACTTGGTGAGGGCCCATGCGTGGCCCACCTTGGCTGCCTCGTCTGGAGCATCATCTCCCTCCATGCAGCTCTGGCTTAGTTTCTCCATTCATCAGCCTTGGAAGCCTCTCACACTAGGAAAGCGCCAAGGGAAGCCTGGTAGTATTAACTCACTTCCCACTCTTTTTTTTTCTGTAACCACTTCAGGTAGCCATTTTTATTTTTCAGGGTTTCTAACGAATTAGTTTCTAACTAATTCAGAGTGGGCCACAAGCCTCTCCTGATTATGATTTTAGTTCAGGATGGAAGAGCTAGGATACCTTTATGTGATTCTTCCCCATTTTTTCTTTTCTATGCTCTGCTATGGTAGAATTGGTATGGTTTCTTTTTTCTCTTCCTGTCCAGCTGGAACTTTCATTGACTCATGTACTATTCCTGGGGACAGTAAGTTTCAAGCACAGGAGAAACACTCAGAGCTGAATCCACTAGTCTTGGCAATTAGAATGGGCACTTTGGGGCAATGACAAATCAGGGATTACACAAGGCAAATGCATTGTTTTGATATTTCCTAGATGTTAGATGTTACTTGTTCTAAAGATATCTATGTACAAATAAATTCAGGCATTCAGATCACACAGAATTGAGGTCTTTCATGTATGTTGCATTTATGACATTTTTGCTTTTTTAAAAAGAAAATTATGGTCTTCCTTATAGTAGAAAAAATCTACATTTTTATGTAGTCAAATTTATCAGTCACATGTTTTTTGGTTTCTACATTTTATAAAGCCTAAAAAGTCCTTTCCATCTTCAAGAAAAAAATTATGTTCACATCTGTTTCCTTCAAATACTTTTATGACTTAAATCTTTCTTTTATTCCACTTATAGACATATGGTATAAAGTATACTATAGCAATCTAAATACATACACACGGTACACACTTCATAAGCAGCTCTTGAGCTCAACATATTTTATTGAAGAATTCATTTTTCCCTCACTGATTTGAAGTGTTACCTTATCATATGTTAAATACTTAATTGCTTGTCTTTGTATTTCATTGATATGCCTGTCCCTTTACTAGTTCAACAGTGTATTTTAAAAGCTAGCTTTGGAATATTTCAATATCTGTTTAGGCTATCTCTTTTACTGTTTTCATTTTCTGCATTTAAAAAAAAGTTTAAATCATTAATTTCACTCAGGTGATTTCTGGAATAATTTTTACTCTCCCAGAATTGACCATCATTCTCTTTGGCATGCACTGAAAATTAAAATTAAATCAATAACCTTTTAAGAAACAAAATACCAACTCTTTTTTTCTATAGAGCTTGTTATCGCTCATTAGTTAAGGGCATTATCAATAATTACCTCTATCTTCACCCTCCTCATCATTTTATTAAAGCCAAAGTATAATTTAAAAATTCCAAAGTAGAAGTGTCAAAGCTTATCTAGATAACAAAAGCCAGGGAAATTCTTATGACTTAAATATTCAGTAATTATGCAAAAAAGTAACTGTTTTGCCTTATATTATCTAGATATGTAACACACATTTTTTATATATGTATGTGATTCCTAGGATTCCCTTTTTTCTGATGTTAGAGAGTTGGTGATTTTCTGTTACATAAGTACCAAGTTCCAAGAGCTTAATGCAATATTTTTAGTCATTCACAACATAGAGGTTAAATATTGCAGTTATCAGGAGGAATTTGGGGTCTTGGATTTTTCAGTCTTCTCTACTGATCTTCTGCATTGTGAGATATCAAGGTCATTATGTTGGCTACTTTGCCACTCTCATCCTTTGTGCCCTCCAAGAGGGTTGAATGAATTCACAGAGAGAGTGGAGAAGTCAGTGATTTTTGGGTGGTGTGATTTGAAGTCATCTATAAAAACCCAAAAGTTTATAATCATTCAGTTTCAAGCTCATAAGCAAGGTAAAAACCCCAGTTGCTTTGTCCTCATTCTGCTTCAGTGCTCTCGATGTTTTTCCTGGCTTAGAACTGGGAGATAAAGGAGCAGGCAGCTTGAGCTGGAAAAATGTTGAATGCTGAGGAGTGAATTCATCTGAAAAAAACAAAATTAGCTGTGTCATCCTTAGGTGCCATGGGTTACAGGCAAGTGATTACAGGTTTTTTTACAGGTTTTCACTCATCTGTAAGGATTTCTATGACTTTTTCATCTAAAATATTTTATACTAGTCCTTAGAATATTGAATTTTATAAAACAGACTATAATAAAAACATTACATGATTTCTTCATATAAAGTTATGTTCTATGCTTTTAGCACCTTAAGTTATTTTTAGTAAAAGAATTGTGTTATAAATTTTAATGTATGGCAGTAAATTAGTGAAAACTGAATGTATTTGGTACTCTCCTAACCACCCACGTTTAGCACAGATGTTCAGCAAAAGATTTAGGAACTGTTTTGGAAGCTCTCATTAGCAGTGATGAATTAGCAGAGTATTTATGGATAATGTTAAACTGTTCAAGTACATATTTTTTTTTTGATCACTTTATAGTGGTCACATAAATATCAACAGCTGGCTTACTTGTCCTTTGGGAAGTTGTTATACATATCAGTAGCACCAAAGCCCAATATTTTAGTGGTTTTAAATATAGAGCAGTTCCCTGATTATAAAGCAGTCTGAGCAAACACAACCAAAATTTAACTCAGCCCCATTTCAGTTCCAAGGCCCTCTTGTTTCTAAAGTAGCTCATAGACCAGAGTGGCTTCTCCCAAGAGATCTAATTTTTAATGGGATATCTATCTCCTGGTCCAAAGAGCCTGTACTTCAAATTCAATCCCCTGCATGCATGCCTCCTTCTTCATTAGACCTGATTCTTTCTCTCAGACACCCAAAAATTCAAGACAGGCCAAGACTAGATTCTGAATCTGCAGAGAGCAACAGAAAACTACAGCAATCTTTAGAATTTGTAAATAGACAAAAAAGGGATGATGGTGATAAGGACTGAAAAAATAAATTACATTGCTCACTGACTGTTATGTTTGCCTTGGGGACCATAGTCCAGAAACACAAACCATGAGCAGTTTAACTTGAGAGATTCAGGATGACCAGAGAAGAGGTTTTATATATTGTTAGGAATGCATATGTTGACTGATCATGGGGATCTTGAATGCCAAGCTAAATTTGAACTGTTTTATAAGCAACATAAGGAACACAGTTGAAGCTTATGACCAAGAACTATCAGTGAAAATGGTGTCAACACCAATTAAACTATGCATAGGGTTGATGAGAGCTGGCCAAACTTAGATGCAAATAAATAAGTCCAGGTGAGCCTCACAAAATCATTCAGGTAAAGGAGATGTGGGCCTGAGGGTGGCAGTGATGAAAAAAGAAAAATTCAGGATCTATTATGAAGGCTAATTATTAGTGGCAACTAATTGTTCATAAGAACAATGGTGAGGATGGATTTAAATTCTACGATGACTTTTGGAGAGAGGGAAACTAAGATAGCAAAAATACTACTGAAAAAATATTGGCTGTGCTGGAGGGTTCTTGCTTTGGGGGAAGAGTTCCACATAATGATGTTAGATATTTAAATAATGGGTTAACTTTCTGACGATTTTGCCAAGGTACACTCTGAGCCAGCACAGGCTAGGTAAGGAAGAAAAGGGATGTCAGTATGGGATGCACTTTGAAGCCACTGGCCTCTGAATGGAAGCACTAGTTCGGATGTGGATGCAGAATCATAGGGAGGAGATATTGGAAAGCTGAGTGACTGCTTTGCACTGTGGCAGTGGATTCATTGGTTATACAGTGTTATCCGTTAGCTAACATGGAAGCCAATGTGAATATTTCAAACAGAGGGAGTTTTATACTGGACACGGTTTACAGGTGAGGTAAGGGTCAAGGAGCAGGTGATGGTGAGCAAACCCAGAGACTAGCCACAGACTAGCAGACCCTTGGGGCTAGAGGGACACAAAGGAGGTGGTGTTACCAGAGCCCAGAAGTTGGGACTGTGCTATGGAGCTGGAGCCACAGAGTGAGGGGCTGTCTGCTGAGAGCTGGCATCAGGGAGGAGACTCAGTCAGTGGCAGTGATGTCACTGGAGGCAGAAAGGAGGAAAGTAGTAGTACTCTGCCTCACTGCTTAGCCTGCCCTCCAGTCCTCCATCAGTGCCTCCCATTGGCCCAGCTGCCTACATGCCAGAGGACAAAGGAGCCTAGGAAATATGGTTTCCTACAACACAGAGCAGAGGAAGGGCAGGGCTGGAGCAGATCTGAGCAGAAAGAGGTACAGCCAGTTTACCTTACATAGTATAGAGCATTTTAAAGTTTTGAGAGCTTCCTCCCAGGAGATTTTTGGAACATAAATATAGATAAAATGGTTGTATTTCTCCTCTGTAACTGTAATCTCAAAAAACTGCAAATGGTGACAGAAGAGAATTTAATGGTCACCTGAAATAAGAGTACACAAGAATCCAGCTGCCAGAGTAGCCCTCCGTCTGCTTTTCCTCCTCCATTTATCTACCTTGTTGATGTCACCACGTGCTTCTTAACTAGTTATCACAAAGCTGAACATCTGCAAAAAAGGATATTTCTGCCATTTTAAAAAGAACAGATAAAAGTTTTCCATGATGCAGAAATGGTTTTCAAAAGATAATTGTGTTCTTCCTTTTTTGTAATTACAACAGAACTTTATTTTGTATCCTGAAAATTATTTATAATCTCCTGGCTAGGGGACTGAAAAAGACTCATATATTATTAGATGCTTTGCCTTTGACTTTCTGTGGATTTTTTGGAAGGTTATTTATTCTATCAGGGACTGTGCTTGCTTAGAAATAAGAGAGTGGAAGGGAAGGTATTAAGAGGAGAACCATGATCCTCCCACCAAAGGAATCAGTGGTCCCTGCAATATTGGTTCCAGTGCCCCTTTTGTAGCACCATAGGACTGAGATTTGTGTTTGGTTGAAAAAATAATAATTAACATTCATTGAGTACTTGCTATTTGCCAGATAAAACTTCAACTGCTTTACATATATTTCCTTGTTTAATTGTCAAAACAAACCTATAAGGGTGGTACCCATATAACCCTGTTTTATAGGTGAACCAAGAAGCAGAGGGAAATTTTCCCTCAGTCACATACCCCACAGTGGCACGGACAGCATTTGAACCTAGCATCTTGTCCCCAGAGCCCATGCTGTGCCCATGTTGGTAGGCAGTCCACCCTCTCAGGCAGTCTCAGACAGGAGACTCGGAGAAGTGGTAACACACTCCCAGACTTGACCAACAGCGGAGGTGCTGGTGTCAGGAGCAAGTGAGTAAGTGAGGCCCTTGTAGGCTCTGTTTGCACAACAGTGGGTGGTGAAGAGTTGTCAGGTGCCCAAATGGGATCCAGGAGAGTGTAGTGGTCAAATACATGGAGTCAGTTTAACATGGCTTCTTAAGTATTTTACATAGATTTGGAGTGTGAGTTACGTCATGTGTAAAATAATGGGGCAGTTGTAAGAATTAAATGAAATGATATAAGTAAAGCACTGTCACATAGTAAGTGCTGTACTCAATGCACAGTTGTCATAATTATTACCATTATTGTCAAATGGAGGAGGGACCAATTTGGAGCCCAGATTATCCCCTGATTATATTACTTTAGTAAGTCCTAATTACTGGTAGCTGCTGATTCACCCTCCAAATCTACCATATCTTGCAATATAGGTGTCCCATATTAATGAGCCCTTCCAAAGATTGTACCTTAAACTATGGAATAATTCTAAGTTTTCTGCCCTTATTTAATAGTAAAAAAAAAAAAAACAAGAATCAACTCCGCACTGAAGGACCTCTTTGAGTCTTCCAGAAATGTTTAAAAAATCCTTCAGAGCTTTCAAGGCTGTCTTCAGCATGACCCCCCAAACAGGTTAACAGTATGTTAAGTTCCCAGAGCATTCAAATTATGTAATGCTCCCCAGATTTGGCTCATACCTCTTTCCTCCTGGTCATATACTGTTCATTCTTGTTCTGGTTTTCCCTCTGCCAAGAAAATCACCCCCTCACTTAACCTGCACAAATCTTCTTTTGTAAGTCCATCTTACATGAACGTATTTCAGAAAGCCTTTTCTTGTCTACTCAAATAAATGTGACCTCTCTTTCATCTCTGAACTTCACAGCAGTGGTTTGTACTTCACCTAAGCAGGTGTCACTTACCATTTCAATTTTGTCTGTGAACTTGTGTTAGCCATCGTTACTAAGATAAGGACACAGGAACTGGTTTTACCTCTGTGACATCTGAGCACTCCCTGAAGCAACTTTTATTGTACCTTTCAAAGAGTAGTCATTCAAAAGTATTTCTAGGATTAAATTCAATATAGAGGAATTTTTTAGGAATACAGTTTCTATTTCAAGCCTCTCAGTTTTGGCCCTGCTTCTCTGCTCAGCTGTGCTGTGGCGAGAGACTTTCCTCCCTAGTTTCATTTTAACCATTGCCCAAGTAAATTGTGCATTGCACATGCCTTCACTGAAAAGAGATCTCCAACCCGAGAAACAGAACCAGTCACACACACTCACACACACACACACAAACACACACACACACAGGTTCTGGCACAAATAATGCCCCTCTTTTAATTATAAAATATTTTATTACAAAATCATAAGCATGTAATTCTGTAACATAACAAATCACACTCAAGCACACCATATGACATTTTAAGTGAAATGTCAAATTAAAACTATAAATTATTACACCCATATTATTACCCTACCAACCACACTCAAGCACATGTCACTTCTGCCAGACCCTGTCTGTGTGTGTATATGTATAAAGAGATTTATTGTAATGAATTGACTTAAGTGATTATGGGGGCTAGCTCGAAGTTTGAAATTTATAAGGCAGACCATCAGGAAGGCAGGGTGGAACTCCTGAGCATGAGCTAAAGCCGCTATCCATAAGCAGATTTCTTCTTCTTCATGGAAGCCTCAGCTCTGCTCCCAAGGATTTTCAACTGATTGGATGAGGCCCACCCAGATAATCTAGGACAACTTCCCTTACTTTCATAAAGAATCACACCTAACAATGAGATGACTGGTCATATAACATACTGCATGATCTAGCCCCAATAAACCATTGGAATGGTCTTCCAAAAATGCAGCCAAACTAAAGGCTCAAAGGACATATTCTGAAAAGATGAAGTACCACCTGCCAGGATGTGGCATACACATACAGAGATTTATATGGTACTGTGTTCCAAATAAGAAGAAAACCACTGAGGACCAAGGTGTTGAAACTGGATTGATCCCATTAGCATCATTCACAATCATCATATGTGCACTGATGTGTGCGCACTGGCTGGTCACCCATCGTTAGTTCTGTTGGAGAAAGCCATACAGAACACATGGCCTGTGTGACATATTCCATTGATGTGCTCTCCAAACCCCTCCCACTCCAGACATGAAGCCTGCCACTCTAGTGTGGGTGTTGATCATCTGGACGGAGGTTACCAACATGGGTCGAGTATAGTGTGTCCCTTGTATTGTAGGTAAGTTGACTTGGGGAACAGGAAATTATGAGACCATGTAGACAAGGCCAGTGTGTGTTTGCTTGCAGGCCATCGAACATATAATTTAGAAGTCAGCCAAAGACTCTCTCCCACTAACCAGGAAGTCCTGCTGCTGATGCAGCTGGAAAACAGATCTAGATGTTTTATTTATTTTTTTAAATTTATAAACATTATTTTTTCTAACTTTATTGAGGTAACACTGACAAATAAAAATTGTATACATTTAAGGTAAAAAAAAAAAGACGAGATCTTCAATGAGAAACATACTGCCATTTGTTGCTGGTTGCTGTTAAATTAAGTCCAAGAGAGTTTTGAATTTTGAAACTCAACCAACTGCAGCCTGTGGAATGGCTCTTTAATTGACCATTAAGCATGTGCATGCAAATGTAGACTCTCTTCAGTGAGTTAAGAAATATACCACCAAACCTACTTTTTCCAGCTGCCAAGGGGATAAGCATGTTCTGACTGAATCAAAATCTGCACTAACTCTTTCCCTCTACAGGAGATCCTGTTACTTCAAAGGAGGTAGGACATCCAAAGTTCATAGCTTAGAACATACATACACAAAGCAGATTTCACTTTTTTTCTTTTACAATTCATGGATACTGCAGAAATTGGCAAGATGAATCCAAGGAGAAAATTCTGTGTTGTGTTTTTTTTTAATTTTATGTGTGTGTCATGATAAAAATGAATGTGATAAAAAAGTGAACACATTTTAAATCTTCAGGCCTTACATACTCTCTCTAGCCGACATTTGCTAGTAGGGTTTGCTGAGAGTATATGGGTATATGTTATTAAGTTATATGCTGAGAATCATCTCATGAGAGAAAAGAGAACAAAACGCACCCGCCTTTTAGATTTGTGTACACTGAGGGTCTCTGTGCCAGTATGGAAAGGCTCCAGGCTTTAAACAGTAGGCCATTGTATTTGGATTTTAAAATACCCCAAACCATAAATTCTGGTTGCAGTTACAGCTGGTGAAAAGAAAAATGTCCTAAGAATTATTAATATGCAAATTTAGTAATTTGGGAAATTGAGTAATCTCAGGTTGGGTTTTTTGAATTTATGCAATCAAATTTTAACCAAAATGATATCATACTTCAATAGTTCTGCATAAACTGACGGCAAATTACATAATTTTTCAAAAAAAAAATAGTACAGAAAAAGAATGCTTAAGGAGAGCATAGGCAGCTACACACATGTGGCTACAGTGCACCAGACCAGTGATCCAGGCAGTCTGAACTCACATTCTCGAAGTAGACAATGTCATATATTTTGGTAGAAAAAAATCCAACAACAAAGGAGATCATATCTCTACAAATGGGGTAGAATGGTTCCTTCAGAAATATTCTCTTCTATCTTTGTCAAACTTAGAATGTTTTACATCAACTCTGGTGTAAGTAGAATAACCAGTTTCTCTCATCTCTGTCAATAGTCCTGCCATTGAGAAGGACAGTGTTGATAGGTGGAAATATTTCTTGGAATTGCTCATCGGCCAGGTTTGTAGACACAGCTGGAATTAATCATGAAATGGGATATATGACTAATCAGTTTACAATATGGACATGAGATTTGACTGCTATTTCCCTGCTTACGAGCACTTAAAAGAATCTCAAATAACCTTAAATAATTGATTTGTTTTCTAGTCACATAGTTCTTTTGCCTGACTAAAATAATATATTGGTGCAGTTTGCAGGGTGCATTAATCAATTCATATCCTCTTAGTGTCACAAACACTGAAGGGCACGTTCTTTTATCAGGCTGAAATCTGTTTGCGTCAAATACAGTTTCAGACCTAGATTCCTGAAATCCAGTTATCTGTCTTTGATAGTCTCATGAATGGTAGATTTGTGAAGACGAGCATGGCTTTCTCAAAGTTAAGAGTTATTTTAATATATTTTGTTTTCCCTAACTCTTTTGTGAACATGCCCTGTAAACAAATATAATTGTTTTATGTAGTTATTTGTATTTAAGGCTCATTACAGTTCTACTGCTGTGTAAAGAAGTATGCTTCTTCCTCTTAAAAATCTAGCTAAGCTCCTAGAATGTCACCTAGTTTAAATATTCGAGGATTTGGTAAAGAAATTCATGTGAGTTATTTGGGAAATGAGCATTAGCCTTGTGGTAAGAAAACCAAAGTTTGAATATTAGGTTTCTTACTGATTAGTTAGCTGAATAGGAGCAAGTAATTTAAATTCTGAATCTCATTTTTCTGTTTTGTTTTTCAACTTGGGGTTAGTAGTCCCTATCATATGTTCCATTTTTTCTTTCATTTAGCCAATATTGTTGACCACCAACTATGTGTTAGATACTTTACTAGATTCTAGTGGTTTGAAGAGGGAATAGTAGCTAAGCTCTTACAGTCCAGAGATTTATCCATAGTAGAGGCGTGTTGAAAAAAAGTATTTAAGACCACATTGCTAGTGCTATCATAATTGAGATAGGGCCAAAAGGACAGCACATTGAATAGGAATGTGAATTTATTTCTTTGCTTTGAGAGAAAAGCTTCAAAAAAAAGAGGTAATGTTTAATGTAGCTTAAAGAACCAAGAAAAGGATAAATAGATATAAAGACATGAAAAAGCATAGATTATTAGAGAATGACAAAAGCCATTATGTAATTGTTACAGAATATGAGATATGGAGTGGAAGGAAACAGGCATTTCTTTGCCACAGAAGTCTAACAATCATACCACAGGGACTCACATCACTTTAATGTTTATCTATCCTTTTAAAGAAATCCAGTGGATTATTCTAGCATATTTTTACCTTTAAAAACCTGTTCTTCTTTTCCATATGTAGTGTTGTGTGTATACTAAAATGTTCAATGGTAATTCTTTTTATTATGGATTCAACCAAACTTCTATATATAGGGAGAAGACTCCCCAACATTTATTTCCCAGAGTCTTCTTTGGAAAGTCTCTTAGGGTAGGGAGTTGCACAGGCCATCTATCGCCATTCTTTAATATGATGGTCTGAACTGCAAAGGTACCTATGTTGGCCAAATGCTATGATTTCAGTATGTAGTCCTCATCATATTCTTACGTGGTATCTCTCAGCCCCATTCTGTGAATGTTCAAGTGGCAAAACTTATTCATAGCTGTGTGACCCAGAAAGTTCTGTGTAGAGTGCAAACTTTTATCTAGGTCTTAAAGGATAAATAGAAAGTGAGTGGGCATTCCAGGCAGAGGAAACCTCTTAAATAAGTTACAGAGGGAAAGAAAGTCAGAGCAGGGAATATGAAAGAGGAAAAAAGGAAATCATGATTGCCTACTTGCCATATTGAAAATAGAGAACAAGTTAGAGATATATTCAGAAAGTAGAATCAATTACCAAGCAATGGATGGGTGGGAGGGCTAAAATGATTCCAAGCTTTGGAACTGAGGTGATGCAAGTTCCATTAATAGAAAATGAGAGCACAGGAGGAGAGAGGAAGAGAATGTTTCAGGATGGGTAATATGATGAGTAATTGGATACACATATGTAGTGTAAGTGGAGATAATAGACTACTTATAAAATTAGACATGTAGGTCAGGGGAAATAAAACCTTTGCAATTGCCTGACATTTGTCTCTGCTTCTCTTCTGGTTTTTGATTATAATAGACTAAAATTAAAGGTGAATTATGATCAGAAAGTTCTCCTTCCAAGTTTATTGAGAATTAAGTAGTATATTGTTCTAATCTAATTATACAACACCTTCATCAATGTAGGTTACCGTCATCTGTGTTCCCTAACCCAGGTCTCTAACTCAGCAGTCTCAATTAGATCCTCAGCAAATAATCTGTTCCCTGACCCCTTTATTCCTGTATGACAGCTGGAAAAGGTCATTGGTTCTGAGCACAGATAGCTTTGGTGTAAGTCTTTCGCTTTCTAAACTCCCATAATTAATCTTTGCAGACTGACAATAATTCTACTGTCTTCATTTCACAGACCTAAACTCATATGGCTTTGCATCACTTCAGATAACACATGACTATGTTAAAAAGGCATGGAGATACTCCTCCAGGCTTCTCTAGTTTCGCCGTGTACTGTCAGGTCAACATTCTCAACACAACTAAGCAGGGACAGATGGTGCCCATTCCCTCAGTGACAGAATCATCCAGCAATGTCAAAGGCATTTACATCCTCGAGACAGAGATGCTTTATGACTAAAAGTTTCCCATCATGTGTATTTCAGAATACAGAAATGAAGTTCTGATAATAATTCATGTTTAATTATGCAAAACTTTAATTACACAAATCATTTAGAAGTAAACTCAGTTCCTTTGTTGTCTTATCAATTCTCCAAGGACCTTTCTAGAAGGACATTTATGTGCTTGACTTAAAGGTGTCTACACTAATGCCTATGTATAATTCAGAATTGGACAGAATATTCTAAAAGGAGTTCTGTGTATTTTAAGCCACTGTAGTAAATTTGGAAAAGGAAAAGAGAAAGTTTGTTTAGGAAAATGGCCGTTAATTTGGATAATCTAAACTATATCTTGTGTTTCCATAACCACTTTTCTTACCCTTTATTTATATATCACTGCACTGAATTTATCTTATTGTTTCTATAAACATGGCCTTAAATTATTTGCTTAAATAACTTACAAGTTTCTTAATAAAGACATTTTAAATTGTTTTTATTTCTTTTTCTTGTTTAGTTGCCCCAGATAGAACTTCAGATACAGTATGGGATAAAAGTTGTGAAATCAAACATTCTTGTCTTATTTCTGATCTTAGGGGAGAAGCATGTCTCTTACTGTGTCTTTTTTTTTAGATGCTTTTTATGGGTTTGAAGCAGTTCCCTTCAATTTCTATGTTATTTAGTGTTTTTATCATGCAAGGGTGTGGAATTTTGTTAAGTAGAATTTTGAGTTTGAGATAATAAAGTGGTTTCCTTGTCCTTTATTGATATGGCACCTTAGTTTGATTGTTTGGATGTTGAGCAGCCTTGCATTCCCTGGATAAATTTCACTATATGCACTGCTTTATTTTATTTCCTAGTGTTTTGTTGAGGATTTTCGTGTTTGCAGTTTTCTTCTCTTATGATGTCTTTGTCTGGTTTTGTATCAAAGTATATCTCATAGCATGTATTGGGAAGAGTTCTCTTTAAGTTTTAGGGAGAGTTTGTAAAGAATTGGTATAAAATATTTAAATGTTTGGTAGAATTCACAGGTAAAGGCATTTTGGGCCTGGGGTTTCCTTTTTTTGTAGTTTTAAAATTACTAACTCAATCCTTTGCTTATTATAAGTCTATTCAGATTTTCTGTTTTGTCTTGAGTCAGTTTTTATAGTTTGTATCTTTTAAAGAATTTTCCCATTTTATCTAAATTATTTAATTCATTGTCATATAGTATTTAGTATTCCCATTAATATGTCTTTGGTGTTCCCTGGTAAACTTTATTTCTATAAGGTCAATAGACATATTAATGGGAATACTAAATACTATATCTTCTTTTATTCTTGATTTTAGTAATTTGAGTCTTATCTCTGTTTTATTTGGATCAGTCTAGCCAAAGTTTCTCAATTCTATTGATCTTTTTAAAACACTAAATTTGAGTTCCAATGATTTTCCTCCATTGGTTTCATATTCTCAATTTTATTAATTACCACTATAATTAATATCATCTTCTGTCTTCTGCTTCTCTGGACTTAAAGCACACTTTCTCTCTCTTTTTCTTTTTTTTTTTTTTTTTTTTACAGTATTTTAGCATGTAAGATTAGATTGATGAGATCTTTCTTCTTTTTAGGTGTTTGCACTATAAATTTCCTTCTAAGCTCTTCCTTCATTGCATACCATAAGTTTTTGTATATTACACCTTTATTTATATTCATCTCAAAGTATTTTCTAATTTTCTTTGTGATTTATTCCTTGTGATCCTTTGGTTACCTACTGTATTTTCAGACTATAAGACACACTCATTCCCTCCCCGCAAACTTGAGAGGGAATAATGGTTGTCAATGCTGCTGTTGAGTTGTTACATTTACATTGGTGAAATATTATGTTATTTGTGTTATTAAATATTTTATCACATTTTTTGCTTCAAAAAATTTTTTTTCCTATTTTCCTCCCCTAAAGCCTAGGTGCGTCTTATGGTCCGAAAACATGGTAGTGCCATGTTGTCTATGTTGCACATGTTTATAAATACTTATAGATGGCTTTTGAGAGAATTGAGATCTTAACAATATTGAACTTTTCAGTTCATTAAGATGGTATGCCTCTCCATTTGTTGTGTCTCCTTTGATTTCTTTCATCAGTTTTTTAAAGTTTTCAGTAAATAGATCTTGCACATATTTTGTAAGATTTTTGTTGTTTTCATATTTTTTGAGCTTTTGTAAATTTAATTTTAGTTTTCAGTTGTTCATATATAAATTTATACTTGACTTTGGATATTTAGCCTGTATCCTGCAACTTTGCTAAACCTACTTATTCATTTTAGTAGTTTTGTGATTGTTTCTTTGGGATTTTCTATGTAAACAATCATGTCATATGTAAAAAGGTATAGTTTTATTTTTTCTTTCAATTGTGGATATCTTTTCTTACTTCTATTTTCTTATTGCACTGGCCAAAATCTTTAGTACAATTTTGAATAGAAGTTGCAAAAGTGCATATCTTTGCTTTGTTCTGTATCTTAGGGGGAAACGTTTAGTCTCTCCCTATTATGTATAATGTTTGTTATACCTTTTTTCTAAATATTCTTTATCAGGTTGATGATGTTTCCTTCTATTATTAGTTTGAAGAAGGTTTTTTTTAAATCATGAATAGATGAAAAATTTTGTCGAAGAATTTTTCTGCATCTATTTCCTCTTTGGTCTATGGACATGGTGAATTTCATTGATGTATTTTTGGACGTTGAACTAGTCTTGCATTTTTGAGATAAAGCACTTCACTTGGTCATGATATGTAATAATTATCCCTTTTATATATCACTGGATTATGTTAGCTGTTATTGTTGTAGCTTATCATATCTATATTTATTAAAGGTATTGATCTATAGTTTTCTAGTAATGTCTTTTTCAGTTTTGATGTCAGAGTAATATTAACTTCATAGACTTAATTTTAATTTTTCTGAAAGAATTTGTATATAGTTGGTATTATCTCTTTTAAATTTTTGGTGGAATTCATCAGTGAAGCCATCGAAGCCTACAGTTGTCTTTGTGGGGAGATTTTCAGGTGTATGACACAGCAGTTAGATAATCATATACTTTACAAGGTGTTCCTTCTGATAATTCGAGAGCCCACCTGGCACCATGGGGAGATTTTTTGAAACTACATGTACACTTTCTTTAACATATGTAGGGTTGTTCAGGTTAGAATTTTTTTTGGGTAGTTTTTATTGTGTCATCAAAGAGATTTATCCATTTTTCTTAAAACCTCAAATTTATTGGAGTAAAATTTTCATTGTCCATGTAATACCATAATAATATAAAATTTATAGAGGTTCTCCTTCTCTTATTCCTGGTAATTTGTGTCTTCTCTAGTCTTTCCTGGACAGTCTGGCTAGAGGTTTATCAATTTGATAGATCTTGTTAAAAAACGATCATTGAAAAGCATGCTTGAGGTGTTGAAGAGAGAAGAGACTGGCTTTGCTGTGAATTTGCGTAATTCCATGCTTAGGTATTACTGATAATTTATGAAGAATACCCAGAAAGAGAAGATTCTATTCACATTTTATCTAGCTAGAGTCAATGATGTTAGCTTTCAAATTTAATATGGAGGAAAAATATATCACCTTTAATCAAAAAGCAAAGAGGGTTCTTTCTTATTTAAAAAAAAAAATAAAAACAGCATCATAATATGATCCCTTTGAGATGATGATTTCCTGAAAACAAACAATGGAACAAATCACCTAAGGCCTTCTGTAAATCTAACTGCAAATAATAGCTCCAAGAGGGAAAGTTGATTGTTATTTTAGAACTCTTCAAAATTAAATGTGTTCCTAGTGTTCAGGGAACCGTAATCTCTTGGTAACTGTTTATTCTCTAACAGTATTATCATACAAAGTACTTGCCATGCTGTAGATTAAGGAACATAACCATAATTTATTCTGGGATAATTTATGATTGAACTATAACAATAGATGAAATATTACAATAATATTTGTAAAACACATGCAAATTAATTATTTTTAAAGGGAGATGAATAGAGTCTCTGTCCTCTGAGCACAGTGTAGAGTCTGCAGCATCTTCTTTGCTCAGCCCCAGACTGAAGGAGGTATCTTTTCTGACTCTTGTCTGCAAGGTTGGGAAAGATACCACATAGTCCAGGGGTTGGGGTGGAGAGTAGCACCCAGAGTCATCTGTACTCTCCATGTGCAATAATGTAGTACTTTTCTCCCTCAAAATAAACTCATCTCACACTGAAAATAAATAGACCCTTTGCTTCATGTCCTAAGACTCTATACAGGAGGAGGGCTACAAGCTAAGTTCAGGCAGTAATACAGTTGCTGGAGCAGACAATTTAATTTTCTAGTGGTATAATCATAGTTCTAGCATTTGGACCAGCGGACTATGGCGTAGTTTCTAAATGAGTTGCAGATTATCACTATGAGGACAGGGAGACCCATAGAAGAAATTGTCAAATAGATGAGTATTTCCGTGAGCAGCTTCCTATCTCCCTCCTATTTTTAGCCTAGAGTTCTTTCCCCTGAGTCTGGGTGAGCTTGAGACTAAAAAAAAAGGTGACCCATTGAGTTCTAAGGCTTGGTCATGAAAAATCAATACAGTTACCCCCCGCTCTTGCTTTTGGGACACAAACTTTAGGAGCTCTGAGATTACATGGACTCTAGCTACCCTGAAGCCACCACCCTGGAGAGATCTTTTGGGGAGATTATACATAGACATAGAGATGCCCAAGGCAATTCAGTGTTCCTGTCCCCTGCTGTTCGAGTCCTTCCAGTATCAACCCAGACGTGTGAGAGAATGACCCTTCAGATGTTATAACCTCCAGACATTATTAGTCTAACGAGGTCCCAAAAGAGTGAAGCAGAGGGAAGTTGTCCCCACTCTGCCCTGTTCTGATTCCTAACCCACAAAATCCAAAAACATAAGGAATGGTTATTTTATGTCACCACATTTTCATGTAACTTGTTACACAGCAATAGGTAACTGAGACAGGCATCTGACCTACAGGCAGCCAAATTATAGAAAGAGGAAGTGATTTACTGTAAGAACTGTTTGATAGAGACAATTAGACTTTTCTGTTTTTGACATTTTAACCTGAGATACAGAAATTTAGATAAGCCATTAATTAGGAGCATAAAGACACAGAGAAAAGTCCGTGGCAGAATCATGAAGCGGAAGCTGCTCACAAGCAAGAGTGTGCATAATATGCAGAGCAGAGGATGCAGTGGTTAGTTGGTAGTGACAAGAGGCCAAGAAAAATAAAACAGCTATTGGGTTGGCCAAAAAGTCCATATGTTTTTTCCATAAAATAGAAGACACATCTTTCATTTTCACCAATAACTTCATTGATTTGTATATTTTGAGTATGTCAGCTATCTCCCATGTGGTAGAACATTGATCTCAATTAATGTCTTGATTTGATCACTATCAACTTCAACCAGTCTACCTGACCATGGAACATCATCCAGCAAGAAACCTCCAGCACAAAACTTCGCAAAACACTCTTGTCATGTTTGATTGGCTACAGTGCCTTCTCTCTACACTGCACAAATCATTTTGCATTTCAGTAGCATTTCTTGTCTTTCTTGAAATAATAAAACACAATATTCCTAAAATGTTGCATATTTTCTTCCATCTTCACTATTAAAATGAGTACATAAAATATTCACCAATTTTGTTAAGTTTTTTTTAATGCACACTGATATGACAGCTGTCACAATACAATCTAACAAAATTGCTTTGAATGAAGTCAAAGACAACGAAGCACTACTAGAGCCATCTTATGGAAAAAGACAAACAAACCTTTTGGCCAACCTAATATAATAAGAAAAGTTAATGGCTAAAAGCTAGGGTTCTAAAGTGAGACTCCATGTTCAAATCTTGGCTCTGTGTGTGAGCTTGAATTTTCCATGCTTCAGCCACTTAAATTTTCCATGCTTCAGTCTTCCTCTTATGTACAAATGCATGTAAAGTATTTATAACAATGTCTAAATGTGTTTGATATTATTATTGATATCAATGCAGCCCTTTTACTGGGGTAAAAGAGTTAACTGAGTAGAGTGAGCCACCCTGCTCAGCTGAAGTTCTTCTGGTTCCCATGGTTTTTAGGAAACTCGTAGGCCCAGCTTCTATGACCCCTGGGTTCCCATAAGGTTGTCTGAGATTCTTGACTTCCTCATCTTAATGATCTTAATAGAGTAAAGAATCTTACTCTAAAGCACTAGTCATTAAGAGAGCCATTCTTATTAACCAAAGAAGTTATGACAGATAGCAAGGTTCTCAGGGTATTTGTAGTAAATAGCATGTGTGTGCGTATGTGTGTTAGTGATCAGCTAGATGAATGGACAGGTAGATCTCCCTGTTTACATGACTAAGGCCCCCTTTTCTCTTTTACAAACCTCTGTGAATTTGCCATATTTAAAATTTATTTTTAATGTGGTGTTTAATGTCTCTGTGACCACTGAACTCCAAGCTCTACGAGGGCCCTGGCTGTGTCTTGCTCATAGCCTTACCAGAAGCTGCCACAGGGGGAGTTCTCTGGCAGGCTGAAGACTCTCCTGAAGAGCTGAAATGACTGGGACTTTCATTCAGTGAGTCTCACAGTAAATGCTTAGGAATTTGTAGGAAGGTTTGGTACTGGTTATCTGACCCGGCAAGCAAGCAGACATACAGCCAGCCTCTCTTGAGCAGTCCTGAGACAGGCAGTTTATATGAAAAGTTGAGAATAACAAAAGTGAGCATTTCTAAGGATCTACAGGCTCCTCTCTCCGGTAGGGTGGTATTTGCACACCTGTGGGGCTTTGAAACTTGTTGCTCCACTGGGAGTCTCTCACTGTGTCCCCAGCTCTGGGGAGCTGTTTGTTCACAGGGGAATTCTTGTGTTCTCTGCCTGTGCCTCTTTTGCTCTTGGCATCTTCCTTTCTGTCATTATTTGCTCTGCGACAGTAGGATAGAAGTGGACAGAGTAAACAAACTCAATATATATTTGTGAACTGGCAACTGCCAAGGAGGTTTCTTTAAAACAAAATCAAAATGCTGTGGACCCGTGGCTGAGCTCGGGTAAACCCTTCTTTCTTTTTCCTTAGTCCATTTTTATATGGTTGCAAAAATTCCTCATATTGGAGGGAGCATCATCTGATTTCCCTCAAGCAATCTGCTTTCTTCGAATAACACCCCATGCACCCATTAAAGAAAACTGCTCAATACTTACAAACAAAGCACCAGAATTAGCATGTAACCGAGAAATTTGGTCTTGGAAATCAGCTAAGCAGATCCAGTAAAGTGCCCTGTGTCCACTCCCAGACTTGTTGGCCGGGATATAACCTGGCTACCTATGCTGCCTATACATACGAATGGAAGACGAGAGCGATAGCATTTTTGTCACAATCCCTGTGCATTTCTCTCATGTTCCAAGGGGAGATTGTAGAATGCAGAGCCAAAGGCAGACCTGACTTGATCTCAGGAAAAATTTTCTAAGCGAGAGTCCTGGCTCCTTTCGTCAGGAGAAACAGCCACAGGGATGAAGAGCCGCTTGTGCTGTGAGCTCGGGAAACCCTCTGGCTGCCCTGGGCCTCAGTTTTCTCTTCTGTTGAGTGAATGGGTTTCATGCAGCCCCTGATTTTTATGCTTTCATTAGAAATTTCAAACACACAGAAAAGGAGAAAAAACAGTGCAGTGGACATCCATATATCATCTGGGTTTAATAATTTCTAACTCTTTGTCATATTTGCTTCATCAGGGCATATACCTCTTAATTCTGCCAAGTCATTTTAAAGTGACTTATAGATGTCAGGACATTTCATCCTTCAATACTTCAGCTTGTGTATTCAGAAATTAAGAATGTTTTCCCCTGTAATGAGAAGCTCGTTCACAGGGTGATTCTAGAATCCAAGTTTGGGAGTCTTGGTCTTGGTCTTCACCAGAGATTTTTGAGAGGACAGACAGGAGCAGAGACACATATACCAGAAACTCTGGCAACTATAACCTCAGGCCCTGCCACTTATACAGGCTCTTTTTAAAGCCATTTGGATTAAAGGAGAACTGTCTGAGCCATAATGACTGAAGACCATTATTTCTTTTCAGTCTGGCTTCTTTTCTGTTACCCCTACTCCCAAACACACATACACACACAGACACACACACACAAAATGCAACACACATTACTCTCTTTCTGTTTCTTATATCAGGTGGGATTGGAATGGTTGTGAACATTTTGAGGATTTCATTAAAAAATTATTGGATAATTAATTTTCCTTCTAAAAATTGCTGTGCAAAGTGAAGTAATTGCTAGCTTTCCAGTGGTACTGATGACTTCTAGGAATACCCTTACTATTCATGGCTAGAAGTCTTAAAACAATGTGAACTGCGGTGCCAGGTGCAGGAAGTGTGAAAGAAACAGGTGAGTTGAAATGTGAAGAAGCCTCAGTTAATCTGGGAAAAACCATCCAATCAGAACATGTCTAAATTGGGAAGCTGAGGATTTGATTCTCATGCATGCCTAATTGAAAAGCAGGTGCCCTCCTCTTAGGAACATGCTGGCTAATGTAGCATATACAGTTAAATATGCAATAGATGCATTATGTAGGGGAAGTGCACAAAATAGAATTTAACAGAAACTTGTTGCTGTAGTGCCCTGTGAATACCTCTGGGTGAAAAGTTGCAAAAGGTATGCTTTTAAACAAAGATTATGTCTGGGATAATCTTGCTTATCGTTACCTAAGGAATTCTGGTGGGTTCAGATGAAGCATGCAAAATTGTCACTGGTACTGTGAAAAGGCAAACATAACATACAGATGAAGTAAATATGGCAAGATGTTAGCAGTCATTGAACCGGGTAGTGGGTACATGCATGATTATTGTGCTAATGTTCTATATTTGGAAGTATTCATAGTGAAAAGAAAAAATCAGCCTATAAAAACTGCTTAGTTTACATAAGAGGACATTGACACACTTATTTTAGTGAGTTGATGTATATGATAGAAGAATTTAATTACACAATTGCTCAATAGTATAGAGCAGCCATTTAAAATAACATTTTTTACTTATTTTAATTTAATTTTATATATTTTTCATATATTTTAATCACATCAGAATTGAAACATAATTGAAATGAAGTATGTTTTGAAGAAGCCAAACAAAAAGGGAAAGCATAGGCAATTGGCAGAAGGTTCACAATGTCAAAAACTTCCAGAGCATATTATAATGAAGTTTGAAAGCTGTGATGGCAAAATCATTTAAATTATTTCTATGTTATCAATAAAAATAAATTTTCAATCATGACAAAAGAAGAATGAATTACCTTTTTATTTTCTCTATGGCAGTACAAAATTTTTGTCATACAGAGAAGCAAGCAAAGAATATACAGACCAAATTTTACAAAAATAGATACATCAGATAGTTAATAAAATGTATTATTGGCTTATATTTTTGATATTTGTGCTATTTCAGTTTGAATTGTGTCATATGGTGTGATGTTTTTATTATTTAAAATAATATATGCCTTTGCATCCAGTTTTGAGTTTATAATTTTGTAGTCTTAAAGAGGACTGCAAAAATCTGTATGCCTCAGGTCCTAGGACTGGTCACTAGTCATCACTCTGGATTTTATACAATGTTCAAGCAGAAAGACTGTGTTTTCTATTGTTCTCAACCTGATTTTTTTCTAGTAGCAAGCTACAATGTTAAAGAGTGCTAATAGAATATTTAGATTTCAAACATTTTAATATGTTATTGTGGAAATTGAAGCTCAAAAAGATGGCACCTTGTCCCAAGCCAGATAATCTGTAGCAACAACACAATGGGGAGAAGTTATGGCTTCTGATCCTGTCCCCTGTTCTCATCATGCTTTGCAGTCTCTCTTAAAGAAACAGAGTATAAAATATTATGCTTCAAATATGGTGTTGATGAGATGATTCTGTGAAGTTTATTTTGTTGATTTACTCAGCCACTATTTTATGTATCAAAAATCCAGTGAGCACTGGAGAGTAGCAGGTGACCTTAAGCATCTGATCTTAAGCAAGCTCATAGGAGCAAGATTCTAGAATAATGCAGAGAAATGGTGCAAAATGAACAGTATTGTACATGTGGAAATCCAACAATGAATCTATCTTCTGATCCCTATATTTTTGTCCACCCTTCCTCCTGTCCACATATTCCTTGGGGAAGGAGAGAGAAGAGCTCCATCAGCTACCAGAAAAATACTCTATGTAGGCAAGCTTATTGACCCCTTCTTCCCATTCTTACTTTATTTTAAGGAGAGTGAAGAATATTAGGAACCTTTTTACTTCTGAACTCCCCTCTATATCAGTTAGGGTTCTCCAGGTAAACAGAACCAATAGGGGAGATATGTGTGCATGCGTGTGTGCATAAAAAATAAAGAATTAGCTCATGCAGTTATGGAGGCTGAGAAGTCCCATGCTCCATAGTCCAAAGACATGAGAACCAGGAGAGCTAGTGATAGAAATTCTAATTGAAGTCCAAAGGCTGGAGAAGACTGATATCTCAGCTTGAAGACCATCAGAGTGAATTCTGTACTCAGCCTTTTGTTCTATTCATGCCTGCAACAAATTGGCTGAGGCCCACCCACACTGGGAAGGGCTATTTACTTTACTCAATCTGCTGATTCATCTGTTAATCTCATCCAGAAACACACTTACAGACACATGCAGAAATAATGTTTAACCAAATATCTCGGCACAATGTGGCCCAGTCAAGTTGATGCATGAAATAAACCATCACATCCACATTCCTTCTCTGCTCCTCTACTCTCTTCTTCACCACTGACTTAGATTGGAGTTTCCTAGAAGCAGAACTTCAGATGAAGATTTGTAGAAAAGTGATTTACTAAGAAATGCCCTCAAGGAAAAACAGAAGAGGAGCAGACAGTGGGACTGGGAAGGTGAGAAGTCTGAATGAGGATGTAAGGGTAGGCAAAGTTCTAGAAAGGTTGACTTTCTCTCAATTCTATGAAGTTCTGGAGGCATGTGGGCCACATCTCAGATTACCTGGGTCTTAGAAATTAGGGTATTTATATTCACACAAGGTCAGTGGTGATGGCTGTACCTGGAGGAAATAAATCTCCAGGTACATTTTGTTCTCTGTCCAGGCAGGAAGAGTAGGCTTTGGCAGCCCTCTGATGGTGAGGTGTCCCAGGGGTGACTTTTGGGAGTGAAAGCACCATATCCAGGAAAATCTAATGGGATTTGGGGGAGTTGCTCAGACATGTGCCATGACTTGATCAGAATTTTTAGCAATGATCACAAAAGCTCAATGTCATCAAGGACTCATATCCAAGATACTGGGCTATGTGCTTTCCAGACATAATAGTATTCAGTCTTCACATCAAGTATAACGTACTCAGTATACTCTCCAGGCTATGAGGGAGAAGACTGAGAGTCAGAGTGAGTAAATGAACTTCAGGAGTTCATTTACTATCTGTCCTTTGCTTCATGTCCTTGCCCACCACCCCAAATTATCCAGTGAAAATATTATTACATGCCAGGCAAGCTAATGGATAAAATGCCAAATTTCCATTTGTGGTAGAGAAAAATCCGTCTCATTATTTGTAGTTCTACTCTCATGTATCTTGTTAAGTGTCCAGGACGTAATTCTGCATTAATTCAAAATTAAACTTCCCGGTGCTGATGAAGAGTCAGTAGGTCTCAGCTGGCAAACAAGCACATCTTCAATGTCTCTGAAGGCTTATTTTATTAAGCTACTTAAAAGATACTTGGCTAATGGAATGTTTTTACACCCGTGTTTACACTCTGGGCTTCAGAAACTTGCTGAATATAAAAGAAGTCTTTAGGTGACAGAATATAGTGTTATTTTTCAGTAACAAGACAGCATGTTCAAATTTAGCCATTCACTATTAAATGTAAAAAAACATAGTGAAAAAAAATTGTGTGTAACCTATAAATGCTGGGAATTTCCTGCACTGGTAATTCATATAACTTCACTTCCTGAAGGCTTTCAAAGGGACAGCTGTGTGTTTTTTAAGCAAAAATAAATAGGTTTGTATACCTCACTACTCCAGAGTAACAATTATTGTGAGTTCTTCATTAAAAATACCTATATGTGAAGATATAATTAGGCAGATTTAAGAAACTTTGTATTTTCTATAGTTACTGTTTTGTAAAAAAAAGAAAAAGAAAACTATCAAAACAGTTTACTCCTCTTAAATGTTCATTTTGAATGTGTCTTAGCAAGGGATATAGTTCAACCTAATTGTAGCATTGCTTTAGAATGGATTTCGGTTGATTTACATGAGTGACTTCCTCACCCACCACTATACAATTAACATTTTCAGTTGCTGGAATTTCTAAAAAAATTGAACAATACAAAATTCACATCCCCCAAATTAGAACTTTCCAATTATTTATGTAGAGAAGAACTAAACATTTGATAAATTTGCACAAATTCACAATTCTGAATATGTTAAAAAGTTACTCTGAGAATTCTTTCTTATTAATTTTCTCCTTGTATTTTAAAACATGTTTGGTTTCTTTCATTGTGGTATCTAGCATTATTTTCCACAGAGCACTTCAAGGAATGCTTCAGAACATGTGCGTATGCTGGAAGTCGCTTGTAATGGTGGTGAGCCGAATTCATAGAGTAATTAGGAGAAAGAAGGCTGGAGGCTCCAGCAGTATGTGGCTCTCACTGGCCTTCTTCTGATCACCCTCATTATGAAACACAGCTAAAACAGGTTATCATCTTTGTTTTGTGAGTATGTTTTTAATTTAAGAAGAAAGTAACACTTCTAGCAATCTCAGTAATGCAAACTAGTGGCAGTAGTGCAACCATTTCATCCTAAAACCCTTTAAATCGTGACATATTTGTGTGTTTTGGGGCTCTGGTGAGTTGTTATGTTGCTGCTTTCACACAGTGGTATCAGAGGTATGTGGCTTCTGATTCTGCAGAGAACCCGTACACACTCACCCCATGTACATGGGACACACGGGTCTTTTATCCAGTGTCCAACCCCTGGGAATCTTCCCTCCTTCAGTCTTCTCAGAGCCACCCTTTTCTTTTCTCCACTCCCAGTCACCCAGCAGAATCTCCTCAAGGGGTGAAGGAAGTGATTTCAAAATTCTCTGAGATTAGGAATTTGAAAACCTGTTTACTAGCTAGAGATCTGAAAAGGGAAATTATGTGAAAAAAATTATTTTAGTCAATTATTTAGTACATACTGCTGTCTTTTGTCTTCACCCATGGTATTTTATGGTGAGGTGTTGACCTTTTAAATGCAGCAAATCCATACCAGTCCCTCAACCCATTTTCCCTCTTCCTTACTTTTCTGGGAGTCATCTGGGTGGAGTTGAAGGAGACAGACACATCTGGCTGTTCCCCAAAGCCTTAGGCACACAGAAGGGCCCGGTGCTCACATCACTTGGTGTGTACAAATGCCATGTCTGTGGCAAGACCGCAGATAGCAGGAGGGCTTAGTAATACCGTAGTAATGCTTTATACTATCCCTCATCACCTCAGCAAAGAGAAGCCAGTGTTAGATTAAGAACTACACCAATCCTTCCTTTTATCTAATCCATGGATTTCCTCACCTTCATACTTGAATATTTTTACTGAGTTTTATGCACAGTAAACTAATTTTAAAATATTCCTTATCTTTAAGAATAGGATCAAAATTTCAAAATATTTGCAGTTGAAAACCTTTGGATAAAAAACTGTAGTAATGAACAAAAAAGGGTAAAAAATTGAAATATGTGCAAAACAGATGTTACACTCAATTTCATGCCAGAACAAATTATAAATCAGAATCTCATTTTGCTATTTAGATGATGGACAATCTATACAGATATGTGTAAGCTGAAAAAAATCTCCATGTGAAACTGGGCATTTTTAAGATTGTAGAAACCCACTGTCTAAAAGGAACTGGGCTTAATTTTTCAAACAGAAATCTTTTCCTTTTTTGGAGATTATCTACAATGGACAAACCTTAATATCAGTCATTACCACATGAGACTGGAAATAACCTAGAGGTCCATGCATGAAATAGAAAACTATTAATAGAAAATTTGAAAACATTTTCAAAAATAAGGATGAAATACAGAGGTAGGCAAATGTAGTTTTATATAATACAAATAAATAATACAATAATTAATAAAGAATAATGTAAGAATAGACTATACATTTCATGTACTCACAACTGTAACCCTACTTTTGCCCACCCCTATATTCATTTAGTATTTGGTGGTTTAAAATGCATTAAAATATATGAGTTGGAGAATGATTAAGTTTAAAGCACTTTGTTAGAACACCAATTATTCTTATAGTAATGGTCAGATAGGAATAAAAATATAAAAGAAACAGTTTAGATTGAGAGAGGCAGCTTTTAAACCCCAAAACAGTTTCCAAATAGCAGTCGGCACATAATGTAGACATTCATAGGTCTTTTTAAAATATGATTAGGTATCTCCACCCCAAGGGAATATACATTTAAATTCATATCCTGTAGATTTCAAGTATTCATAACCATCATCATTGAACAAGAATAGGATGTCTCAATTTGGAGTCAAACAGTATTTCTGAGGACTTAGAGATGGGCTGTGAAGGTCCCTGACTCCTCTAAAATTGCATTCTATGCATATTTATTTGTAACTTTTTAGAAAAAAATGCATATATTTCATGCATTCTCATGTGGGTTCATGAATTTTTAAACATTAAGACTGTGTTGGAGAAAACAGAACTCCAACAGTAAGAGACAAGCTGATTCATCTTAAATAAAAATGAGCTTGCACAACTCATAAAAACTTTGCAAGTAGCCAAAGTATAAAACAAAGTCAGTGCTGTGTTTATGTCTTCAAATAAGTCAGTACAACAACTCTAGAAACACAGTTTTCATTTGGATGGACATGTTGGAAGTTCAAGCCATTTGTCATCAGACACCATCTCTTTACAATTTGAAAAATTTAAAGAGTCATGGGAACTAACCATAGGTTGCACTGTGTTGTGCATGTTGTGCTCACTCAAGAGCGAGCTGGGAAGAGAAAGCAAATGAGAAATAAATATGGGCTCAACCTGATGATCAAAGGACGTTGA
>CM052541.1:39160640-39177430 GCA_028533065.1 Trachops cirrhosus | reverse complement strand
CCACAACCCAGGCATGTGCCCTGACTGGGAATCAAACTGGTGACCCTTTGGTTCACAGGTTGGTGCTCAATACATTGAGCCACATCAGCCAGGGCAGACTTTTTATTTCTTAAAGTTGACCTTTTTTAGAAAAAAAAGTTACATTTTATTAAGTGTAATTGGTCAGAGCTAACATTTATGTAACTAGATGATTGTTTTATACCTATTGGTCCCCTTGTTTGCTCTTGCAAATGTTGTAGGAGTTACTAGATACCACACTGGTTCAGTAAAAGAGTGTTTAGGAAGTGAAGTATGGAATGAATTAAAGTCAATGGATCATAGGGAAGCATTTGTTATAAGGAATAAAAATCAACTCAAATTAGATTGACTTTAGGAGAATTTATTGGAGATGTAGATTTTTTTATCATAACCTAAGGATAGAAATACTGCTCTCTCTGTCTCTCCCTTCCTGACTCAATTCCTCCCTACTTCATCTCTTGATACTTTGGGATGCATATGACACCCATTCCTTGGTTACATGACCTTCCAGCATGAGTGCCACTGACCAAGTGGCTGGTGTCTCTTGACCTAGTTATCAAGAGTATCGATGGTAAAGCTCAGCCACTGGATTGACTATGCCAGGGGAGGGCTTCCATTGAGGGCAGGAGCAAAGTACAAAAATGGCTGCTAAGAGACATTGGGAGGACCTTCTTGAAGAAAATGATATGGGCTGGGCAGATGTCCTGAGACAGTTCTAACTACACAATATTTTCCTCTTTATCTAGTAGACAGCAGTTAGACTCAATTGCTGTTTTTAAGCAGAAATCAAGTAATTTTCTTGATGCCTTGGCTGTATCATATTGATATATATAAAAAAACCTATTTCTATTCCAGCATGAAGATTACACTGAGTATTTTGGTAATAAATATTACATAAAGATATAGTCATTATAAGTCTTTTAATATTTTCATTGTCTTTAAAGGCAAATTTTAAAAAATCTTTATTCTAGATATCTGGTTGACCAAGCATACGTAAAAGATTCAGGCCCTGCATTCTCACAATGTGGTTGTGATGAATGAGTGAAAACAATTGGAAGAGTTTTTATGATATGTTTCATCTCCCTGGGGTTTTGCTTCTTCATTTTGAATAACAGGGAAATTTTTTGCTGTATTCATGTGTTCATGCAAATAAAATATTTCTTTTTATGTTGAACTATAGATAAAATAAAAAAGACATTTCTGACACACGTGAGAAATTAGCGCAGTGGAATTTAGAGATTATGAGGTACAAGAATGAACTTTCAGAATGCTGCAAGCACAAGGGACTCTAGGAAACATTTAGGGGTTAAATGGTCCAATCCTTCTATTTTCCAGATTAGGGAATTGAAGTTCAGTAGAAATCAGGTAACTCTCTGAGGATGTTTGCATTTAAACCATTGCTAGACCTTGTGATCCCAAACAACCAAAGTAACAAATCCTGACTTAAAAAGTATAACAGAGAAATGAAAAATTTTCCTATTTTCTTTTTTTCCATTAAGCATTATTGTACATCCAGTAATTCATCAGTATGGTCACATAATTTAATGATGTAAGAGAGAAAAATTGGTTGAATCTTCCCTGTGATTAACAAAATTATTCTATCTTTTGTTCATAGAGACTCAGTTTTATCATAAGGTGGTGCATATTTTACATTTTTAATAATTAATTGAAAGTGATATTCTTAGGATACTCATATCATTTATTGACATAATTAGCCATATCTTTGACTTTACAAAACCAGAAATGGAGATTTCAAGGGTAAAAAAAGGTTGAGAGAATAACACAAGCCTTAATTTCCTGTGCACTTGGCATTGATACCAAGGGCAAGAATTATATTTAACATACTGTACCTGAAATATTGGGGAGGCTGGCAAGAATGGAAAAAGAGCAACAAGAGCTTTAAAGCGTTCATACAGAAAAAATCATAATTCACTATTTTGTAATCCCATGAGCTTAAAATATTATCACTCTATAATAATTTTTGTCAAAAGGTAACATTAAAAAGTTCTAAGATTTAGAGTAAATGAAACATAAACTTAATAGGCTAAATAGGCCCTGGCTGGTGTAGCTCAGTGGATTGAGCATGGGCCTGTGAATCAAACGGTCACTGGTTCAATTCCCAGCCAGGGCACATGCCTGGGTTGCGGGCCAGGTCCCCAATAGGGGGGTACATGAGAGGCAACCACACATTGATGTTTCTCTCCCTCCTTTCCTTCCCCTCTCTCTAAAAATAAATAATAAAATATTATTTAAAATAGGCTAAATAGTTGTATGGCTATATCAAGGGAAGTAGGCAGGAGTCATTTTAAGATTGAACCATATGCATTTGTTTGTGCATTGCCTTGTCTCCCCACAGAGACATTCTGCCCGCCTTCACATGGGTCAAGTCTCCTGGCTCATTTGTAAACTTAAATTTCATCCGGGGAAAGCCTTTCATGTCTATTTATATCACATTCTGCTTTCACTTGGTTTATTTGATGATTTATTAAATACATTAAGCACAGTGAAATTTCCTGTGAGAGTTGGAACATATGAATAAAATTATTTTAAAATTGTGTTTAGGTTGTGATTTATAGAATTGCAAATTGTCAAAGACATAAGGGATCATGGTAAAATAGCACACAGTTGCTTGGAGCCCACACATGACTCTAGCACCTCACTTGAAATCTGGTAATTTCCCTGAAATAGCCCATAGGGGAAACATATGCAAGCAGGCAACCCACTGCGCATGTTTGAGTAGATGAGCCTATACAGTGAAGTGCCGAGCTGAGGAAGATATTAATAGAGAATGTGAACACAGGAGCAGCTTCTTGATTCAGAGACTGACTGCATTTTTATCCAGTTTTTATCATCTGTCTTATTGAAAGGAAGAAGAAATTTACTTGGGACCAACATTTGCCTCTTTAAAGTGTGAGCTAATGGATGTGTGTGAACAGCAATGCAATTGCATTCCTCTTTCATTAGTTGATGGATTTAGAAAGTTGTAAAACAATGTTTGGCAGCCATAGCTGCTTGTATCAATAGTGAACAAATCACTTAACTTTTTTCTGTATCAGTGTCTTTCAACAATTCAATTACTAGTCCAACAAATACTGATTGTCTACTAAGTGAAAGTGTTTGCTAAGCCCTGGGGTAGAGGAGTGGAGTGAGTGATGAGAGATAAGGCTGGAAGGGTAAGCAGATGTCAGATTTTAAAAGTTTTGTGTGACATACAAAACAGTTAGGATTTATTCTTTTTAGTCTGTTAGGTATCATTAAAGGGATCTAATCAGGGAGGGGCATGATTAGGCCTGGCTCTTAGAAATAGCACTCTGACAGTAGTATGCAGGATGGATGGAAAGAGGACAGACCTGACTCAGGAGACCATGGTAATTAACTGGTCTAGAGATGATGGTAGAGCCTGAACAATGGCCATGTCAGTAGTGATGGAGAGAAAAGGATGGGTTTGAGACTTCAGCCAACATGGAGGCATAGGTAGATACACTTTGCCTCCTCACACAACCAAAAGAAGAACAACAACAAATTTAAAAACAGAAAACAACCAGAACTGCCAGAAAATTGAACTGTATGGAAGTCCAACAACCAAGGAGTTAAAGAAGAAACATTCATCCAGACTGGTAGGACGAGTGGAGGCGGGCAGCCAGGAGGAGAGGACACACAGCAAGGTGGAGGCTGGAGGACTGGGTGGGTCAAGCAGGGACTGGGAGTCCCATATTTGCATACAGATAAACTGGGAGGAACAACTAGGGAGCAAGACAGACCACACAACCCAGGGTTCCAGTAAAGGAAAAGAAAGCCTCAAAACCTCTGGCTATAAAAATCTGTGGGGGTTTCAGCAGTGGGAGAAACTTCCAGCATCAGAGGAGACTTCATTGGAGAGACCCACAGGGTCCTAGAGCACACACAAGCCCACCCATCTGGGAATCAGCACCAGAAGGACAAACTTTGCTTGTGGGTAGCGGAGGAAATGACTGAAAGCTACCAAGACAGAGCAAGCTGCATTGTTCCCCCTCTGACAACTCCTCCATATAAAACACCACAATGCAGCAAAGTGAGTTGCCCTGCCCTGGCGAATACCTGAGGCCCTGCCCCTTACAATGTAACAGGTGTACCAAGACAAAGAAATATGGCCCAAATGAAAGAACAGATCAAAACTTCAGAAAAAGAACTAAGCAATGAAGAGATAGCCAACCTATCAGAGACAAAGTTCAAAACACTGGTAATCAGAATACTCAAAGAAATGGTTTAGTATGGTTGAAAAACAGAGGAAGAAGTGAAGGCTATGAAAAGTGAAATAAAGAAAAATATACAGGAAACCAGCAGTGAAGGGAAGGAAACCTGGACTCAAATCAATGATTTGGAGCAGAGGGAAGAAATAAACATTCAATCAGAACAGAATGAAGAAATAAGAATTCAGAAAAAATGAGGAGAGGCTTAGGAAACTCCAGGACAACTTGAAATGTTCCAACATCAGAATATAGGGGTGCCAGAGGGAGAAGAGGAAGAGCAAGAAATTGAAAACTTATTTGAAAAAAGAATGGAGAACTTCCCCAATCTGGCAAAGGAAATAGACTTCTAGGAAGTCCAGGAAGCTCAGAAAGGCCCAAAGAAGTTGGACCCAAGGAAGCACACACTAAGGCACATCGTAATGTGTTGCCTAAGATTAAAGATAAGGTGAGAATCTTAAAAATAGCAAGAGAAAAGGAGACAGTTGCCTGCAAAGCAGTTCCCATAAGACTATCAGCTGATTTCTCAAAAGAATCCTTGCAGGCAAGAGGGGGCTGGAAAGATGCATTTGAAGTCATGAAAGGCAAGGAACTACATTCAAGATTACTCTATCCAACAAAGCTATCACTTAGAATGGACGGGAAGATAAAGTGCTTCCCAGATAAGGTCAAGTTAAAGGAGTTCATCGTTACCAAGCCCTTATTATATGAAACGTTAAAGGGACTTATCTGAGAAATAGAAGAAGATCAAAACCATGAACAGTAAAATGATAACAAATTCACAACTATCAACAACTGAACCTAAAACAAAAACAAACTAAGCAAACAACTAGAACAGGAACAGAACCACAGAAATGGAGATCACATGGAGGATTGTCAGTGGGGTGGGTGAGGGGGAAGAAGTGGGGAAAAAGTACAGGGAATAAGAAGCATAAATGGTAGGTACAAAATAGACAGGGACAGGTTAAAAATAATATAGAAGTGGAGAATCCGAAGAACTTATATGTATGACCCATGGACATGAACTAAGCGGGGGAATGCTGGTTGGAGGGATGGTACAGAGTGGACAGGGGAAAATGGAGGAAAAAGTGGGACTATGTTATAGCATAATCAAAAACATACTTTAAAAAATAAATTGAATAAAGGTAACTATGAAAAAAAGAAAAGGATTGATTTGAAAAGTTGTTAGGAAATTCAAGCAGTAGAATTTATGATTAATTAGATTTGGAATCTAAGAAAGCAGCATGACTTGATAGTGATTGATGGAACGATTATGATTTCCAGCATGTAGAAATTGGGCATATACAGAACTTGCATAACCTTAATTCACTTCTATGACAATAAAGGTAACTATTAAAAAAGAAGGTTAACTTTGTTATCAAATTATACATGTAAGACAAGGAAGTACATTTTCATATTACATATAAGGTCTATCTAGAAGAGATACAGCCATGTAATATGAAAAATAGAGACATTTATTGAAGAATATACAAGAAACACTGTGACAAGACAAGGATGCCTCAGTCCCCTTCAAAGTAGGAACCTTGGGACCTCGCACAGTTCTCCCAATCACCATAGCTGCCCCATCATGTTTTCCTGAATCTCATTGATGATCTGAAATCTTTTCCCTTTCAAAGGTGATTTCAGTTTTTGGAAAAGCCAGAAGTCACAGGGCACCAAATCTTAGCTGTAGCAGGGCTGAGTCACCTGAATGATTTGATGTTTTACCAAAAAACTGTGCACAAGACATGATGCATGAGCAGGCATATTGTCATGATGAAACTGTCAATCACCAGTTGCCCATAGCTGCAGCCTTCTGAATTGCCCTCATGGTTTCCTCAGAGGAATGTTCAAGCTTAATGCAAAATTTGATGAACATTTATTGCTCTACTCCGTCAGTCATTTTGAATGTGGTGGCCACACCACATGCTCACACAAGAGTGCCTACCGCTCCCACTGACTAGTACAGTGAAATTGTCATTGTTCACACATGTGCATTGCAGTCCACTCTCCTTGGCTGCCAGGTTACATCGATGTCGGGCAAAGACTGTTCTTGTTACATTAACAATGGCTGGACTTTTTCCGGACAGACTTGTAATGCAAGCATTAAAACTGGTTTCTCTTCTTTCACTTTTGCTGATAAATAGACTGAAAAAACTGATATAAATTGTATAAGTCTTTATGGTTTATATTTATAAGAACAGCCTCCACTTCCCCATGGAAACTAGGAACAGGCCTTAAAGAAAATTCCATACAAAGCTTTGCATTCTAACATGACATGACTTGATAGACTAGGGCATCTGAAAATTCAGTTTCTAACTCCAGAAACCAAATGTCAGAAAATAGAATCAATGAATTCTTGACTTAAACTAATTCCTTGAATATCTAACCATGCATTTTATGTCATTTATCACCGTGCTTTCTCAGCACTTAGAAATATGAGCCCTGAATAAAAATGTGGAGTACCACCTGTCTTCATGGAAGCATGCCAAGAATCCACAGTCTAGTTTATGCTTAAAGCCACTCACAGGAAATATAGATGGTCACCTTCTACTTGCTGTTCTCAGATTAATATTTTTAAATGAGAATATTGCAAAGGAACTAACTTTATGTTAATGGAGATATAATAGAGTGCATTTCTGGTACATGCAGCTTAGAATTAGGTGTTTGGATCTGAAGGGAATCGGGTAAGGTACACTAACTATAGGTATCTTGTCACATCTCTTTCAGCCCTCTAATTCTGGGTCTAACACAGTATGAGTTGGTTAGTGATGAGGTAACCCGATAGTGAAGCAGGCCAGGAATACTGCGTTTTAGTCTAGAAAGGTTATGTAATACGAGAGTATTTTTGTTATTTGTTTAATTGGTAGTTTCTTATTTTATTTTATTTTTTAAAGTTTTTTTTGGCAATTTCCTTTCTCACAACAGTGAGCTGGGCTTCTGAACTATTGGGGTGTAATGTAAAAATGTAGAAGAAGGCATGGCCTTTAACTAGTGGAGTGAATATTAAGCTGTATTTGTAAGAGACAAATATCACTGGCTAAAAATGGAACATGCAGGCTGCTATGTATAACAATTGTTTGCTTATGATTTCAAATAATCACAGTCAAAATTGATAGGATTTACTGTTTTTTTTAAATATCACAATGTTTGAAATTCACAACATACCACATTAGTTAGTGTATGAGATTAAAATAGGACCTAGGACTAAGCCTTAAAACCTTCACCCTACATTTGCTCTCAGTGACAGTGTGGATCAGTTATGTAACCTCTCTGAATTTCCCTCACTTCATCTGTCATACAGAAACGATTACAACTATCTCACCTGCTGATTGAACACAAATGTAAACACTCCATAAATCGTTCCTGGTTAGTACTAGTACCAGTAAGAGTAGAATAGAAGTAGAAAATAATCCTTTGTCCTGCAAAGTAGTTGAAATGAATTATTTTAAAATCTTAAGAATGCTAAATAGAAGAAAAGAATAAATATCTTTTTTAGTATGTAAGAGAAAATAGAAAGGAGATCCAGAGTTAATATATGTGTGTGGACTGGTGTATCTGTGTTAGTTTACATATTATATTGGGTATGCCTTTGTGTACCATTAGGACTAACTCATTAACTTCATTTGAACATCAAATTTGAGCTTCAAATTTGGATTTAAGATTCATGATTGGTAATTAAAAATAGGAATATGTCCAGTTATATACTTTTTCAGTATCTATATGAAAAAGTGTACCAATTATATAGGTAAAGCAGCTATCCTCAATAATAATTTTTAAAAGGGATTTCTTATGTGAGGACTTATATACAGGGCATTTCATGGTATGGAGAGGTTATATTTTCAAAAATATATCCTGAAGGAAAAATTGTAGTGTCTTGTTTTTTTGTTTGATCCTTTGAGAAAAGCAAAAGTCTTATTAATAGATAACCAAATGAAGGACAAAGTTCATTCAATTCAGCCATGTAGCCTTTTTGTGCTCCTGCTCATTGACCCAAGGAAGAACTTAGAGCAACTTGAGAGCCAGATGCAGCCATCTTAAGACAGGGTTTTCCAATGTCCTCTAATGACAGCAGAGCTTTTGAGTTCAACCTCTGAAGGAAAGGTAGCTTCATGTATTTGAGGATGAAAGGAACAATTTGGAAAACTGGCCCCTTTATGATAATATAAGGGGGTCACCCAAAATCTTTAGTGAACTGAATATAAAATACTTCTAATAATCATGGAAAAGAAAAATTACTTGTACTGGGCATTACTTTTATTTAAAACAGGTTTAAATTTATAGAACATTGTTTTCTGATTTTTTTGACTTATAGGCTGTTTCGTTAAATTAAATATATACAAGCATCAAAATCTCCCTATATAACAATTCAGGCATGCCATACAAAAAAAAAAAACTGAAGGCCAGCAAATCTTAATAACATAAGTAGCATTGATGCATGTCACAAATTATTAAAATGTTGTTTTGAAGAATATTTGGGTAAATGAGATAAAGACTGGGGAGGTGACAACAAATGTATTTCTTTAATTCTTTTTGCTATAAGAAAACAGGGCCATGGCTAATAATAACAGTATGAAACCATGCTGTGCCTTTTAGTAATCAATCTTTAACTAGCATGATCACTAAGAAAGTAATAATGATGATTATATCAAAGACAAAAATGACATAAATTAACTATTCTATTTTTTGGCTCCTGCCCACTGGTGGAATGTGAGGTCTGCTCATATCTTGCTTACTCGGATGAAGGTAGTTTGCTTTATTCAGTATTGAATGATTAGTTTTCAGGCATGTTAGTCAAGTGCAAGGGTGAACAATTAGAAAGATTAAGACAGGGTTTCCTAAATCCTAAACCCTGTTCTTGAGGCTCACCTGAGGTTTTATCAAAAACACAAATGCTGGTATCACTCCAGCCCCACTGGATCAGACCCAGGGCAGGGAAGTGTCATTGAGAATTTGTATTTTTTAACTTAAAGTGTATTTTATTGATTATGCTATTACAGTTGTCCCAGTTTTTTCCTTTTGTCCCCCTTCCCCCAATCCTCTTCTCTCTCCCTCAGGCAATCCCCACACTGTTATCCATGTCCATGGGTAATGCATATATGTTCTTTGGCTAATCCCTTCACCTTCTTTCAACCAGACCCCACCTTCCCCTCCCCTCTTACAGCTGTCAGTCTGCTTCATGCCTCTGGTTCTATTTTGCTCATCAGTTTGTGTTCATTAGAGTCCACATATAAGTGAGATCGTGGTATTTTTCTTTCACTGACCAGCTTATTTCACTTAACATAATAGTCTTCAGGTCCATCCATGTTGTTGCAAAAAGTAAGTCTCTTCTTTTTTTACTGCTGTGTAGTATTCCATTGTGTAAATATACCACAAATTTTCTATCCACTTGCCTACTGATGGGCACTTAAGCTGTTTGGTATTCTTAGGACATATCCCCAGAAATGGAATCACTGGTTCAAAAAACAGTACTATTTTTAATTTGTTCAGGAATTCCCATACTGTTTTCCACAGTGGCTGCACCAATCTGCATTCCCGCCAACAGTGCACTAGGGTTCCCTTTCCTGTGTTTTTAATGAGAGTACCAGGTGATTCTTGTATTCAGAAAAATTGTGAAACAGTAAACATAAGCCAATTCTTCTAAAAACTGTTTTGGAGATGAACTTTGCTTGAGAAATGTTATTACCCCTTATCCCCACACCCTCACCTTTCAGAACCACAGAACAATCCATAAATTGTTCATCAATAACATCATTGCCAACACTTGCCCTACTCTTTTTGCTCATAGAATTTGTCAGATTACGATCTGCATGGGTATCTACAGAGCATGACTTTTTGTGACAAGAGGACTTGTGAGTGCATTTTTCACTAGCAACTCCTATAGTCTAATAGTCACAGAGCTGAGCTCTACACTTAGCTTTAAGGAAATATAGAAGATTAAAATATGGCTATGTATGGATTTATACACTTAGTGCATTGAGTTATATCTGTTAATTCTCCCTTAATAAATGGATATAGGGTATAAAATATTGGAATAATTGCCTAAACTGTCTTCTTTTTGTTATCCTTTTAAGTACCACTGAATGCCAAACAGTTATTTCTTGGTTTTGGGTTCATTTTGCACATTCTATGTTAATTTTTAAAAGGTGTGATGTTTTAATTTGACATTTAAAACTTTGCTATTGAACCTTTCATTTAGACCAACCTGATATGATGTTCCTAGGGGCTCAATTAGCAAGCCGTGCTGTAGAATGTTAGTCTCCTCACTGATATTTACATGCAGAAGTGCATGCTGGAATATTTTCTCCTTCAAAGTGATGTTTTCTTTTAAAAATCTGCCTTTAACTATTTTAATATAATTTCTGGCCATGCAAAAAACAAGATTTAATTTTTACAAAATACTTAAAACATGCTTGGGCAAAATAATGTTGGGAGAACAAAGACACTCTCATATCTCTACCTCATAACATCTTTTAATGTAGGTATGCTCAGTTCTTATTTTTTTTTTCTGCTTATGGATAATGAGGATGAGCTCATTTTTTTGGTTACTTTATTTTATTTTTAATTCTCACCTGAGGACATTTTTTTCACTGTTTTTAGAGAGAGAAGAAGAGAGAGGAAGGGAGAGAGAGAAACACTGAAGATAATGAAACAATGAAAAAACAACAAACACTGATTAGTTGCATCCCATATGTGCCTAGACCAGGGATCAAACCCACAACTTAGGTATGTGCCCTGACCAGGAATTGAACCTGCATCCTTTCAGCTATGAGACGATGCTCCAATCAACTGAGCCACACTGGCCAGGGCGTGGCTACTTAATTTAGTATTAAGCAGGAGGGAAAGTAGCTAGTCATTGACTCACTCAATACCTTCTTATCGTGACCCAACAATTTTTAGTGATGAAAAATCTTATTTCATGTAATTTTATGAATTATATTTACTGAATGCAAAAGTTTGGATTCAAAATGGCAGTTTTTAAGGACTCATGAAGAAATTGAGACACATCTTGTTAAGTTCATAAGTATAATGTGCTCTTACAAAATATAGTCCTGTTGCAAAGCCTAACTCCCCATTTCCTTGAATGCTCCAAGTCATTTTAGCAGCATGTTCCTGGAAGACACTGCAGGAATTTACAAAAGAAACACTATTATTTATAGTTTAATACACACTTTTATGGCAAGGGTGCTCCTTTCAAGAGGGTAACTTGATAGCAAATAATGGGTCTTTCAATCTGCTGTTTTTGTGATCTTCAAATCCATGCATTTCTGCCTGTGATTCCAGGCTAATACTATTGGGCTTTTGATATTTCTTCTCAGAGGATATAATTAATCTTTTTGATTAAGATATCCTTAATCAAAGGGATCCTTGAAACATGGACCTGATAGTTCAAGGACAATTGTCCACCCTGCAGAGGTAAAAACTTTTTATGTTTTTTGATTTTGCTTGATTGAATGGGATGATCTTCTCTTTTAGAGTTGATGTGGTCATATTTCATAACACAACTGGTACAGAAGATAGCAACACAGAAAAGCAGAAAGTCACACCTTTGGTTACAAATGTTTATTGTGGCAGTGACCCTTAGTGAATTTTAAAATTGAATTTAAGGCCCCTTTTTGAGTCCCCATCACTGTTTGCCTTGCTTAACGTGCTTCTCTCATGAGCTGGCCTTGCTGACTGTATCTCAGGGTGGAAAGGCCTCCAAAGCCACTCATCTGAGCACAGCAAGCCCAGAAGGTCTGCCTGTGGTTACTCTCAGCACACAGGCCACTACTGGAACTGGACAAAGACAAAATAGACACAAAGGATAAAAAATCCATCATTTGATTTCTGGTCAAGGTGGAAGTGTAGGTAGACACACTTCTCCTCCTCAAACAACCACAGAGAGAATTACAACTATATCTCAAAAGAAACAACCAGAACTGTCAGAAAATCAAGCTGTATGGAAGCCATACAATCAAGGATTTAAAGAAACCACATTCATCCAGACAGGTAGATGGGGCAGAGTTGCAGATATGGGTGGAGGCAGCAAACCAGTCGTCCCAATTTGCATGAAGTGGATAAAAATCAGGAGAGATATCTTGGGAGCAAGTGATCACAGCCCAAGGCAAGACCACATAGCCCAGGATTCCAGCACCAGGAAGATAGATCCCCATAACTTCAGACTGTAAAAACCAGTGGGTGTTGGGGCTGTGGAAAAAACTGCCAGATTTTTAGGAGAGTCCATTTAAAGGGCCCGCACAAACTTAGAATGTATGCAAACCCACCCACTCTGGGATTTATTACCAGGGCAACAGCTGCAAGAGTGCCAGTCACATACAGGAAGTGGGTGAAGAGCCTGGAAATGTGATGAGTACTGGGCAAACCTCCAGAAGCCAGGCAGTGGCACTGTCCCCCCTCCAAGCTCTCCCCCTACACAGAGCCACAAAGCAGTGAAATGGGTTGCCCCACTCTGGCAATTACCTAAGGCTCCACCCCACACGATTTATTTATAGGTGCCTTTTTTAAGACAGGAAGTCAAAGCAGCTCTATGTAATACTTAGAATAAATACAGGGAGGCTGCCAAATTGAGAAGACAAAGAAATGTGGCCCAAATGAAAGAACAGAACAAAACCTCAGAAAGGAACATCAATAAAGGACAAGGACAAAACCACAGGGGGGTAGGATTAAGGATGGGAAATGGGGATGGCTGGGGTGGGGTGGGGTGGGGGAGTGGTGAGGGGAAAAGGGAGACAACTATACTTAAACAACAATAAACAAAGTTAAAAAAAAGAGCTAAATGAAATGGAGATAACCAGCCTATCAGATGAAGAGTACAAAACACTGGTGATCAGGAGGCTCAAAGAATTCATTGGGTAAGTCAATAACGTAAGGGAAGAAATGAAGATTATGCTAAGTGAAATAAAGAAAAATCTACAGGAAACCAACAGTGGAGAGGCTGAAGCTGAGAATCAAATCAACAATTTGGAAAAAAAGAAAGGAAAAAGTATTCAATCAGAACAGCAGAAAGAAAAAATAATTCACATAAATGAGAATAGGCTTAGGAGCCTCTGGGACGATTTTAAACATATGAACATCTGAATCATAGGGGTGCCAGAAGGAGAAGAGGAAGAGTGAGAAATTGAAAACTTATTTGACAAAGTGAAAGAAAACTTCCCTAATTTGGTGAAGGAAATAGGCATACAAGTCTGGGAAGCACAGAGAGTCCCAAACAATTTGGATCCAAAAAGGACCACACCAACACACATCATAATTAAAATGCCAAAGGTTAAAGATAAAGAGAGAGCCAAAGAGAGAACCTTAAAAGCAGAAAGAGAAAAGCAGAGAGTTACCTACAAAGGAGTTCCAATAAGACTGTCTGCTGATTTCTCAAAAGAAACTTTGCAGGCATGAAGGGGCTGGAAAGAAGTATTCAGAGTGATGAAAAGCATGGGGCTAAAACCCAGATTGCTCTATCCAGCAGTTATCATTTAGAATGGAAGGGCAGATAAAGTGCTTCCCAGACAAGATAAAGCTAAAGAAGTTCATCATCACCAAGCTCTTATTATTAAATGAAATGTTAAAGGACTTATTTAAGAAAAAGAAGATCAAAACTATGAATAGTAAAATGGCAAAAAATGCACAACTGTCAACAACTGAATCTAAAAAACCAAACTAAGCAAATAACCAGAACAGGAATGGGCTATCAGCTGAAAGGGGGAGGGTGAGATTGGAGGGAAAAGGTATAGGGATTAAGAAGCATAATTGGTAGATAGAAAACAGACAGGGGCATGTCAAGAAAATTATAGGAGATGAAGAAGCCAAAGGACTTATATGTATGACCCATGGACATGAACTTAGTGGGGGACTGCTGGAGTGAAGGCATGTATGGATGGAGGGGCACAAAGGGGGAAAAACTGGGGCAACTATAATAGCATAAAAAATAAAATGTATTTTAAGAAATAAAAAAAAAGAAATCCATCATTTAAAAAAAGAAGACCCCTTTATATTATTTTCCATATTTTCAGTCTCGATAAATAGGTCGGCCCCTGGAGTCAAGGTGTTTTATCATTTGACAAAGCATTTTAATTATGTGTTTGTGAACCCAAGTATATACTAAGCTAGGCTGTTGAGAATTATATAAGTTACAGTTTGCTGGAGGCACTCTTGTAAAACAGATGATTTTTCTTTTATTATCTTAGAATATATCAATATCAGAATAAGTATGTTAAAGCTATCCAAACAGCATGTGCATACATTTGTTTGTGTATAATTTGCAGTTTATAAATTTATTTAAACTTGTCTTCACCAAAGGCAGCAGAATAAAAGCTATGTTATGTTGAAAATATTAAATGTCCAGAGAGGCACATTATTCACAAAAGCTAAAATTGTCCTTTTGTTCATTATTTGACATTAGTATATTATGGAAAAATACATATTTTTAAAAGCTACATACTTTTATAGCATTCATTTCTTAATATAATAGGAACTAGATCCAAGCTACAAAACCTTGTCATTCCCAAGACCTGCTGATAGGACAACTTTGTCACTCAGCACGGGCTGCCTTTTAACAATAATTTTCCCTGTGAAGAAACTCACGGCACATAGACAGGTACAAGGCTCTGTATTTGGGAAAGCAGCACACACAAAAATTACAGTTCATCTTTTGAAAACACTGAGTAGCTTTTCTGAGAGTTAACAAAATATCATATATTTACATTTCTCTTTCTTTCAAAATGAAACTATATTTGATTTTTCCCCAGAGAATAAAGCTAATACATGTCCACAATAAAAATAATTCAAGCAAATATGGCTGTGTGTTGTAGTAAGGGAACCTCTCATCCTTCTTGAACCTAATTCCCTGTCGGCCCTTTCCCTCCACTCCACCCTGCACTCCACTTCTCTCATTTCACAAAGTCAATAAAAGTTTGATGCATGTGTGTACATATAGATGTGAGTATGTGCTTGCACATGTGTGTGCTTGCATATGCATCCCCTGGTGTGTAGCTTACTGAGTGCCTGGCATTAAGTGGTGAGCACTCAATAGCTATAACTAAGTAATAATTGATATATGACTAAGTTGGATATTTGTTTTTATAGCTTTTTTTGTAACTCATATGTTTTATACTAGAAATTTCTTTTCATATAAAATCACATACATCTCTCTTATATGTTTTAGTAGATATTTGGCATTTATCTTATTTTTATATCTTAATTTATTATCCAAGTCCCTCTTGATGGGAATTTCAATGGCTTAAAAATATTTTTGCTATTATAATGTTATAATAAATATTGCCCTCCAAAATAATGAACGAATATATATTACCACAAACATATAAGAAAACCCATTTCCTTATACTCTTGTCAATACTTGGCGTTAACAGTACTTATATATCTTTGCTACACTGAGGGATGAAGGATGATATCACATTAATTTGAATTTTTGGTGGTCATCTTTCATATGATTATTGGCCATTGATTTTCATTGATTTTACTTTTTCATGTCATGCGACTGTTTCTTCTTATGGAATTGTTTGAGTTTTTCTGGTATGTGCTGTTTCTTTACATAGGTTGTAAAAAATTCTCTTCAGTGTTTTGTCTTTCGATTTTGTATATTCTTCCATACAAATGTGTAGTCAATTCTATTTTTATGTTTTAAGACCTTTGGATATCAAACTAGGAAAGCTTTCTACTTCAAGATTATGTAATACTTGCTCTTATGATTTTCTTAATATTTAAAAATTTTTTAATTACATTTATTGGATGACATTGGTTAATAAAATTATAGGTTTTAAGTGTACAGTTTTATACTACATTATCTGCATATTGAATTGTGTGTTTCCTATTCAAAGTCATCTTCTTTTGTCACCACTTATCCCCCTTCTACCTTTATGACCTTCCCCCTATCTCCATTTCCCTCTCGTAACCACCACACTATTGTCTGTGTCAGTGAGTTTTTATTCGTTTGTTTGTTCATTTGTTACTTTCAGTTTTATATCCCACATACTAGTGAAATCATACGGTTCTTGACTTTTCCCAGTTGACCTAATTTTTCTTAACATAAATCGGATTCTCAAGATTCTCCCATGTTGTTGCAAATGGCAGTATTTCACCTTTTCTTTTGGCTGAGTCGTATTCCATTGTGTAGATGTACCATGCCGCGGGCCGGCCGCAGCAGAGTCCAGGGGGTCCCGAAGGTGCTATGAGGCGTCGGTGCGTGGAGATCAGGCAACTACACAGATCAGAGGCAGGTGAAGCACTGATTCGTTTATTGCAAGTACAAGTGGAATTTTATATTTTCCTTTTTGGCATAGATTAACATTTGCAGGTGTATCGCCTGATCAGTTAAGCAGAAAACTCAATACAAAGGTAACCAGGAAAAGTACGAAAGTTTCCATGGATATAATTATATTAAACAAAGATTGTTTTGACCAAAGTTTCTATAGATTCAGTTATAGTGAACAAAGATTATTTTAACCAGGACAGTTATAAATCAGATGATTATAATTTTTCAGTAATTGTTCATAGGGCAAAAGTATACGGTAGACTGAGCAGAGGCAATAAGGC
>CM052541.1:39069982-39160140 GCA_028533065.1 Trachops cirrhosus | reverse complement strand
GACAACATCCTACTTACTTGATATCCTCCTTTAGATGTCCCATGCACACCTCCAACACATCCTGAACTACACTCATCTTCTCAGTCTTCTCCTTCCTTCCAGACTCCAAATCTGCTTCTCTTCCTGTGCTCCTGATCTCAAAAAACAGTATCACTATGCACCCAAGCAGTGAAACATGAAACTTGATCATCATATGCTTCCTCCCTCTTTCCTACATCCAATGGACCAGTAAGACTTGTTGATTCTGTCTTCTAACTGTCTCAGAACTGCTACTTCTCTCCAATCTCAATACTGTTATAGTCATTTAGGTCCTCATCTATTTTATCCTGGATTATTTCAATAGTTTTCTAATTATTGAAAATACTAATTTTTTTGCAATTCCCTGACAATGAAGAAGCTATTGTATTTTTATACTAAAAGAGACTTATCCTATGCCTTCCTTATAAACAGAAGTTTGGCATTGGTTTTTAGCTATGAATGACTAATTTAGGCATAAACATTTTATCCCTGTATCTGGCTAAACCTGTATATGTGCAATGTGTACACATTACTCACCACTGATACTCCATCTGTACTGTTAAGTCAGCTGACAGGTAGTCCCCAGATGTGCCATTTGAAAGCTTTGATTTTAACTGAAGTTCTAATCCATGTTAGACTGTTTTGATAGCTGGAGAACCATTTTCAGTGTATGAAAGTAATGCCAGCACAAGAAATAGGATAATCACAGTGCATGTTTGTTTTGTGTGTGTACATTTTAAGGAAAGGTGTGTTGACCCAAGTTGAGGGTTATATTAATTCCCAAGAAGTACTTTTTTATTGGAGGAGATAGAAAAACAATCACTACAAATATTTTGAGGGTAGAATTGGCATCCTCACATAAGAAAATACTACTTTTCTAAAGTGATTATTACTTTTTTTTATTAAAAAAATAGATACCCAGCCCTGGCTTGTGTGGTTCAGTGGTTTGAGTGCTGGCCTGTGAACCAGAGGGTCACCAGTTCAATTCCCAGTCAGGGAACATGCCTAGGTTGTGGGCCAGGTCCCCAGTAGGGGGTGCATGAGAGGCAACCACGCATTGATGTGTCTCTTCCTCTCTTTCTCCCTCCTTTCCCCTCTCTCTAAAAATAAATAAATAAAACATTTAAAAAATTTCTGTTAAAAAAAGACAGCCAATAAATATAACTCAGCAAATGAGGTTTTTAAATGCAAATGAAAAAATAAGCATGGCTAGCTTAACATGAAGAGCTAAAGGGAAATGACATTTTAATATTTCTCTTTACATTTTAGAAATGCATATGAACCTTTATTATAGCATACAACATTTTGTTGGTATTAAATAAACCTTGTACTTAAAAAAAAAAGATATTCAGAAACATGTACCTCTATGTCAAATAGCATGATCATGACTTAAATACATGTGTTGTTTAGCACCTTCCGTAGTGAGCTGCATGTGTAGCCTCTCAACTTGCCCCATTTGAGTTCATACAGTTTTATTTATACATAATATATGATACATACCCTGGGGATATAGGTGAATCACACATGGCTCCCACTCCAGAAGAACCTAAATGTAACATTTGATTAAAAGTGAGAATAAGATAGCCATATGCTTCCTCCAGCCCCCGGGGAAAGAGGTCATACCATCAGGCTATTTGATTTCATTCAGCACCAGCATGAGAACAGAGTTCTTCAGTGCTTTTCACTTCTTCAACTCTGACATTCAGCCATAGGAAAAGCTATTGTTTCTAGGTATATAGCTTTATATATTGTAAAATCAGATAAAATCAGTAAAATATGTGATAACTTTAATGAGTGAAACACACAATCATTTAAACTAGTTTTTTTGGTACAGTTTTGAGTAAAATAATCACTGATTTGATATTTTTTGTTGGTCAATTGAATATTAAATTATGATTATATATTTTCTCCTTCTAGGCATAGTCTCAATTCAAATATAATATTAAAAAACACAAATGAAAATACCCCGTGATGCTTTACATGTAGATGTCCCACTATCAACCAGTAGTTCCATCAGCAGAGACGTGACACTCACATACAGAGGAGGGAACTAGAGCCAGTGCTCGGAAGTGCTCCTAGCTGCAAACGAGAGCAAAGAATTTTGAAGTTTACATGTGCGAGAATACTGACAAAGTTCTAATGTAAATTATGAGAGTCCTTATGCCCTATGTTTTATTATAAATTATCCTCTTACAATATTTTATGCATAAAGAAGCTACATCTTATTACAAAAACAAAAATGTAAAAGAAAACAATATTTGAAGACCACAAGTATGATTACTTTGAGGTAAGACCACATCATACTTTTTTTCTTTATGTATAGGTTCTTTGGTCAATAGCTTTACTTGCACAACCAACTTTCTAAAATAAGAGTTTTATTAATTGTAAATGATTCAGTACGGATGATGTGTGAACAATAATCAATCATCATAAATAATCATAGGATAGAAATGTTATGAGCTACACAAAAAACACTTTATTTCCATTTATACAGACATACAGAGTAAACACTTTAATCTGATCTTGAAATTGATCATGCTTAAAAGTCATACCCTGAACATTAGCATGTTAAATGAAATAGATAATAAACAGTGTATAGTATATGTGATTTATATATTTACATATTTTACTTAGATAGTATTTATATATACACTTAGATATTTAATCAATACTTTTATTGAAGCAAGTGAAATATTTCAATTATTTAAAAAACTTGGTTGTCTGACTCATTGCCTAGTTGAAGATTAAGATTTTGGCATAAATCTGAAATGATTTTTCTGAATATTTCGGTGCTGTATGAGGAGGGTGTACTATTTTTATTTAAAACTCTCCATGAAAGAGTTTCTGTGGAGCAGCCAGTGTTCCAAGTACTTCACAAATATTAACCAAGTTAACCATCCTGTGCAGTGGGAACTAGTATAACGGTCAGTTCACAGATGAGAAAGGTAAGGACCCAACAGCAGGCAGTAAAAAGAAAGTGGCATCAACCAGCAGCCCTTCTCTTTATGTGACCCAGAAATGACCCCCTTGGTTTCCTTTGACTGATAGCCAGTTGCCTAGTATTTGGTTAGCCATGGTTACAAACTGGTTTTTGTGGTAATTATGACTTTTGTAATTATTTGAAGTCTCTGCTAGAACTAGAGATTTGAGTCTTTCTATCTATTGCCCCCATTAAATGATATAAATTTGTGAATCTATCTAGCTATAGATCTTCAGAGATTTGAGTTTAAGCTTACTGCTTCCACAAGAGGTTGGGGACTGCCCTTTATTACTGCATGATGCTTTTTACTGTCTAGAATTGACGTTTAAAAATTTAGTTGCTGGGTGAGTAATAATGCTGAATTTCAGATTCTTCTTTACAAGCCCAGGAAAAACACATTAGAGTTTTCTGCGTATAAGTGAAGGCTCATTATGCTAATGAAAAATGGGTTTTAAAGGACAATAATTATATTTATTATGTAGCTTTCCCCCCCATTTTACCACTAAACCTTGAATAATAGAATATAAGTTGGTTTTTTGGATTTAAATTATTCCTACCTCTTGAATTGCTGTTCAAACACCATATGTGTGATTTCAAAAAGTGAAGAGCCCTAAAAACTGCCTCAGAAATTGTGTTTCTTCATGTTGTAATTTAAATTTGGTCATTTTCCTCAAGAATAATACAAAAATTTTCAAAGATAAAGCTTGTGAACTTAGTTGTCTTTTTCCCACACTAGTGAAGGGAGCTAACATTTATTGCATGTCTATGGAATGCCAGGCATTCGACCTCACTTAAATACCGTATTAAATGTGAGATGGATATTTCCTCTTCCCATTTTACTGATTAAGAAATTAAATCTCAGAGATATTAGGTAAATTGTCTAAGACCACATTAATCCCAAATGGGATCCAAGCTGAGGTTATTCTGACCTCAAAAAATTGTACTCTATCATAATACCATAAACTTTGGGATTTTAAAAAATCTTGGTTATTTTTCACCTTTAAATTAATCAAGAAGGAAAGTATTTTAGAAAGAGAGAGCCATTTATTCTTTTCATTGGGGGTATGGAAATCAGGCTAAATATTAAGTATAATTTACCTTGGCAAGTGTCATGGTTTAAACTGAGACAGACTGGTGCGTTTAGTTAAATACCACTTTTGAAACAATTAAAATGTAGATTACAGTCCAAGTGTGACATAAGAGCCTTTGTGTCTTGACTCCTTGTGGACCCAATGCACAAAGCACAGCTGAATGAACTTCAGGGTCCTCTTTGGACTACTGGGAGGGATTACACAGCAATCAGCAGCTGAGAGGTATCAAAGGTTGCAGCTCCCATTCTCCTTGACCTTCAGTCCAAGGCAGAGGCTCTGAGTGACTGTCAACAGAAAAGAAACCATGTGTGTATCAGAGAATTGCTTAAAATACTTCAGTTGTTCTCCCTGCGTACTGGAGGTACTGTTTGTGGTTTGGAGAGCTCTAGTGACAGTTTGAAGCTGTTGTACCAGTTCTGAGTATATATATCTCTGTAATGTGGTGTGCTTTCTTATCTCGAAGAGCAGGCATTGAAACAGTTGAGGAATGTTGACAAAATGGGGTCTGTAAGGAAAGCACAGGTCTAGATGTTTCCTTGCTTTCAGTTGGCAAGGCAAGTGTTAATAAAGGGCAATGTTAATGCCTGTTTGTGATGTGAATCTCCCAGTTAGAAGATGATCAATTATGGGTTTATTTCTAGCTTTCTTTATCTCTTGACAGCTGTGAGAAAGGCTGTTTTAAATTTCCATTAGATTGTGAAAGTGTGTTACTTCCTTGGATAAATAAAATGCAAATACAATTTTATTCTACTGGAAGATTATTAAACTGATAATCTTATTATTATAAGGGAAAAACTTATTACTCTTAATATAGTTAAGAGTTCATTGTGCTGAACAGGGAAACTCAAGACAACTTGATTTTAGATCCTAAAAGTGTCTTGCATATCACATAACATGCCTGATAAATATTTGTGAACTAAATATACATGAATATAGTTCTTGCTGAGAGTTTCTTAGTTGTATTATCTCTTTTATGTGTGAAGTGAAAGTATTAATTTCTGACAGTTTGGGGCTCATTTTTGAAAGATCCTTGAGCAATTTAGACAAAAATAAGAATACTATTCATTATACTGATTACACATGCACACACACACTAACCATGAACTTCTTCTGCATTTGCATTTGGGAAGGTAAGAATACTTGCTTTGTCTGTAGCTTAGCAATCAACATCTTCTGCCTTTGACCACAAGAGTAGGAAGTGCCCTATTATCTACCATGGATGTTTACCATCTATTTTCTTAGGTCTGTTCTACCAAACTTTTGGTATGTTTTCAGGATAGGACAAATTTCCACATATCAGCCACATTTAGATAGTGTTGTCCTAAACAGCCAGTTTAGAGGGTCCAAGAAAAAGCCACCATGATTTTTCTTTGCCAGTATGCATTACTTTAGTATTTTCTGGTCAAGATTGATTAGACCCAAAGTACATATCTAGTCCCTTGCAGGCAATTCAGTCAAAATGTTGATGCTCATTTGATGCATAGTTTAATAGATATGTCTGAAAGTTTTTTTTTATTCCTTGACTTCTGTGTTGATTTCATTACCAATTCTTTCTCAATATCAGACTTCAAAAACTACTTCCTCTTAATTTATACTCTAAATGTGCGTGGTCAGAAGCTTTATACTATATATATATATATATATATATATATATATTAAGTGCTAGGCTTTGAACAATGTTAACATCTCACCAAGGAAGATGCATCTAATTTCTAACTCCTAACAAGTTGAGTACTCCTAACAAAAGAATTGGTTTTTATTGCAGGGGGATGTCTTTTGATTTCATATATGTGGAGAATGATACACGGAGACTTTAGCATGGAGCAAAGATGGACAAAAGACGGGAGATGGGCAGAATGGGATGGATAAAGAAGGCAGATAAATGAGGAAAGGAAAAGAACATTTATTATTTTGAAAATTTTCAGTCATGTCCATACATGTTTAAAGGAATTTTGTTCACAGCTCAAAAGAGATTCAGAAATGAATCATAGAAAAATGAGAAATAGAAAAGATAATGAACTGTGAAAAAAGGGAGAAATGATAGGGAAAAAATGACATAGAGATGTGAAAGAAAAATATCTGGAGGAACAAAGGTCCTGGTAAAATAGCTATAAATCTTCTACTCTTTCTTCAATCTTAAGAATACTCTGGTTTCATATTTTCTGCTTTAGACAGGATGTACATTTATAGACTGTTTACTTAGTAACTGAAACCTTTACTTTTTCCTCTTTGAAAAAAAAATCATGAAATGTGAAGTTAGAAGAGAGAAGTTTGCTCCCAGCCCCTTTAAGCGCAAACCTCATCTGAGGGCAGTTGCAGAGATTCAAAATACTCTTTAATAATCTAAAGTGAACAAACTTTAAAATAATTAGGTTATTCCTATTAGCTATTGAGATTTCTTAGAACTTTTTTCTGCAAAATATTTTAGTTACATCAGTGACATTTGAGTGAAACCCACTTTTAGACCCTGTAATGGCAGTTTCTACTTTACAATTATTTTAGAATTCTTCCAATAAGTCAGTAACCATATTACCCCACAGACTAAGTAAACTGTGGCTACGTTCCCTACATTGAAAACATATTTCTCTATTTGAAAACTATCTTTTTAGAAAACTGTTTCTTTGATGAGGATTCCATTGTGGTCTCTGAGGCCAGGCTGTCTGAACTAGAGTCCTAGCTTAGCCTTTAACTGTCCAGGTAACCTTGTACAAAGTCACATCTACTCCCAGAAGCTACTCCTTGTGAAGATATTATCTCACAAAATTGGGCAATTGAATAAATTAATAAATATAAAGAACTCAGAAGAATGTTGTATAAAGTATTTAATGCATTTAAGTAATTAGGATGCACTGTACAGTATAGGAGAGAGCAAAAAAAAAAATCACTTCAAAACATTCAAATAGAAAGCCATAAAAGAAGTAAATATGTTTCTAGTCAGTCAAGGTGAAGATTATTCTTTAAAACTAAAAATATATCAAAGTATCTTCTGCATAATTAGCACTTCAATAAATATTTGCTGCTAAGCTGGGTAGAAAAAAGAATAAAATACAGAACTGTAGCTATTCACTGAAAAGTATTTATTGAGATTTAATATGAGTTTATAACTACATAAGGTCTGTTTTGGTTAGAGAAAAAAATAAGATAAAATGTGTGTCTTCAAGGCTGTTTTATTTAGTTGAGAGAGGAGGTTGCATATATAACAGACAGAAGGTTTTACAAGCAACAGGCAGTCCATTTGTACTCAAGTACTTAGTCAATGAATGAATGAAAAAATCTGAAATAATTATAAATAATAATAGAAATATAAGGGGCCATAATGTAGGTATTCAAGGGATCATAACTGCTGAAGGCTTGATCTAATGCAGAAAGTGGGATTCAGGCTGATATTTAAACAATGTATAGATGTGAGCTTACCATCTTCAAGCCTGGTTGCACATGGAGATAATGAATGCCAAAGTCTCACCCAAGAAAATGTTATCTGACTGCTCTGAAGTAAGCTTAGGTATTTATTGTTTTAAAAGCTACCAACTGATTCTCTTATTCAGTCAGTGTGACAACCACCTGTGTAAATGGTGTGAAGAAGACAAGGAAAAATTGCAGGCTGAGCTTAGAGAAAGAGGACTAGTAGTGTAGGGAAATTTGTGTGTAGGGTGTGGAAAGATGTGCAGTCTTTGTGTAATAAGGTCCCAAACTGCGGTGGCCTGGACAAGAATGGAAGTGACAGATATATGACTTTCTCATGTGCACAAGCTTTGACTTTAGACAGACTCAGTTTAAGTACCCTGGGCAGATTGCATAACCTCTATATACCTTATATTTCTCATCTATAAAATGGAGGTGGCTGTCTTATAAGAACAACAGGGACGAAACGGACATGGTGAAAGGAAGAACTAAGAGAGTTAAGATCCTGGGAAAATGATAATGTCATGAGAGGCAGGAAGGTGAAAGTGCCCAAAAGGGAACAAAAAGCAAATCACGTGCTTCTTGAGTTTATAAGACTATTTCCAGAGAAATAAACCATTCAAAAGACCTGCAGATAAAATACACTGTGGATCAGAAAGTCACAGTTTTATGGAACAAAGTAAATCTCCTCTGTCCTGCTCACAATAAATTTCCCTCAAAGCTGATTATACCAGCTCAGAAATAAAACTATGGATATATAAGGCAGTTTAGGCAAAATAAGAAGTGACCCTCTTGAAAGTTTACTTAGTGTTCCAGATGTTCATATTAGAAGCAGAAGTATGCAAGTCCCGTGAGAAAAAGCTAAATGAAAATAGGAAGTACTGAAAATGAAAGCCACATACATTTTGTAAAAATCATCTTTCCAAATTCTCTTAGTCTCTGCTTGCGCACTCTCCAGCACTGCTTGAGTTACTGTCCTGGCAGTTGGACCAGGCTTCTAGATGCCCACTTCACTCCGCACCAGCACTCTTCAGCACGACCTTCTGTATTGATAGAAATGGTCTAAAACCTCTACTGTCCAATGACTAGTGCAATGGAAGAACTTATTTTTAAATTCTATTTAATTTCAATTAATGTCTACTTAAATAGCCACCCGAGGCTAGTGGAGACTATACTAAACAATCAAACTTTGTACTCCAAGCCCTTTGAGGACAGGTTCAAGTCTACTTAGTTCACCAGTGTCTAGCATGGTGCCTGAGGGCTGACTAGTTTTTATTATTCCAATTCATATTAATTCCATTACAAAAATTGGGTAGGAGGGCTGGTTGTACCCTGATGTTCAGCTCCCTTATGGTGTGCAATGAGGAGAACTACAGCTTGTAATAGGTGCTTCTAGCATGCCTTTTTCCTTTGTTAGGTATAAGCTGCTTTAGCCCTGATCACACAGGCTTGAAAAAAAATTCATTCTAACTTGCAGGAACCTCAAAGTATTGTTTTTATATCCTAGTGAATAAAAACAGAAGCAGGTGTGAACATATTCATTTACTATAGCTTTCTTAATATTTTCAGCTCGTCTTGTAGAGAAACTTGTCTTTGAGGAAACATGCAGTCAGTGTTTTACATGAACACTGGTCCCAGAAAAGCAGAGCATCAGGTGGAGGGCTCAGCAGCCACAGAGGACAACTTTGGAGTTTTGGAAGGGAGTTCCTGTTATTTTAAACGTTGTTCGAATCAGATGTTCATGACAATATTGGGCAAAGAAAAGACAATGTTAGGCCGCATTCCAGTGTGTGGAGAGCTAGAGCCTAAGGCTATGGATTGCTGCACTGACGCCCAACTCTTCCATTCCTTTTAGCTGTGTGAGAAACGCTACTTTATTAAAAGTATTATCAGAGTAGTTAAGTTTCTCTATTTGAGTCAATGATTATAATCACTTTAAATTTAAAAAGATAACTATTTTGACATTATTTTTTGTAGTAGGAGGCTAAATTCTTTGCTGTAGAATATGCTATACACCCTTGTCTCTTCTAATGTGACGCTTCGGCCTATCCTGAATTTTAGCGCCCACGACTTTCATTTTCAAAAAAACTCTGGGTGACCTCTTCAGCTTCATTGTCTTTCCTCTTGGTGATCATGAGACACAGCACAAAGATGTCTGTTGTGTTAAAGGACCAGAGAAATCACACATTAGAGACAAAGACCACGTTAGTGATGCCAGTTTTGAGAATTAGTACTTTATCGAATAGCGTGGAAATGCGGTATTCCTGCCTAGATCAAGTATTTGCTTACAGGAAAATACCCTCAGGCAGTAGTTTGGGCATTTGTCGTGTTTGGAGTTGAGTATGTTTTTGATTTACAGCAGCTTTAAAACCCATTTCCTCTTTTCTCCCTGCTTCCTGATATGGATATTTAACTTACACAGATAAACACATACAAAACTTTGTGTCAGGTTATATTTTCTCATATAGCATTTTTTACCTTAGTTACAACTTTATCTAATGAGAAATCATTTTAGGTGTGATACTCAGAGATAATAGAACTTAGAGAAGTTAAAAGATTCATGATTTTCTGACTGCATAATAGGCAATAAAACCTGAATACTTTGTATATAATATATCAAAGAAATTAACATATAACTAATATTTTACAAAATTTTAATATAGCAAGAGTATTCTATTTTTCCATATTTACTTCTTATAGAAATGAATATAAAATCAGAGAATATGGGTACAATTGAGACTAAATATAAAGTATAAAAATACCTAGTCTAATATGTTTAATTTCTCTTCAATGGGTTTGTCATAAAAATTCTCTGTCATATATACATACTCCTTTTTACAATTTGATGGGTTGTCTATTAAGATTTCCCCCATTTTATTTCAAACTAAGTTATAAGAAGATTAAGAAAAGTTAGAATGTTTTCAATGGTGTCATTTGGAAATGAACACACAGATTATCCCTAGGGACCTAGGACATGAGTAGTTTTGTCATTATACATTATTAGACATTCTCAGCTTGTAAATATTACCAACAATGTGCTTTATTTCCTAATGAGTCATCCGATGTCCCCATCCTTCCCTTCAGATATTTCCCTAACAGTTTTTCTTTAATTTTTAGGCCCCCCCTTTCTTTTTCTCATCAGCTCATACCTCTTCTGTATTTGCACATTTTCTCTTTCTATCTATCTATCTATCTATCTATCTATCTATCTATCTATCTATCTATTATCGATCTATCTATCTATATCTATCTATCTATCTGTCATCTATCTATCTATCTATCTATCTATCTATCTATCTATCTATCTATTATCTATCTATCTATCTGCCTACCTACATCATCTATCCTATTTAAGAACTCATAATATGATAAGGCTAATATTAAAGAAGGCTTTTATTCCCAGTGCTAACTTTTGCCTGTTTATTTTTCCTTGAAAGACATTTGGAAAAATTCTGAGATGAAACCTCCCCTGAAAAATAGTTCCCTAAGCGAAACTATTTTATAGTTGATTTTCTCCCTTTACACTATCATTCATTGGTTTGATATTTCTGGGCACTTAATCCCTCACTCCTCAACATAAATCTCTTTCTTTATTGTGTGTAACAAAGCCAGGAGAGGAAGCAGGTGTTCAAGGCTTCAGTGGCCACAACTGGCAAGAAAGAAAGAAAGAGAGAAGGAGGGAGGGAGAGAGAGAGGGAGTGGGAGAAGGAAGGGGAGAGGGAGGGAGTGAGGGGGAAAGAGAGAGACAGAGAGACAGAGAAAACAAAAGAAGGAAGGAAGGAAGGAAGGAAGATTGATTGATTTTCCCAATCTAACTACAGCATAATTTTTTTAATACTAGGTATTATATTGTTGAATTTATTCAGTTTGTCTGTGAGTGCAGACATATGGCCTTGCCAGAAAATTTCTGGGTCATCCTATTTTTACTTGTTCCCAATAATGCAAGGGAAGCCCTACACAGCATGCTCCTTTGGCACAGCTCATGCCCTGACCTGGGGTTAACAGGCCTGACTAGACTAAGGACAAAGGGGCCTCCCAGGAGCTTCATCATTGGTCCTTTATAATCATAGTCTGTAGGAATTCATGGATGAGTAGTCAAAGAGTCCAATTTTGAGACACGTTATTTTAATAATATGAGTTAGCTATAAAACCATAATATTGTATAAATTAAATTATAATACCATGGGTCCACTACTTATATTTCCTAATTGAATGTAAAGTGATCCAAAATGATCTATAGAAGTAATTAAACTTTTAAAAGTGATAAATTAGTGTAATTAACTTGTTAATTATTGTAAGATGTTGAAATATTAGTACTCTCCATTCAGATAGCAAAAATATTGGTGAAGTTAAATAATGATATATTTTCTTACTTTTCTCTTTTATCTCTTCTTAATTCTCTAGGAGTCCTAAGATCTACATTTTAAAATACCTAAAATAAAATTTTTGATGATTTTCTTTTATTTAAAATCAGTTCAATATGCTTTTTTCAGTCAGATACAGATATATTTCTAAAATTAGGTTATATATCAGATGCCATTTTTAAAACACCTTAACATGTTAATATCCTGTGAAAGGAAAAATGGTCATTGTAATATATTGTTACTAGGGAATAATTTGGTAGAGCGCCTGTGAAAAGAAATTTGGCAACATAAATTAAAATATGAAAACATATTAAATTTGCCCTAGAAATTCCAGTTCTAGATATTTATGCTCTACACATACAGGTTCCTGTACAAAATGATGCATATACAAGTATATGCACAAGACCATTTTTATAATATTGAAAATTAAAAACAATCCAAATGTCATTACTAGAAAACTGGTAAGTTCTGCTCTATTTATAGAGTGTGGAATGACATAAAAGTGTTAAAATAATTAATAAAGCATAATAATGAAATAAAGCTATTCAAATAATAATACCTAACATTAACGAAGCAGTTAATTTGTATGGAGAGGTTTCCTATAGGGACCAAGGTAAAATGTAGTGAGGCCTTAATACAAACCCAGCCAGTCTTATACTGTGTTACACTATACAAACAATTTTAAAGTTATATAGACTTGTAAGACAAATATATATCTAAAGAGAAAGAAAGGGAGGAAGGGTATCTACATTGCTAATTTATCTTTAACATAATTCCTTTGTAAAAATTACTTTGTTTGCTAATACTCATAATTTTTATCATATATTCAAAAGTAAATATTTTTGATGACAAGGGTTTTATAAGTAATACATTGCAAAGCACACACTGCACTGTTCGATATGGCAACCCCAGGCACATGTAGCGCTTGAGCCCTTAATGTATGGCTCTTCTCAGTGGAGGTCTAAGCATAAAATTCTCACCAGATTTTGAATATTTAGTAGAAAAAGATAGTGAAGTGTATTATTAATAACTTTATTAAGTATATGTGAAAAGAATATTTTGATTATATTGGGTTAAATAAAATATTAAAGTAAATTGTACATATTTTTAGTTTCCATAATGTAGCTTTTAGAAGATTAAAAATTACTCAGATTATTTCTGTGTTATATATCAGTGGTCCAGTGCATTGATCTTCACTTGTCTCCTCTTCAGCATTATTTCTTTAGCATGTTAGTTATCAACACTTGATGTACTTTAGAACTGCCAGAAAAATGTGTAAAATGTATGCGGGTCCCGCTAAGCAGTTCCGGATTAGCTGTTCTGGACAGGGCGCCAACAGTCCTCTTTCTGAAGCCTTTGCGCTGTAATATGAAACCAGGGCGGGAAACCACTGCTGTAAGACTGCAAGGAGCTTCGTGGCGTTCATTCCTCCCAGTAATATTTCAGAAGTTATGTTTTGCATTTTCCTAATTAGGGAGGGATTTTTATTTTGTTGAACAATGCCAACTAAGTTATAAGGTATGGACATTTTTCAGTTAAAGGAATGTTTAGACATTTTTTGAGTTTGCCTAAATTTGTTTAATCATTGTTAGAATGAAGAAGCCTTACCCATATTGCTTTTTGTCCTATAAATCTGGCCATGTAATATACTTAAGATGCTTAAAATAGAGCAAATAAAAGTTTCAAGTCTGTTTCTATTATGACTATGAAAACTAAATATGGCCCACAGTACTGGCTCAGAGATTATCTTTACAAATCACAAAATAGATTTTTCTGGCCCCAGATGTTCCAGTGCCATATAAATGGGCCCTGGTAGACGTGCTAATAGAACCTTTTGTGCCCTTATGGATAAGACCTGGTTTTATCAAATGCCACTAAAAGATGGTTTTTATTATACATCATTGTATTCCATGGAATCAGTATTCAGCCTCTTAGTTTTTATATCTTTTTTCATAATTAATTTATTATATTTTCTGCCACAATGTTCTCCATATTTTGACTCCCAGTATTTATTGAACTGTAGTGATAATATACCATGGATTTAAAGAAGCAATTGATGGAAGATAAAACTGTCAGGAAAGAAGAAATTATTTATAAAATCTGAGCTTATTTTTTGGCCTGTTTGGTATTAGCTACATAATTGTTTTCTTTTTGCAAGATAGTAGAAAGTAAAACATAGGACTCAGTTTTTTTTTAACTTAGCTGTTAAAATATTATATTATATATGATTTCATTTTTCCCAAATTCTTGAAATTCTCTTATCAGTTGATTATATGCAACTGTTGTCAACAGTTGATGAGCTCAACTGTAAGTTCCTAGAGAATGGGCATTTCTATGGCTTGTTCAAATCTTCCCAGTGTCTAGTGAGATAACTAACATGCATTTTTAGCTGAATGAGAAATTGAAATTTATGACAGAATATATGTAATTATAATATAACACAATTGTGATAAAAATTTCCTAATGGTGAAGTGAAGCTGTAATTTAATCACTGAATTTTTTACTTTTATTGCTTTGGGAACCTTGTAATTGTTTCACAGGGAACTTCTACCAGGAATATAAAATGCTTAGCAAAATAATCCTAATGATCTCAGAGAATTATTCAAGCCTCTCTGTCATCTTTCATTAATATATTTTAATAGGTGTACTTAAGAGTGTACAAAACTTCCAGCAAAGAGAAATCCATACATTTATTAACTTTAAATCAAATAATCTAAAATTAATCTCAATTAATTATGGAATATTTAATTTTTCAGAAACCTCCAGTATTTTAGAAATGAGATTCTACTAAATAAACCCTAGGAAATAATGTTATGCAGTTGAATTCTGGGCTTTATTTTCTGTTAAATTGCAACAAAATATAATAGTCATGATCTTATTTCCTTGGGTTATAAATGGAGTGTGTTTGAATCATGGTTCTCCTAGTTACTATCTCTGTGGTAATGGGCAAGTCACATAACTTCTCTACACCTATTTTAAAGACTCCTCATCTTTAAAATAGGCAAAGTAGTGATACACACTCAGTGTAACAAGGATGTTGTAAGAATTCATTTAGGTCAAAGCTATGCAGCAGCTAGTATAACCCAGTGCTCAATTGAATATGAGCTATTGATATTATTGGCCGCATGATAATGGGAAATTACGTTATAAAAATACAAACATGAGCAAACCTTGACAATAGAAAGTGCATCTTCAGTCACAAACTCCTCCAGGTAAAAGTGATTTGGGCACAGCCTAGCCAACTTGTTTTCTGTTTTCTGATGTGCTTGCTGCTTCATTTCCTAGGGGCTGGAATTGATGAGCTGATATGCAAATATAAATCCTAATACTCTTAGTTAACAACAATAACAAAAGCCTGTAAAAATCTAATACTTAGGTCATCATAGCAATCAAGATTAATTAAGAATTTATTATCTTCCAGGCACTACACATGTAAAATGTCATTTAATCTTCAAAATAATCCTATGATAACAGTAGTTATTGTTTCTTTTATGGGTAAAAGAACTAAAGGTTTGAGAAATTGTATAACTTGCTCCATGTCCTACAGTTAGCAAGTGTTGGAAGTAAAATTTAATCACAGAAAATCTGAATTTAGCACCTACATTTTAAAACATTTTTCACTGTTTCTAAAAGTATGATGTGCATATCATAGGATTTAGGACAATTTATATGATGGATAAACTTTTATTTATTTATTTATTTTTTCTTTTTATTAAATTTATTGGGGTGACATTGGTTAATAAGATCATATAGGTTGCCAGTTCACAATTCTATGATAGATGATCTCTATATTGCATTGTGTGCCCATCATCCAAAGTCAAATTATCTTCCATCACTGTGTACTTGACCCCCTTTATGCTTTACTACTCCCACACCCCTCTTTCCTCTGTAACGAACCATACTGTTGTCTGTGTATATGAGTTTTTGTTTGTTTTTCTTATTTATTCACTTGTTGCTTTCAGTTTTATCTCTTATATATGAGTGAAACCATATGGTTCTTAACTTTTTCTGTCTGACTTATTTCACTTAGCATGACATTCTCAAGGCCCGTCCATGTTGCCACAAATGGCAGTATTTCCTCTTTTCTTCTGACTGAGTAGTATTCCATTGTATATTTGTAGCACATCATCTTTATCCAGTCATCTATCAAAGGCACTTTGGTTGTGTCCATGTCTTTGCCACTGTGAATAATGCTGCAATGAAGAAAGGGTTGTATATGCTTTGCAAATAAATATCTTCAAATTTTTCAGGTAGATATCCTGAAAAATTTGAGTAGAGGGGTTGCTGGGTCATAAGGTAATTACCTCCATCCTGTTTTCCACCATGACTACAGCAGTTTAGATTCTCACCAGCAGTGAACGAGGGACCTTTTTCTCCACAGCCTCTCCATCACTTTCTATTACTTCTCCTGTTAATCAGAGCCATTCTAACAAGTATGATATGGTATCTCATATAGGCAAATAATTTTTGACAAAGTAGCCAAAACCATAAAATGGAGAAAAGAAAGCTTCTTCAATAAATGGTACTGGGAAAATTGGAAAGCCACATGCAAAACAATAAAACTAGACTGCTATTTAGCCCATATACAAAAATTTACTCAAAATGGATCACAGACCTAAATATAAGATCAGAAACAATAAATTATGTAGAAGAAAACAGAGGTACTAAACTTATGGAGCTTGGTCTTAGAGAAAATTTTATGAATTTGACCCCAAAAGCAAGGTAAGTAAAGGTAAATGAATGGGACTATATCGAAGTAAAAACCTTCTGCACAGCAAAAGAGACCACCAACAAAACAAAAAGGCAATCTACTGAGTGGGAGAAGCTATTTGCAAACAACAGCTTTGACAAGGAGTTAATATTCAAAATACATCAAGAACTCATACATCTCAACACCAAATGAACAAGCAATCCAATTTAAAAACAAGCAGAGAACCTGAGCAGACACTTCTCCCAAAAAAGATGTACAAATGGCCAACAGATATATAAAAAGATGCTCAACTTTCCTAGCTATTAGGAAAATTCAAATCTAAACTACAATGAGATACCACCTCACAGCTCTTAGATGAATTTTTAAAATTGATAATTTCAAAATATTTTTACATGGGATGAGACTAAAATCATTAGCACAGTAGGCAACCTTCATAGGCCACATGAATTTCACAGTGATGCTCAGGCATACCTATTAAAATCCTAAGTAGTTATACTACTAAAATGTAAGTATAATAGAGTTTGTTTGGTCACTAAAGTGGATTCTCATATGCTACATTTTTTTCATCCTAGTGTCTTATAACTGGAAGTTGGCATTTCTTAATCCTCTTCCTCTTTTTGGCCCACCCCACTCCGGCAACCATGGGTTTGTTCTCTGTATCTGTGAGTTTGTTTCTCATTTTTTTTTATCATTATGGCATTCTTTTCAGTGATGCACTTCCATATCATTTTAAATTGAAAAATTTAAGATGTGAATTGTGTTTGGGACTGTACACTCCTTGATTTCCTTTACTGGTGGACTTACCGTGGATCACTGCTTTCTAAATGAGTCCTTTAAAGCATAATGCTGAAGGTACTGATGGAAATCTCAGAGCAGTGGTGACTGGGTTGGGATCAGTCATGGGCTTTCAGAACAGTAGGAAGACCAAACGGAACCTCCTAAAACTACCAGGTCCTGATGTGAAAACAGCAGCTGCAAAGAAAACAATTATATCATGCAGATATAGTGAAAATTATTTGAGATTTGGATTTTAGTGGGCTAATAATAAGTAGAATTTTTTCCATGAGGTACAGTGTGTTTGGGGACAAAGTTCTGGCAATAAAGCATGCTATCTCAAAAATCAGTTTTGAATGTACAAGAACTACCATGAGAGGTATGGAAATGTTTAAAGCAAAGCAGGAAGACACTCAAGGGTCAGGAACTTCAGGACAGGGTGGCAGGAGATGAAATTGCAGAAGTTGCAGAAGCCCTGTTTATAGTGCTGGATTCCAGTGCTCAGGTTAGAGTTGCCCACATAGGCGGTGAGACACCCATTACTGTTTGGCAGCCAAACAGTGCAACTGATGCTTTCTGGGACAAAGCCAGGGGGCAGAAATCTGATGGGGCAACTCTGTCAAATACAATAATTTATCAGACAATGATAGATAGGAATGGCCCAAACGCAGAGCAGCATTTGTTATCCTGAGAACAAAAAGTCCATACTATTCCCTGGAGACTTTAATATGCATTCCCTGATATTAACAGCTCAGTGGATCTTTTGATGTTTGTCAGATAAGAGTTAAACAAAAGGGCCCAAGAAAACATGTTGTCTGGCCAATCTTTGTTAACTCTTACAAGCGGAGAAAAAATTTTAAAATTATCGATGACTACAAGATAAACAAGATCAGGCAAGTGGTGTACTAGTTACGCACAGATGGTGCTAAGGCAGTGGTAGCCAATGAGAGCAGCCTGTTCCATGTATTCAAGCTGTTCACTGGAAACGAGATCTACTCACTATTTCCTGTGTTGGAGGAGCCCTCTTCACAGGGATGTTTTCAAGTTTTAAGGAAAATAATCTAATAAGCTATAAAGATAGTCAGTCCATTAAGGGCAAGTGAATTGAGTTCTCTGCTTTTTCTCAGGTTGGAAAAAAATATCAGCATTTTTTACAAATAATTCTTATTTTCTGCAGTAATTTGAAGAAAAGCTTCATGTCTTTGGTGATAAAATCTATACAATGAGTAAGAACATATGCATAGTTTGGATTAGCTTTGAAAATCAGCATATTAATGACATTTTTCTCATTTGAATAAATTAAACATGTCCTTTCAAGGTAAGAAAGCCTCCATTATTATTCTACATGAAATAGAGAGTGAATCGATGCAGATCTGTTGTGATTGCTTGGGGTGAGGGGGGTATATGGGAACTAAATGGTAATGGAAAAATATATAAAGATTAAAAAGATAAATAAAAACCTAATTTGAGTGAACTAGATTAAATTGGCCTGAATAACCTTATAAAAAAGTCATTGAACAAAGTAACAGAACTGGTTCTGAAAATCGTGAATATTCACTTGATAAATATCTCCGTAAGCACCTGACCAAGGAGAACAACTGGTGAGTGGGTGAGCGCCACAATTTTCGTTATCCCTGATATTCTTGACATTAAAATGCATTCTGCAATGAGCTAAAGTTACTTATGAAACTTTATTGCACCATGATCTGTGAAAATGACTCACATTAAGTCTACTTCAGGATATTGGTAATGATTGTTTTGGAGTTAGTACATATGATCAATTTTTTGGTAAATTTTCCAGACACACTTGAAACCTGGTGAATCCCCTCTTTGTAGGACTTATACTCATGATATTAATTATTAAGCAAACTTTATTAATAAGATTGTTGATGTCCTCTATATTCTTATTCACTTTTATGTTCTTGTTCTTTCAAAAATAGGGAACTATAGTAAAGCTTCTCATTAGTTTTCATGTTTTCCTTTTTTTTCTCTTTGTCTATTTTAGTTTTGCTTCAGAAGTAGTTGGATACTAAGTTACTCAGCACTTTGTTTACAACAATTATACTTTATAACAAGTTGTCCATCTTTATAACAAGTTAACCTTTTTGTTTCATAAATAAGCAAATGTCCAATATTTCCCTTTCATTCACTCTGAGTTGCTTTTGTTTTGTTACATGTGTCTCACATAGACCTTATAAATGGAGCCTACAGATTTTCATTTTTTGATCAAATGTTGGTAACCTCTTTATTTAAATAATGAATTTATCCTTTTCATTTTCTTCTGTTTTTAATAGATTGGCCCTTTCTTCCACTCCTTATCTGTCTCTTTTACTTTACTTTTGTCCTTTAATTTTGTTGGCTTCAAGCTATTTCTTTATTTTTCTTTAATTGTATTATATGCTATTTCTTTTGTTTATTTCCTTCTCCGCTAGTTAAGGTATAAAGTCTGTGTTTAGACAATCAATCATTAAATATTTTTGAAAAATTTTAAATGTTTATTTTCTAAAATATTAGCTTCAAAAATTAATTAGCTATGCATGTGATCCACGGCATTCCCCCTTCTCAGAATGGTGATGCTATTTATGCCCCCTTTTAACATTTCACTTATCACTCTCCAAATGTATAATTCTTATCAGCTCTTTAATTTGTTCAAATTTCACCCATATAGAAAACCTTCTCTATATCTCTCTCCTGCTACAGCTTCATCTCCTCCTCATTACCAAACTCATCAAAAGAATTTTTTATCCCACCTGTCCCTCTTTTTCACCTCCCTGGCTTCTATAAAATCACTCCTCCAATTTTTCTCTTACTTGTTGGGGACTACTTATCAGTCTCTTTTATAATGTCACCCTCCTCCACCAGGCCTTGATATGTTGTAGTTCCTTAAGGCTTGGTCCCAGATCCCTTACTTTCTCTCTCTGTGACATCTGTACCAAGAGTTTCAAAGTATACTGTTCAAATGACTTGCAAAAATATAGCTCTAGCCCCAGACTTCCCTGCTGAGACTTCAGATTCATATAGCAACTGCCTTCCTGACATCTGTAGGACATGTCAAAAGTACATAAAAATCAATGTGTCTGTAACTGAATTCTTGATTTTCCTTTTGGACATCTCCCCCACCTCCTCCACCACAGACAGAACCCTGAGGAAGGCAAGAGTGAGTGATGGGAAGAGTGGTTAGAAAAGAGACTGGAAGAGTGGCCCAGGGCATGACCATGAACTCATGGCAAGGACTTTGGGTCTTACTTGGAGATGTAAAGTCACCTGAGACTTTTGAATAGGGAAGTAGTAAGATTTGTATTTTAAAGGATCCCTCTGTTAATGGAGATGGTAGGCAGGAATGGAACAGGGAGACCAGTTAAAGCCTAGTGCAGAAGTTTGGGTGATAGATAACAGGCTTGCAGAAGGTGTTAACAGCAAAAGAGATTAGATGTGATTAGATTCTGATACTTTTTCAAAGTAAATAGTATTTATTGATAAATTAGATGTAGAGTATAAGATAAAGGAAAAGTCTAGAACAAGTCCTGGGTTTTCGTTGTCATTCTCTGATGAAGGGGAAAAGACCTATGTGAGGAGGAACTGGAATCGAGAGTTGAGCTTAAAACCTGGTTATCTCAGGTGCACATTAGACATCAGGCTAAGAGGCTGAGAGGGCAGTTGAGTTCAGAGTAGAGGCCAGAGCTGCAAAATTAAATTAGAAATCATCAGCATATAGATGATCTTTAAAACTACCTGGGGTTTCAGTGTAGGTTACAGACAAGAAGAAGTCCAAGCACTGAGGAAAAGAAATTATTAAAAAATAATAATAATTAAAATATTAGGCTCCCTTTTCTTGTGGCAACCACTTCTGATTAGTATTACTTTGTTCCAAAGAGTACATACATACATACCTGCAAGTAGGTTTCCTTTTTTTAATTTCTTTAAGATTTTATTTATTTATTTTTAGAGAAAGGGGAAGGGAGGGAGGAAGAGAAGGAGAGAAACATCGATGTGCAAGAGACACATCAGTTGGTTGTCATTTCCACACCTCCAACTGGGGACTTGGCCCGCAGCCCAGGCACATGCCCTGACTAGGAATCGAACCAGAGACCTTTCAGTTTGCAGACCAGCACTCAATCCACTGAGCCATACAAGCCTGGCCATCAACATTTCTTTTATAGCCTATCTTATTCTTTCGTCCTCACTTCTTCAGATCAGGGGCTTACCTTACAATTGAAAAGCAACTTCCTAATATCCACTGGACTCTTCACAGTATTGCTAATCTAAGTCAAGAAAAGCCATGACACCCAGGCTTCAGGTTTGCTAAGGTCATACACTTCTCTTCTCTCAGCTCCAATAGGGAATTTAAGAATACTGTTGATTCACATCAGAGAAAAAAGTTCTTCATTATTGGTGCTCTCTGTCTCTCTCTGCCTGCCCTTGCCTCAGTTCTTAACCCTCCAAATCAAGCTATGTTAGTGAGTACCTAACTGAGTTTGCTAAAATGTATCCCTCTACTCTCACCAACAAACCATTAGGTCCTATCTTTGTTGTATTTAACTACATTTTCTAAAGCAAGGTGTGTGGTTTGTTAATCTTGAAGAGACTTCCTAAAAAGACAGAGGTTTGTGGGTTATTAATCCTGTTCTCTGGTGTCAGCCACTGAGTGAAGCTCCTTAATAGATACAACCAACCTGTGAGAAAACAGGCATAAAGACTTTAAATAGCTTTCCCTAAGATCACATTCCTAGTAAGTGAAACTTTGTTAGACTTTGCATTCTACAAAGTCAGATTAATTTATATAAGGTGTCATAGTCCTATTTCTACTTTTCAGAGACTCTTTCATTGATATGACAAAATTTTTAGTTTTCCAGAACAAAAGTACTAAGTTAACATCATTATATTAACCATTTTATATTTTTAAGAAATTCACAACCATGTTTTACGAGTCAAGATACATAGGCTTTATAAAGAACTTTTTATGTATGCAACTCAAGAGTTTTAAATTTGGTAGAAATATAAAAACTTTATCTTAAAAAAATACCTGTCTGAGGAAGCAGGAGGCTTTTCACTTTATGAAGTTCAGTTTATTAGCATATATGCCCACCACCAGTGAGCTACCTGTCTCTCTGGCTTCTCTCTTTGCAAGTATCCTGACACCCTGCTGTCCAGCTGTATTTAATCCCCCATGTTTTCCTAATATGCCAGGGTGCTTCCTATCTCTGAGGCTTACTTCATACCTACCCTAGTAATGCTCCTTGCTCTGTTTTTCCGTGTGCCATAGATAATAGATTAGATAGATAGATAGACAGACAGATAGATAGATAGATAGATAGATAGATAGATAGATAGATAGAATTTTCACCTTCCAAGGCTAAAATCACGCATCATCTGTTTATGAACTTTTTCTAATCACTATTCTCCTGCTCATACCCTGTAGAACTCCTTCTTGTACCCTGTACATGCCCCAAATGTAACAATCATCACATTTTATTCCACTCATTACATGTCTTTTTCTTCCACTAGATTTTCAGCTGGTAGAAGGTTGGGATACCATATCTAATTAGCATCAATGTCCCTACACAATTCCAGGTACATATAAGGTGCTTAATAATATCAGTTACAGTCAGGGGTGTTTTTCAAAATCTTCAACAGTCATACTGAACAAGAAATGACCAATCTGAACAGGTGTTCTTTCAGGCGGTCATAAAGAGCACCATATCAGATGAATATCAGCTCATTAAAGTTTGATTTTTCTATATTATAGCTTCTTTATTATTTCAATTTTTGTGGATATGAAAATAATATATAACCAAGTGATTTAAAATATTTAGTTCTTTTCACTGGAGAACATTATGCTAAGTGAAATAAGCCAGGTGGTGAGGGATAAATACCATATGATCTCACCTTTAACTGGAACATAATCAACAAAAGAAAAAAGCAAACAAAATATAACCAGAGACACTGAAATTAAGAACAATCTAACAATAGCCAGAGGGGACAGTGGGGAGAAGGGTTTTCAGGAACTACTATAAAGGACATGTGGACAAAACCAAGGGGGAGGGTGGAAGCAAGGGATGGAGGTGGGTTTGGAGAGGAAGCAGAAAATGCAGAAAACTGTAATTGAACAACAATAAAGTCATTTAAAAAATAAATCAAAAATAAATAAAATAAAATATGTAATTCTTTTCAGAACTCAATTTCCTAAAACAGTTGTGTTCTATACTCCCACCATGTGAAATTCCATAATAAAATCTTACCAGACCTTCATATCAATGCATATTCCAAACCATTTAAAAGAGAATTGCTTTTTACTTGCAGAATTGATAGTTTTGACATTCCCCATGTAGTTCTATATCGTGGAAGTATAGACACTAAAGCTGGATCACTGAAAACAGTGACGTTATAAACCTTATATTGAGGGACTATTTATACATCAGCCAGAACTGTCTTAACCCTTAATAAATGTTTAGTAAAAATCCATGAACTGTCAGCTTATGCACCACATTATTCGAGGTGAGAAACCACCCTACAAAACAAAGCAACCATGGGTGCAGGTAGGGAAAGAGCGCAACTCCTCAGCAAAGGTGCTTGTTTTTGATTTAGGGATATACTTTTCTTCTTCTGAAGACACTTAACAAGAGTTAAGTTGAAACAAAAGTGGATAAATGTATGGTGATATTTTCTGTGATTTTCCAAAGAAAGATATATCGATAGAGAGTTTTTTTAGGTATATTATGTGACAGTGCCTTTTAGAATTTTAGCATGTAGGACCACAAATCATCTCAAATGCTACTTAATCTGTAGAAAGTATTTACAACAAGCCAATGCCCCCTAGAATAAAAGAGAGCATTTAATGTGGCAGACCATGATGGAGGGGAGGCAATAAAAGAGAAGGCACAGCTTGAAGTGCGATGGAACTGGGTGACTTACACCTCCCTGCTGAAAGCAGCAGACTTGCAGTTACGGAACTGCTAATCTGTTCTACTGTTTTTTAATCAGATGTTGGCATTATCTGCCACTAATTGCTTTTTCATTTCCACTTGTAATTATTCCATTGCATGTTTGTAGTGAGAAAGCTGAAAATGAGGCAGATCACTGAGAAAGAATTAATTGTTAATGAATAATCATCAGTAGGAAGCCAATTTCATTATCTTCAAAGAGGTAGCCAGAGATTAACCACTAGCGGTGGTTCTCCTACTTTCTGTGCATGACTGTAAAGTAATCACAAATAATCACGCCCTCCAACTTCATCAATTATTTTCTATTATGTGGATTGATACCCATTTTTGTCTTTGTTGTTTAATGATAATGGCAGTGCTCATGCTGGGGAGTGCTAATTGGAAGGTGTTACATTTGGTGGGCTCTCGGCCTAATTATTAGAGCATCTTCTTCATTAGCACTTGATCCTACCAGGGTTGCATGGTGGGAGTTACTAATTTTTCCAAGTTACAAGCGTATTATAGCAGGAAACTTTTGCATGTTCTTATGCCAAGCAACACTCAGAAAATTTTATATCTGGTCAATGTTTATACCACTGACAGAGACTTTCTGTTTAAATAAATAAAACAGGATATTTTAACCTAACATGAGTCTTTGAACACGAAGCCTGCTCCTGACCAAAAGCTGGGTCTGCTCAGGACTATCAAAGAGCTTTCATTCTGCTTTGTTTCTGCCATTTACCTACCAATACTCATTCCTTCAGATCAACTCATACAGCCCCCGGGATCATTATCGTACAAAGCTCTCCATGGAGCTTTGCCAGTTATTATTGGAAACATTATGAAATGAGTTTAAAAGTTTCAGTGGTCAGGTGATGTCTCTCCACACAGACTTAGGGAGAAAGTAAATACCCAGCCCTGTTTCATATTTGTATAGGGCTGCACAACTTCTCAAGGTTCATGTGTTTTGGCTAACAATATCCTTTAACAGTGGTGAGATTGGCTGCTGGTATACCTGCTGTGGCCCCAGAAATTCCTATGGCGCAGAACCTCATGTCTAGCTTAGTCTCCAGCGCATTCACCTGCATCCTTTTCCATAGCATTGCACAGTTCTTTATGAATGTGACTAAATAGGCTGTGCCTTTTTAGAAAGGACATCCGCAGGATTCTTAATCACTCCCAGGCAAGCAAGGCCCCATATCTAACTAGACCCACAGCTAAACAAAGGCATAGCATGCAGCAATCTCAAGAGTACTGGACTAAGGAGCAAGTTTTTGGAACAGATTCAGGAGAGAAACTTACAAAAGAGAGAGAAACATTGGTGTCATTGAAAGAGTATGCGTTTTGGCTAAGCCTATGGTACAAGCAATCAGGTGTTTAATAAGAGGCATCATTATGGAAACAAAACATAAACATCCTGGTTTCAGAGTTCTGAAGGCACACAAAAGATTTCCAGATGATCATGTTGTATCATCTTCAGATGAAGGAGGCGGGCAGTTACACTAATAGATTCTCCGGTCTGCAGGTTGAATGTCTGGTGACCTTTCTGCTGCAGCCAGGAAGGTGGTCCATGTGTGAGCCATTGTGATTAATTTGAAGTCTATATTATGTTGTCCTGCTTACCTTTCATGGTATTGGGAAATGGGCAGTTTTAGTTCTCAATGATTCCAAGTCAAAGGATGGGAAACATTCTATTGAAACAATTTTTCTTCTCTAAAATCACCCCATCTTAACCAAAATTAACCATTAAATTAAGACTAATTTATTTTGCAAAATAAGTCAAGTTCCTATCAACTTGGTCTGATTATTTGTATAAGCCCAGTGAGAATAGTAATGAACCACTTAGGCTCCTTTAAATCTGCTTGGCTTGAATTTTTCATAAGGAATCTTCCGATTGAACTTCAAAAGGCCTCTCGAGGCTAAGAAGCCAAGCCACACATGTGCCATCAGACTTCACCCAAAACACCTACGTATTTGGGGTTAACTCCTCTCTTCTTGAGATGCGCACCCTATGCTGAGGTTCTTTCTTTGCATCTTCCGATAAGCAACTTTGATCCCTTGTCTGCATGCCTTGTTTAGCTGACTTGTCATTTGTCTGGCTCTGCTTACTTATAAATAAGACATTTCATAGGGCATTGACCGTGCATTTCAAGATCCTAACCTTATTATGATACAGGCTTTAAGAGGTGGTTTACCAATGCTTGGCTGCTGTATCCAAAAGTTTTTTCTCTCTCTCTCACACCCTTCTCATCCAGTTGGCTAATGCCTTTGATGAGAAAAGCACCCCACTCTCCCATCTCCAACCTTATCATTCTGCTTCACCATGGCTACCATCATTCTATTGTTGCAAAATTAGAAGTTGAAGATTTTTATTTTGTTTTATTTCTTTTGCACAGAATAAGGAGGTGTTCAAGCTGGAGTAAACATAACAGAGACAGTTACCAACCTTCAGTAGCAGCTCCATTTTGTTAGGGGCTAGTCAAGAAAGCGTCCTTGAGAGCAAACATGAGTGCTTTGAGAAAAAAGGCATCCTGGAAGTAGGGCTTGGGGAATGAATCAACCCTAAACGACATTATCTTCAACACTCAAAGGTAGGAATCAAATTCAACATGCTTTATGTATTGGTATTTAATATCTATGTATAATAATGTTACCATAAAGTTAACCCTTATGACACTTTTTTGTTTACCTTTTTTATTGATGTTTGAATATAGTTGTCCCCATTTTTCCACCACCACTTTCCCCCACCCTACCCACGCCCACCTGCCTCCCTCAATCCCATCCCACCTTGGCTCCGTCCATGGGTCCCTCATTCGTGTTCATTTATGTCCCTTTCCCTTCTTTCCCACATTATTTCCCTCCCCTCTCCCCTCTGGTTACTGTCAGTTTGTTGTTGATTTCAGTGTCTCTGGCTATATTTTGCTTGCCAGTTTGTTTTATTAATTAGGTTCAACTTATGGGTGAGATCATGTGGTATTTGTCTTTCACTGCCTGGTTTACTTCACTTAGCATAATGCTCTCCAGTTAATTCCATGCTGTCATGAAGGGTAGGAGCACCTTTCTTTCTGCTGAGCAGTATTCCATTGTGTAAATGCACCATAGTTTATTGCTTTATGACACATTTTAATTCATGTTGTCTGGTATTATATTAAGAATATGAAAATGAAGGGGATACAGTCCTTGCCTTCTAAAGTTTAAACTCTAATATATTATTTCTTAGTGGTGACCCTGTTTCTGAGTGTTTCATGGGTGAGCAAGAGAAAGCCACAATAGACATTTTAGATGGCTTTTAGTGTTTTCAGGGATGAAGGTAGTTTAAAACTAACTAATATGACCAAATATTATGAAATTTTCTGAGATTACAGTCCTAAACTTCAGGGTAAAAATAGCTAATTACATGGCTTTAAAAAAAGATTAGTGATAAAAGTAGATGGGACTAGCTCCAATATATGAAAATAAATCTTGATAAAATTAAGGAAACTACTAATATATTTTTAGGGGCATTCATTCTATCAGTCAAGACAGCCATTATTTATTCTTATAAATATGATCTTTCTAGTACTTAATATTTTCAGTAGTTTATGTAAGAGATAAGAACTAATCATGTAAACACCAGACTCATATCCTATTCATTTCTGTGGGAAGAACTAGTTTCTGAATCAAACACAAAGATTAGCAGAGGGCCTCAGAAATGAGGCCAGTACAGAGAGTGTCCTCAAGTGAAAACTTTACGCCTACAACGCCATTCTCCCATTTTGTCATCTCCTATCAATTTTAATGTCTTATGTCTCAGCAGAGAGCGCTTATACTCTGACATGTTCCCTCCTGGTGCAAGATGCCAGCTACTAAAATATAAATCACTGCAGAGAATTGTTGGATTTAGAGCCAATTCTTCTAATCGAAAACAACAGCAATGTTAATTTCAGCTTGAGAATGATGGCTTTTGTATGGTGATATAATGGTACAGACTATAATGGTGTCAACTACCGCAATAAAATATGCTTCAAATGGGCTACCTTTTTTACATTTAGACTAGGATGACTTCTGTCACATTTCTCTTTTTGGCATGGAAACTGACAATCTATTAAATAAATATTAATCCCTAGCAGTCTTCAAAGCAGGCTCATCCATATCAGGATTTTAAATAACTTCATTAATTACTTAACTACCTTTTCCCTAAATTCCTAAGGGATCTTTTGATGCTCATCCCTCTAATGAGTTACCAAGTGATTCATGACTTCAACCTGTTATCATGCAAAATACATTTCCAGTTGGAAATCTTTACAGATGGTTTTGCCAGAAAGCAAGTAACTGCTCTAGGCGGTCAAGAGGCAAATTTCATTTATGCAGTGTATAAAGAAACATGATTACATTTAACATTAGTACTCTAATGTCTCCAAAAATTCAATTTGGGCAATACATGACCAAATGAGGAGTTCCATTTGAATGATAAAATACAACCTGAATTATCTGTGGGTGAATTATCCATTACTATAGAAGTAGCTATGGCTAGTCTTTAACTTCCCTGAAAATTTTCATATTATCTATCCTACCCCTGAAAGTAATCACTGAAAACACAGAATTTTTTTTATTAACCAAGATGAGGCACAACTGAGAAGGGAATGTATTTTTCAAAAGCCATGTATCTGTTTCTCTCCCCTTGAATGATAATCAGGCACTGAGTATTTCTTTAATTTTAATAAAATTTATTTTATAATATACATATACATATTTATTTAAAGCAGTGTAAGTAGGAGCAGTATCAGTCCCTCCATTCTGGACTGGCTGCTCTCTTGGAGTAATGCTGAGCCACCACGTTAGGATTTCCTTTTGCTTCTGCCCATTTGTTAAGTCACCAGTTTCCAGTTTTGTGAAAGCTAAATACACCAGGAGGTCTTCCTTTTAACCTTCTTTCACAGGAAGATATCTTTGAGGCTGAGGCCTCATTAGAGATTACACCTTCTAGTGTCTAGAAAGATAATTCAAGGGTAATTGCTTAACTCAAACAATCCTCTTGTTTATAGTCCCTCTTTACTCTCCCCTTCAGTCCCTGATGCCTCCAAATCACAAGCCTTTCTGGGGTTCTGTGGTGTGAATCAGTTCACTTTCCTGGGACATGCAGATTTCAACTTTCTATCTCCCCAACATTAGTGGCATTGGCTTCTCTCTCTCTCTGTCTCTCTCTCTGTGTTGTGTGTGTGTGTGTGGATGACGATGGTGACCACTGTCACTTTAGGAGTGTTAAGGTCTAGAGCAGTGATAAGCATTTGTTTAGTCAGCCGTGATAACTAGATACGGACAATCGTCCAGCCTCGTCTTTTTGCCAGAAATATGGGGAGTCAACAACTAGTAGATTTAATTTGAACACAAAATATTTTCAATCTATATGATTGAAATGACAATGTTTCTTTTTAAATGGGTCTTGAGAGTATTATGCTAAGTGAAATAAGTCAGACAGGACAAGAACTATGTAATTTCAACTATATGTAGGATATAAAACAAAAAGTGACAAATGAACCAACAAAACAAACAAACACAAGCTCATAGACAAAACAAGAAGGGTGGTTACCAGAGTGGAGGGGGCGTGGGGAGGACAAAGAGGGTCAAGGGGTCAAATACATGGTGACTGAAGATGGTGAGCACGCAGTAGAGTGTACAGATGTGACACCCGAAATTCATACAATGTTATTAACCAATATTACTCCAATAATATTTAAAAAAAATGAACAAAAAAATAAAATAAAATAAAAATAACTTCTTTTAAAAAAAGTTGTCATCATATAGCTCCTCAGAGTCATGGCAGGTCCACAGAACTCCCCTGGAGACCCCCCAGTAGGAAGGAGGGGAAAAAGGCTGTTAGTGTGTGCGACTTGGGGCCGCCAATCCCACGGCCACCCAAAACCTGAGAAGTTTCATTTGTACCTGTTCCAGATATTATATTTTGTATTAGATTATAAGTGAAAATTTTTTTCAGAGCTACAAAATGTTTGAACCCAGTTAAAATTAAAATACAATGAAATGTAGACCATCAAGATCTCTTGAGAATGACTGGTTGAGTTTTACGTGGCTACCGCAGTGCCACCCCATCTGAGCGGAAATGCTTGTTTCAGTTGTTCTTTCCCTGCCATCGCTTCTGCACAGGCCCCAGGGCAGGCGTCTGTGCCGGCCCACAGGCACAGTCACAGTGCGGGTTCTTTGTACCGTAGGGAGATGTTGAATTGGGACACAAAGTAGTGGCGCAATTCCTCGGATTGCACAGCTGCTCTCGGTAACGTTTGCATCGTATCTTCTCCCTCTTTCTACTCCTTCTCTTGTGTTCTTCACTCTTACGACAGCTTATCCAGAAGTTCATTTTTTTGGCACTAACTGTCTAGCATATTCAGATACCATAATCAAATAATTCTTTTATCTCATATGGTAAATTATTAATTAACCCACATTCCCCCTATATCATCAGATATTTTTACATCGTCAGTGCCCACTGAAAGGTCAACGTACAGAGCCATTTCAAAACTTTGTATTTTCAGAAACCTAGACTCTTTTTTGTCAGAGACTATTTGACGATATGGGAGAATAGTTCATATAGGTGCCCTTTTCCATGAAGAACACACACAGATGTAGGTGAACACCTATTTTATTCTGCAGAGCAGCAAACCTATGGCTTTCTTGTTGGGAATGCTATCGTTAAGGAGAAAACAAGCAGTTCTTTGTTCATAAGTCAGTTCTTTGTCCCTCTCTGGTCAACATCAGAACCCATCTGTATCTGTGATATTTGAACGGCAAGGAACTTATTTCTGATTCAATTTTTGGCCAGCTGTTTTAAATCTCATGTGTATTTTTTAATTTTTAATAGGAAATGAGAATATATTTTTAGTGGTAAGTTCCCACCCTCTTTCCCCATGGCCATGGTCCGAGTCCCTTGTCCCTCAGTCTCACCCTGAGCTTTCAGTCTCATACAGGAGCTCTCCCCCTACTAGAGTCATCAGGAGGATGCCAGATTAAATTCTCAAAAACATGGAACAGACTACAGTAGTTTAACCCAGAAGCTTTATTCCCCCAGTCAAGAGTTTCCTCAAATAGTCTTCCAACGTCAGCATTACTTTGAACTGGGCTTCCTAATGCTGCGAACAGCCCACGGTGCAGCTGTCCTCCCACATGCCCCACGCATCCATCTCTGTGCTTTTGGTCTTGTCATCCTCCCCACTCAGAATACCCTGGTCTCTCTTTTCTGTATCAAAATGGGTCCCATTGTTTAAAATTTAGCTCAAATTAAAAAAAAAAAAACAACTTTAAACTACAGTTGACATTCAATATTGTATTAGTTTCTGGGCTATAGTACAGTGGTTAGATATTTAAATAACTTACGAAGTGGTCCTCCCAGTAAGTCTAGTACCCACTTGGCACCATACATAGTTATTATGATATTATCGACTACATTCCCTATGCTGTACTTCACATCCCTGTCACTATTTTTTAACTTTTTTATTTAATCCTTATTGTATTATTTTCCTTACCTTTTTATCCCTTTATACACCCCTCCCCCAGCAATCACCACACTGTTGTCCATGTCCATGAGTCCTTTTTCCTTTTTTACTCAATCCTTCACTCCCTAAACTCCCCCTCTCCACTAACTATAATCTGCTCTCCATCTATGAGTTTATAATACACAATCTCTCAAATCAGAAAACTTAGTGGACAGATATCATTTTTTTAAAGCCCAATATATGGAGTGTTTAGAAGCCACTCAATTTTTACAAGACAATACTTGTAGACCTTGGAATAACATCAGATTTTAAATTTTTAGATTCATGGCATGAATTAAGCTTGCCCTCATGTCCTCTAGGGGAGAAGTACATATACAAATTGACCATGTACATAATTGCTGCAGTACAGTAAAGTGATAATTGATGCTCTTCCATGTGAAGGCATAGAAGTTATTTGAGAAAATTGTATGATATTGGAAAAAGATCCTTATAAACAAGCAGGAAGTTCTTTTGACACTTGGTAACAAATTTTGCCCATAGATTTTTAATAGACTACCTTTATTCTTCTAAAGCATGTAGCAATGATGAAAGTTCTGGAATGCATTTTCTTTTTTCTCAAACGCCACTAATGTCTCTTCCAGGAGCCAAGCCCTCTGCATGCTGTCAGGCGCACCGCCCCGACAATGCTGGTGTTCTGGCTGCTGCTGGGACTACTCCCTGTGCTGCACTGTATTCAGTTTCAGTGTCCTCCCTTTTGTTTTTTATATCTTTCATTTGGGATAGAGAATATGGGTTTTTGTTTTCAAATGGCATGTACAGCATGGAAAAAAAGTAGGTTTACAGTAATTCATATGGATAATAACTCAATAATTAATAAATAATAATACAAGAATGAACTCTGTTTCACTTACTCATAACTATAAACCTACTTTTGCCCCACCCTGTATATGAGTAGGGTAAATCCTTTACCAGAACTCAAATCACAAAGCAGTGTATTTTTAGTTAGATAGCACAAGTAAAAAGAAAAAGAAAAAAGAAGAATCTTTCAGGTATCAGGAAAACATGCAAGTGCATTGAAACTAAAATGAATAAGCTTGAACTATACCCCAAGTCACATTTGTAGCCAAGGCCAAAATACAATTCATGATCTGATTACCACATTCTTGTGCAGTTCTGGTAACATCGTATTGTGGCTTTAACTGCATACATTAACTGCCTACAAATGTGCGACGGTTGAAACTATTCAAAAATTTGGGTTTCATGGTTTTTGTGTTTGGTGGTGCAATGGAAAAAAAATAGACTGTGGTCTCATTATCAAAACCCCGGACAACTACAGATTAAGAATTCTAACATCTGGGTGACTGAGCATTTTGAAGGACAAATTGTCTTTTCTCATACTTTTTACAAAAGACTAAGGTTAAATAAAAAGCAAATAAAGTGAAAGATCAAACCAGTTAAATAAATATTTATTTTTAGAGTAAGACTTCACCTTCTGCTCTAATAATATAAATTGGTGCTAAAGGATTTGAAAAAAAAAGTGTAATAAAACTGGAATGACTTTTAAAGCCTGATTATTAGATGAGCAAGTTTAAGATATGGATTTTTTTAGTTATTTAGCAAGTATTGATTTAAGTACTCATATAATTCAAAGGATTTTCTAAGGTACTTTAGTACTTTGAAATAACTAAGCCTAAAGCTATTCTCAAGATAGAAGGACATGATAGTAGAAAACAGAAAATTATCAATATGAGTGGAAACATAATTACAATAATTGCAGAACTAGGCAGGAAGGGAACAAAGTCATGGGTAAAGGTGAGTGAAGGTAAAGCAATTTCCAGGAATATATAACTTGATGCTGCCTAAACTCAGACGTGTCTCTGATCTATTTAATGAGCGTAGGAGGGAAGAGGAAGAGAATGAGCCATAACCACCATTTGTGCAATAAGTGGCTTTTGCTTCCAATGTGTTTTGTGTCTATTTCTGGCAATAAAAATGCCCCATATACACAGGGAAAAAATTTTTACAGTCAGAAGTGTATAGGTTTTAAACATTATAAGCATTTAATTTCAGGATATAAGAAAAGTTAATGAACAATAAAAGGCTGGATGTAGCATTTGACTAGCATTTTTATAGTACGACCAACAAATGTAACCACCATCCTCTCTTCCAACATTCTCCCTCTCCAACACTTCCCACCTCTAGTGATTGGTATCCTCCTCCTCCAAGTCACCTCGGCCAGAAATGCGGGCACTGTTCTTGATTATTACCATGATTTTAGCCTTGAAGGTCAATTCATCTCTGACTTTTACACTTTCCTAAGAGTTTGTTAAATCCTTCACTTTCTCCATTCCCATTGCAATACCTCTGCTGATCCTTCCATTAATTAAGTCCCCGCCTTCTCCAGTCCTCCACACTGATGCCAAGGTAATTTTCCTGAAACACAAATCAGAATGGATCGTGTAAATTCAGACCCTTCAATGGCTTCCCATCATCCTAAGGATAAATTTCAAAATCCTTATGATGCTTTACCAAGTCCAGCTAAACCTTGACCCATCTACCCCTCCAGGTTCACCCCTTGAAACACTGTGTGTTCCAGCTGCCCTTCATCTTTGACTGTGGTAACACTGAGAATGTACCTGGCACCTTCAGTGTCCCGGGTTTTGGACAAACTGCACTTTGTAGAGGGTGTTCTCCCCACCACCGCCCGCGCCCATCTTTCCATAGCCACTATATCCCGCCCTTACCAGTGTACTTCCAATTACCCATCAGATCCTCAGTTTACTCACAATTTCCATAATGAGAACTTTTTTGACTCTTATCCTCATGTCTCTGCTCGGGGCAGGGGATAGTTGTTGCAGTAGGTGCCCCTTCATTTTTATTTGTAAGTCTCACTAAGTTACAAGTTCATTGTCGAGAACACCAATATTTGTTTACCATTTAGCTTATATCTCCAAAATATAGCATGATATCTGGTACTTAATGAATAGCTATTAAAGAAATTAATTAGTAATAAACATTTGATATATTATTCCACAAAATTTGTTTAAAAAGGAAGCAAAAACTATCCTAATGTTGAGAGACAAAGCAGCCACTCTAATACTATTTGTAAATAGTTCTTTGATTCTGTTCATACTGGGTTTTCGTTACTAAACAAACTTTATAAGTCCGTACTCTCTTTCAGGTACTGTGTTAAATTCTTTACAAATAGATCTTAGTTAATTTCAGTTACTCAGTCCAAAAACATATCAGTCATCCATCCACTTACTTTTTTTGCAACTTTATTGAACTTCACTGAGGTATAATTGAGAAGTAAAATCCTAAGATATTTAAAGTGTACAACACAACGATGTCACATACATATGCATTGTGAGAGGATCCCTCCAATCCAGTTAACACAGCCGTCACCTCACATATTCAGCCTTTTTTTTTTTTTTGGTGAAAACATTTAACTTCTACTCTCCTAGCAAATTTAAATTATACAATATAGTATTATCAACTGTGGTAACTGTGTTATACATTAGGTTTTCATACTTTATTCATGTCATAACTGAAAGTTTGCCCCATTTTACCAGCCACTCCCTATATCCCCCACCCCCAGCCCTTAGCAACCACTTTCTACTCTGTTTCTCTGAGTCTGACTTTTAAAAAACTCATTAGATTTCACATATAAGTAATATCATTTGTTCTTCTCTGTCTGGCTTATTTTACTTAGCATGATGCCTTTCAGGGTCATCCATGTTGTCAAAAATGCAGGATTTTTTTAAGGCTAAATAATATTCTGTTGTGTGTATAGTGTGTGATATATACATACATACAACATATTCATCGATTTGTTGACAGACATTTAGATTCTTTCTATACTTTGGTTATTACAGATAATACTACAGTGAACATGGGGATACAGATAACTCTTCAAGATAATGGTTTTGTTTCCTTTGGATAAAAACCTACAAATGGAATTGCTAGTTTATATGGTAGTTCTGTTTTTAATTTCACTGTGGCTATACCAGATTACATTCCCATCAGTAGTGTATAAGAGTTCCTTTTCTTCACACCTCAGCAGCACTTGTTATTTTTTCTTTTTCATAAAAACCACCTTAACAGGTGCAAGATGATATTTCATTGTAGTTTTGATTTTGCATTTCCCTGATGGTTAGTGTTCAGGCACCTGTGGGCCCCGTGTGTGTTCTTTGGAAACTGTCTATTCAGGTCCTTTGCCCATTTTAATTGGGTGATATGCTCTTTTACTGTTGAATTGTGTGAGTTCCTTGTATATTTTGAATATTAATCCCTATTGGGTATGTGGTTTGCAAATATTTTCCCCCATTCTATAGGTTGCCTTTTCATTTTGTTGATGGTTTCCTTTGATGAGCAAGCGTTTTAGTTTGATGTAGTTTCACTTGCTTATTTTTGCTTTTGTTCTCAAATTTAAAAAGCATGGCCAGGACCAATGTTGAACAACTTATCCCTATGTGGGACTTGTGTATGGAAGACTGTTGGCTATCAGAGCCAGGTGATTGGGGGATCTGTCTCTTGGTTGGCAGCTGCAAAAGCTGGGGTGCAGACATGTGTACAAGCTCCTTCCATAGAGTAACTGGTGAGCTGGCACAGGCTTCAGTAAACAGCCGTGGCGGTGTCCACCAGTTTTCTCAAGTCACCGGGAGGATTACAGCAAGCCCCCAGGGGTGTGCCAAGTTATAAACTTGGACCCCAGGCAGCAGCTTTCAAAGTATGTAGATGGTCCCATTCATAAAAGACTGGAAGAGGAGAGGATTTTGCCTGTTTTCTCAGCACTGAGCCCTGGGGGAGTAGCTTTAGTGAGGGTTTGCATGCCTGAACAGTTGCTTCTTTGTTTGTTATATTGTCTTCTGGGTCTCATAAAGCAGGACTCATTGGCTTTCAGAATAGGTGTTTTGGGAACCTGTCCCTTTGTTAGCAGTCTTAAAAGTTGGAGCCCTAAATATGGTATCCAAACCCTTCACTCCTCAGGAAGAAGCTGAGAGTTGCGAGTTGCTGGGGTTTAGGACAGGTGTGTGGCTCAGTCTGACCTGCATGTTTGGCTGTGAGCATTTTATCATACATTCTATGTGTGGGAGTTACTCAGCTAGTTTCTGGATTTCTCTCTGAGGTCATTGCACCAAGTATAGCTGTACATTCAGTGCGTCCATGGAGTGAGGGGAGTTCAGGAGCCACCTGTGATGCCAGCTCAGTCATACCTCACATCCATGCCTTCACTCCTTTCTATTTCCTCTCTTATGACCCTGATCTAAGTTACCATGGCTCCTTTATTTTTCTTATAGGTCAGATTTATTAAGATAATCTACATACAGTAAAATTCTCATGTTCCATTCTGTAGTTTGATGAGTTTTGGCAAATGTAAACAGTTGTGTTACCACTACTAGGACTAACATTCTGAACATTTTCATTGCCACCAAAAGTTTCCTTTTAGTAGCCATCCCAGCACTCTGCCCAGACAGGGGTAATATCTGTTCTATTTCCTATCCCTATAGTTTTGCCTTTTGAAGATTCTCACATAAATGTAATCTTGGAGCATGTGTTCTTTAGTAACTAGCTTGTCCTGGAACATAATGTTGGTGCATGTTTTAGTAGTTTATTCCTTGTTAGAGCTGAATAATGTTACATTTTGTGAATATACTACAACTTATTTATCTCTTTTCCAATGAATAGACATCTGGATTTTTCCAGTATTTGGCTATTATGGGAAAAAGTTGCTAGAAACATTCTCAGACAGGTCTTTGTATAGACAGATGTTTTATTTAAAGTAAATATCTGGAAGTGGACTCGCTAGCTCACGTGGTATGTGTATATTGAATGCTACAAGAAACTGGTATACCATTGTGCACTCCTGTCAGCAGTATGCAGATGTTCTAGTTGCTCTACATTCTTGTCAACCCTTGGCGATTACAGTTTTTTAAATGTTAGTAAATACATGGATAGTAGTGTCTCTTTATGCCTTTAACTAGTAACTAATGACATTGAGAAATTTTCATGTGCTTATTTTACCACCTGAATTTCTTCTTTTATAAAGTGTCTGTTCAAATCTTTTGTTGAATTTTGAAATACTGTATTTGTCTTCTTTTTATCAAGTTGTAAAACTTCTCTATATATTCTAAATCAATTCCTTTAACAGGTAGGTGTTTTGCTAGTGATCTTTGGCTTGATTCTTTTCTGAACAGTGTCTTTCAAAAAGTAATTTTTAATTTTGATAAAATTCAATTTATCAAATTTTTTATGATTCATGCTTTTCTATTCTTTTCCTATCTAAAAAATATTTGACTAACCTAAGCCCATGAAGATTTTCTCTTAAAAGTTTTATAGTTTCAGATGTTTTACATATGGTATGATGTAATGCCAATTATTAATTTTTTTCATAAGATGTTCATTTTTTTACAGGCCATAGCTCTTTCCACTACACCAGAATTGTCCCTGTTTTGTAGAGACTGATAAGGTCTTGATATTTAAACTTATTTATATTATCCTGAGCCCACAATTATTTACCTCAATGGTAAGCACAGGCCAGGACTACCAGGTTGACTTCCCCCTCGACCAGAGATGTCAAACTCATTTTCACCAGGGGCCACATCAGCCTTGCGGTTACCTTCAAAGGGCTGAATGTAATTTTAGGACTGTATAAATGTAACTACTCTTTAAGTGTTAAGGAGTTGAAATTACATTTAGCTGTTTGAAGGCAACCGCAAGGCTGATGTGGCCCCCTGTGCAAATGAGTATGACACCCCTGCCCTAGACATTATAAGTCACTAATTTTGGAAGTTATAGGCTAGTCATCATTGCTTAGATGCAATGTCGCTGTGTATGATTATGCCAAATCATTGTTACACGACCAACAGGTACTGAAGCAAGATGATGCTAGCAACATAGTGAGAAATTACATCCGATGATGTAGTCCAGTCCCTTCTTTTGAATATTCATGGTAAGTGATATCAAAAATGCTTTCACAACTCTCCTTACAAAATGGTATCTATAGTCTTAATATTATATTATATGGAGAAGTTACCCTTTCCTATCAGAACTATAAGATACTAAATAACAAAAAATGCGTAATGACTTATTTTACATAGATTTGTTGCTTTATTTTTTAAGATGTCAATGCAGATTTCATTAATGGTATATACAGAATTTAGTTTGATTTTTAGAGTTTTCAGAAAGCTGAAAGTAAAGTGCCCTCTGGCTAAAAGCCTATTCGGGTTTTGCTTCCCCCTCCCACAGACTTCCTCTACATATATGCTGCCTTTGCTCCAGGTGGATTCTACGGATGTCATCTGAATTGCACTGAGTTGCACAGACATATCTACCCTAGAGAAGTTTGACTCTTAACATTCCATTCGCCACTAATGTTCCTTTTTCATTTGGGCCTTTAATTTGGATGAATTCCAAATTACTATTCATTCTGATAGAAACACTACTAATTACACAAAGCATGTTAATAAAGAATGGAAATACCTCAGAGCATCTTCCCTGTGGTATTCTAATACCTAGTAGCTTTAAAATAGCATTAAGGCACTTTAATATCCCATGCTATTAAAACCCTTGCCACTTGGTGTTTTCTAATGTTGAGCAAACTTTAGATTAAAGGGAATATGAAGAGGTCTTAATCCTTCAGATCCTTCTTAAATTTAACCTAGGAAACTTTAGGCAAACATATTAACTTGCTGCTGAGGTTTTTTTTTTAAAAAAGGTCACTATAGTTGTACTAAATACAGAGTAATAAACTTGATTTTCTTGATACTGATGCTCCACAGTTTGTTATTGACTCCCAGTCTTGTGTGTATATTACTATAGTAGATTACAATTGCCTTGATTTCTTACCCTTCTCATATCTGCACCTCATATTTGCACTTTTTCTATCAAGAGGGGATTTTTTTTGCCTCTTGAGTCTGAATTTAGGCATGTGACTGGTTTTGTCCAGTAGGATGTCAATAAAAGGGATACAAACAGAGACGTGAAGAAGCACTTCTGAGCTGTAGTTTATTCTCTTGTGCTTGAGCCATTGCCATAAAACTTCAGGCCCAGATTAGCCAGCTTGCCCCAAGATGAGGGTGAGACACCTGAAGCAGGGCCAGGTTGACCTGGCCAAGATCAGCCCAGGTGCTGTTCAGAGTCATGAGTGAACCCGGCATAGATAAACCAAACCTTACTGATAGGTGGCAGATATTTATTGTTATGTAATCACTGAGGTTTGTTGTTGCTTATTACACAGGTGTTTTCAGGACAAAACCTGATACAATCGCCAATCAGGTTAAAAAACCTTTTGAGGACAGGGCCTTTGTTTTATTCATTTTGTCTAGCACTCAGTAGAGACTTATTTAATGAATATTGGATGGCTTTATGAATAAAGATCAATTGAAAATCATTTTTCTCAATTTCTTTTTTGGTATCCTGAGAGAACATGCTAATATCCACAATTGTATGCCTCAAAATCTAATATCAGAGGCCAATTCAGTGAACTAACCTGTAATTAACCATCCTATTTTTCCTCCCAAGATCTTTAGGGATAATTTCCTTGAGTCTCTGCTAATCCCCTGACATGGTTAGTGCTTAATAACTCTTAACAATAAGAACTTCTGCTGATAAGGTTAAGTAGCCATCAGTGAATGATCTACAGACAATAGGTGAGTACTGAATGGGAAAAATTTTTACATCCCAGCTCAACACAAGAAGCAGCATTCATCTCAAGGCAGTTATAGAGCAATTGAGGAGTGAGCCATTTTTAATATCACCTCTTCCTGTTCCTTTCCCCAAACAAATATCTTTATCCCTTTCCTATTAAACCCTATTCTTAATAATGGATCTAAATAGCAGCTAAATGAGAAATCACAGGTAGTATTGCCTTTCATGAGGAGATTTGCATATTAGCATTCATTCATTTTCTGGCTAAGCCAGGGTATCTCTCACAAGCCCACTATAGCCTAATAGAGAAATTGTCAGCTAGAGGTCTTGGAATTTGAGATCAACAAGAATAATATATTTTGATTCAGCTTTTTAGCAAATGCAGCTAAAGAAACTTCAGGAGCATACTGTTTAAAGAGCAACAGTAGTCTCCACTTCCTAGTTGAGTCTGAGCAACTCAAAATCTGGGTTTTGTTTTCTAGGATTGTTTCTTCCAGCGGTATATATTTACCAATTCCTCTTTTTCTTATTTATTTTGCAATAACTTATACTGTAAAGATTACCTCAAGAATCCTTAGAAATGGAGCAGTTGAGGGTTGCTCCTGTTACTCTGTTTTTGTGGCCAGTCTGGCAGTCATCTTTGTGTAGCTCTGTGATGGTTTGTATGATCTACGCCTAGAGTCATTCATCATCAGGGTCTCTATTCTTAACCGCTACTATTAAGCACTGTGTTTATTGGTAATTCTAGATGACAGATGGACATGTGCTAAGATGATGTGCGTGGGCATCTGGCTTTTCTAAATATCCCACAGTAAGCGAATAAGTGGAATTTCAGAGAATATCTACAATGCTGTGTTTAAGGTTTCTGTGCACATTTTGTTTAGTGTTACAAATTGACTGTCTAACAGAATTAGGTAGGGAAAATATATATCAGATCCATGATGATTCGTGAATAATTGACTAGCCACACAGGTGCATAAGATTTCAGATGAGATTTCCTTCTTTTTGTGGACAATATGTATTATTAAAAGATTGTAAGCACAAGTTCCAGAGATTCTTTGTCATTTTTTCAGACATTCCTTGTCATTTTTGTAACAAAATTTTATGCATAATTTATTATACAGCTAAAGTTTTCTAAATTCCTCACCATTGTGTTATTATTTATACTGCAGTTTCCCCAAGAGAGTAGAATTTTATAATTTATTCTGATATTGTCATATTTAAAACAACATTGGCTCTATTTTCCTCTGTTCCAGAGATGCTGGCATGGCATTGTACTTAGTAACCCCCCCTTAAAGCACTCTACACCTTCACCTGGTACTCTTCGTCATATTCTAATGCTATAACTCATATAATGATACGTTTTACTTTTGTCACCCCCAGCACTAGATTATAAACTGTGAGCAGTCCAAGCTCATGGTAGAAGTTTAACTATCCCTAACACATACCATGTCCCCAGAACAAAGTTAGGCGATCAGTACGTGTTTTTGCAGTAAGGAATGTACAGACAGAAGGGAATGGGGAATCCTATGCTTTCCTCCACTTACCGTCCTGCTGCCTTTCCTAGCGCTGTTGTGCCTAGCACAGACCCTACCAGGAGGCAAAGAGAACCCAGGTACTAAGCTCCTCTACTCTTTTCCAAACCCCTGCTCCGTCCATACTCAGTTCCACCCCTTTGGCTCTAGTGTCAGATGTCCTGCCACTGTGGCATGTACAGATGGGGACATCATTTATTCTGAGACAAGCAAAGGTTTTAGTGTATTGCCAAGAATGTGCTGCCTTCACACATGGCCATGGTCACCCTCACACCCTCACAGAACACACACTTGGACCCACTTAGGGAAAAAATACGTTCTGGAAAACTACCATTTCAAGTACATCCTTAAACTTCTGTAGTTGACCTCATAGAGGAAAATTTGGTACTTCATATAATTCTCTTGAGTGCCACTATCAGAGACAAAACATGGGGTGATTGGAATACAATTCTAGCAGAATTTTATATTTCAATGTTTTTTCCTCATTATTTTAACATACAGTACAGCTATAAAATAAATCATTAAAATCTACATGTAACATAGTAAGTCTTGGAGAGGAGAAGCAAGGAATTCAGCAAACAGTGAAAATAGATAAAAATGAGCATTGACCAGTATTTAAGGAAATGCATGTCAAAAATTACTTTTAATAATAAAAATAATGTTAAACATTAGTGAAGACAGTAAGCAAGTCTGATAATGGAATGTGGGCATGATAATAGCTAAAGATTCAAAAATTAAAGCAAGAAAACTAACAGGATATAAATGCTAAATGTTACATAATAAAGAAAATTACATATTTATGATTTGGTGATTGAAACAACACAATATTTTAAAGAGATGGCAGAGTATCAAGAAAGTAGAGGTGACCAATTATAATTTTAAAATCATCAACAGATACCCGGATCCTTACCTAGATTACCCCACTTTGAGTTCTGTAATAACCCTTGAAATGACCTTCTCACTCTCTAATCTCCCCTACTTGTTCACCAGGCTCCTTTCCTGAGTGCGGTTGAATTGCATTCTTGTTAATGTGTTCATATCTTTCGGTCCCCATTGAATGCTGACTGTTTTCCATACGGTCGTCTCTGATAACAAACTAGCTAGAAGTGATGTCTCCCTCCTCTAAACTGCTGTAGGACTTAGTCAGCACTGCTCTTGCTCATGACTCTTAGAACTTTCTGCTTTGTAGTTTATTAACTAATGTACATTTTTACAGTTTTCTTACTGGTTCAATTGAGTCACTGTGTGGGGCATCCTGATACTCATCATGTGCTACTTCATGTGTTAGGTTACCATTTTTATGTTTATCAGCCCCCCTCATTCAAGATTGTAAACTCCTCAAGAATAAGGATCACATTTTGTATACTTCAGTACCTGTTTTCATTTAGTCCTTTTTCTATGTTTAGTAGTTATTGCCACCTCCCATACAGTGTTTCACAAAAATCTGTTCCTTCCACTTTTTCCTGAGGTATCTATCCTAAGCATCTAGAACACTATCTGGCACACAGTAGGTGCTCAGTACATATTTATTGAATGTGGTTGAATAAATATTCAGTAAAAGTTGATGTTGAATGACTCTGAGTAAAAGGTTCACCCTTTTGACAGCAGTTTCCGGGAGCTGATTTCTTGCCTATGAGAAGTAGAAAGCAATGTGTAACGCAGGCAGGCCCACGCAGCCACAGGCAGGTTAACTGGACTATGTATGTAGGCATGTCCTCTGTGATCCTTATTTCACTTTATCTTTGGCACACTTCCTTTAGGAGCCACGCGCCAGGTCAGACTGGCCTCTGCTTGGAACTGCTCAGCCATTCCTGCTGGAGATCAATTGGGCCGTTTCCCCTGAAGCCAAGGGATTTTTCTCTGTCTGTCCTGAGTAGGTATCGGCAACATGCTTCCTCCTTCAGCATTTTCCTCTTTCATGTGATAATTTTAATGACCTTAAGTAAGGTGGATAACTGTCTTCCTTCACTTATTATTAATAAGCATCTGATAATTCACGTAAACTTGGAGGTGTGTACATTCTGGAGCAGGTTTCTGTCTTCTCCAGGGAGAAGTGAATTGGCATCTGCCAACCCCCATGCCCTATCACTTTAGTCGATAGAACCAAATTGAAGAAGATAAAAAAAAACCCTTAAAGAATCAGAATATATGGATCAACTTCCACCACCAAATTCATGGGGACAGAAAGTCTTTATAATAAACAAATAGTCTAAATTAGTAGAAGTTCTCAATGTAATTAATAATTTAAGAAGGCAACAATGTTGACAAGATGGGATTTTAAATAATGACATTTACAAAATGCCACTGAGGTGGAGGTCACACTTTAATATTAGTTATATGACATTCTCAGCAGACAAGCCTTGACAGATTCTTCAAATTCCAAGAATTAGACCTCTCTTCAGAAGGAACCTGAAATTTCATGACAGTGGATCAACCATTCATATCATTTCTTTAGATGCTTTACATTATCTTCACTGAAACTCAACACAGGGTGGTATCTTAATAGCAGAAGTCTGTAACCCAAAGGAGAGTCACAAGTTCAGTTTCTTGCTTTCAAGCTCAGGAGAAAACAAGCCTTTTATCTATTTTGGGCTAATGAGAGGAACCAAACAGTAAAGGGACTTCAGTTTTCTCTGCAAGTTGAGTCACTGTGAATTCCCTCCTCTCTATCACAGAAGGGGCTTTAGAGACAGACCTTTCCTGCCCTTCAAGTTAAAGTGACTGCTCTTTAAAATAAACTCATTAAAATTCTGTCACTGTGGGCCTCTCTGTGTTCCCTCCTCCTCCAAATATGTTCTATACATAAACTCAAGTGTATTAATATTTTATATCTAATTAAAAGTAACTACAGAAAAAGCCATGTCACAGTGGGCATACATCAATGATGTGTTTCAACTTGAACTCTAGAGAAAAAATATCTCAAATTATATGGATGAATATGCAGTGAGTTTATGAATCTTTCAATCACAAGTTATGGTTCAGAAAGAAGGATAGGTACTCATATGAGAAAATAAATAAACAAAATGGAATTCCGTGTTACTGTCAAAGACACAGAATGCTTGTTATTCTTTCTGGCTATGGATTTATACAATCTAAACATCCAATTGAATAAGCAATTTTGCCCTTATTATTGAGCAATTTTTAGAAACTTCCCACCATCAAAGATACAGAAGTTACTAGTTACTTAAATATATGTAATGTTATGTAAAAGTCCTATGTGAGAAAATTATTTGTTATTAGAAATAAGATACTTTATTTCCCAAAATGGTTTTTGAATAATATGATCTACTTATGACTCATCATTTGTTTGGAGAGAAATGGATGTTTTTCTAACTTGTAGTTTGAAACATATATTTACATCTCCAACTTAAAATTTAGATTAGCATACTTAATGCCTAGAAATACCACCAGAAAGGAATTTTAGATAAATAGCACAGAAATCATAGTAAACTAACATTCTAGATATTGCAGTCTCAATGATAGCTGTGGTTTGCGAAGTAGCACTGAAACAATTTTTCCTTGATAGACTCATGAAAAGAAAGAACAGGTAGATTTGGATTTTATGGTTTCTGATATTGATCTGGACAGCAAAGCCGTTGAATAAAAACTCCAGAAAATACAATAGGATTCTTTTACGAAGGACCTGAAAAAGCCCCCGAAAGAACTTAAAAACTTTCCTCTCTAAATCCATATTTAGAATATGATATTCTGTATAAGTTGACACCAAAGCTCAGTTAAAAAGCCACAATTTTCATAAAGAAAGTTTGAATTCTAATCTTTTTCATAAAATATACAAATCCTACCTAAGTTTCTGGAACTTATACAATGAAATACAGAAATGAATTCAGTCTAAAAGAGCATGGCCATGAAGAGTATACTGGTAACCCTTACAAAGCTTCACAAAAACGGTATTAAATCAACAAAAAGTGTATCTTTGTTTACTCTTAATCTTATCACTATGTAATCCTTTCCTAGACTGAAATGTCTGCTCTGCAGACTACAATTTATTAAAGAGAAATTGTGGATTAAATACTGTCACAACACTTCTGCTTTAATTCAATTGGAGCCCTCTCAAAGAGCATTCATAATGAAAGATCCTGCATCTCTACACATTAACTTATGTTTTCAGTATGTGATTATTGGTCCACTAAAAATTTTAATCATGAGAGTTTATATTAGACGTTTTATTGTTCTGTTCTTAGGAGCATAATCATGTAGAATTTTAAAGAATGTCAAGTTAAAGTACGCTGTGGTATTTAAACAAAGGGATGTGTGCGCAATTGCATCATAGCTTAGACAATAGTATAATCTTTGATTTGATTGTAAAAAATATGTTTTAAAGTATCTGCATGTGATCTGTGTCAGAATCCAATAGAAGATGGCAAGAGGTCAAAACCATGTATCTACATGAGCCACTTATTTACATACCAAGTGTGAAGTAGAAAAAAAAAACTTCCTTTCCTAAAAGGGCAACATGGAATAAAATAGCATGGAGGGGTTTAGAAAGGCAGTTCTATACAGAATAAAAAGCAGTAGCAAAATGGTTTTCTCTTTTTACGTAAGAATTATTGTCGAGGTGGTTTTTATTTGCATAGTTGCAATCATGTCAAACAGAGGCCTTTCCCATTGACTTACATTCCATGGTCAAGTACTGACAAAATGCAATATAAACCACAGACAGCTGGTTTGGTTTGAAGGAAAGGGAGAAGGAGAGCTAGCATAGAGGGAACACTATTGATAAAAACAAACGAAAAACCTCTTTGAGGCAAATGTTTCACTCTTCAAGGTTCACATACCACTACGCAGGCATAATTATTATGTTTTAAAGTTTTAAAAAGGTGTTTGGTTGGCCACCTTAATTCCTAAAAACTCTTTATCTAATCTATTGTTTTGAAAGTAGTTCTGGCCAAATCATTATTTAGGTAGACTGTTTTTTATTTCCATCTAATTTCTGTGTGGGCAGCATTTCCTGTGAACTGTGGAGTCCAGAGCTGGGGAGTAGCTATGGCTTCTGTGCAAGAAAATAGAGCTTCCGTTGAGCAAAGAAAGTCGTGTGAGGAACCAAAAGCCTTTACAGTACCCAAGAAAGAAATTACACTACTCTATTTGTCAGAATAGGTAGAAAAATATCCAAGGTAAATGTTTTTAATCATTTTAAGTGGAAACAAAGTTCCAGTAAAATAAACCCTAAGAACACTATTTATATAATAGTTTTAAGTGATCTTGAATGTTTCTTTAAACTCCAATTTATCGTGAACAAACCCATTCCGGGTTCATATGCAATGCATTAATCATCAACCATATAAAATAAACTGCATAATAAAATTAAATTAAATCTCAATTTACCAAAACATTAACATGCTAACAACTACGAACTTTGCTAGGTTACAGTGTAAAGACAAAATGAATAAAACACTAGAATCACTATACCAAACAACGTAATTGAAGTTAAAATGCTATTTTCTGTGGTTCTTTTTAAAGAAAATAACAAGTTGTTTACTTTAATGCAGTGACATTTTATTTTGTGATTAATTTTAAAATAACATTGTAAAAACTACAAACTCATTTTAATTTGACAAGCATTTGGTAATTAATTTTCAAACAATGCTATGGGAACCCAGAAAGCACTCTTCCTTTGACATGTATTTTATAATTTATTTTAAAACAATGCTGCACAAATCTGCAAAGGCATAATTCATTTGGGAGTTCATTAATTATGCAAATGAGTTGCAATTAACAAATCTGTTCCTAGGATGGCATTTGCATAATAATGAACTTCATGTTTGTGACATTATTTAATAAGATACCTTTGTGCATTTTTAAACAAAACACTCCTGTGAATACTATATGATGAGACGGGGTTGAAAATGGACATGTAGTCAATGAGATTCAAAACTCTACCCAGAAAAAATGTTGTTAAAATAAACAGAATTATATATAATTCAAATAATAAATATGGATATTCTTTTTAAAGCACAGGGGTTTTAATTAATCTCAGCTTCCCTAAATAGCATAAGACTCTAATTTACATTTATAAAGACCAATATACAAATTAGGCTTAAGCAAAATGAAACTCGCAAAACTATAAACTTCAATTAATATTTCAAATGAAGGTAGGTCATACACTATACACAGGAATCTCAAACACACACATTTCAATAGGAAGAAAAATATAACATTGAGTCAAAAGACCCCTCCTTTCTCTGGGGTTATGGGAAAATGACCACCGAACTCAGGTGACATTCATTTATTTAATCAGTAATCATTTATTGAACATTTGCAATGGGCCAAACTATACTCAAGTTAAGGCAAATTATAAGAATAACAAGGTGTATGTCTACTTTCAAGAGGCATGAAGCTTAATGAGGGACACAGATATATCTACACCAAAATTCAATGGGGGAGAGAGAGAGAGAGAGAGAGATGCAAAGTGTTAACAGGAGCACAGAGGGTAAGAATAGCTAACCCAGTTTGGTGGAATTCAGGAAGGTGCCTTAAATAAGGGATGACATATTTTGAAGGATAGGAAGAAGTTTACCATTGGGTAAGAAGATTGGAGGATTTGAGAAAAAGAAAACCACATATACAAAGTCATGAGATAGTAAATGAGAGGATGCATTGTTTTTTTTTTTAATGGAGAAAAGATCATTGTGACTTGAAGCAGAGGATATGGGTTGGCAGATAAATGCTTTTGGAGCAAGGCTGTCAAGTGTCTTAAAGATCCAGTTTGACAATTGTAGAAAGATAATGAAAGTGGCGTCACTGTAGATGGGTTTGGAAGGGACAGAGCAATGGGTAATTTTCTCTGCAACTTATCAGTAGCAATACCTCAAATGATTGGTGAGGTGTGTCTTGAGTATAGGTTGAGTTCAGGTGAGTTTATGAGCCAAGTATTTGCCTTTCCAATAGCTGTGCCTCTGATGAACATAAGATCTTACAAATTTATCATATAGTTTTCCTAATTATTTGTCCTTTACTTGGACTTTTAACCTCTCTGGTAACATTTCAGTTTGAATACAAGGGACCCTTAGGAATTACTGCATGCCCTAACTGTACCAACTTTCTGCAGCTAGAGAATTTTCCAAACCTGGTCTTGACTATTCTCCACTTAACTAAATTCTATCCAGCCTTCAAAACCATATCCTCACGGCTTTGAAACTTAAGTAAAGAAATCATCAAATGGGTGATTCTGCAAACCTGGCCGGGTAGCTCAGTTGGTTAAAACATTGTCCCAATACTCCAAGGTTGTGTGTCAACCCCTTGTCAGGGCACATACAAGAATCAGCTGATGAATGCATAAATTAAGTGAAACAAAAAATTGATCTCTCTCTTTCTTTCTCTCCTCTGACTCGTCCCACCACCTCTTCCTCTCTCTCTTAAAAAAAAAAAAAAAAAGACAGTAGCCCACTAGCCAAGCAAACTGGTGCTACCTTTGGAACCACTTGGTGTTCCTTGGTCAGTTTTGTTCCAGTATCCTATGGTAAAAGAAACAAATAGAAATGTTCGTGAGACTAAAATTTAACAGCCCAACTTCAACTCAAAGGCACATTTTGTTTATTTTCTTTTGCTTTCATTTAGTATAAAAATACCCACCTTCTTCAGCTTCAATTCTTTTAATAAGCTTTTGTTTTTCTTCCATAATATGTTCTTGCTGACGGTCAGCAAGTCTTGTCATCTCTCACAAGAGCAGAAATAAAGAGGTGAATATTTATTGCTTCATGGCCATTCAACATCCATTCTCCATTCTTATTATTCTTTCTTTTGGGGAATTGTCTTTTTTCTGCATTATGTGGAGTTTGAGTGTGGTTGCAAAGCTAGGCACTCTCCCTTCTATTTCTTTCACTGGATGCCATCAGGCCTTGAACTAAATTTAACCAGTAAAATTCTCTTTCCCTGGTCAGAATGTTGCAAAGGCAGAAGATATGGTGAAGTTTCATTTCCTTTTGTGGCAGCTGCAGAGGGAGCAGTCTTGTTCCAAACCTGGCTCACTAGTTACCTCTCAAACCCCACGAGCTCCCCCACATCTGTTCGTAAAATTCCTTTTTGCTGTCATCACTGAAGAATGCTAAAGCAATATAGAATCACAAAGTAGTAATGTTACCCTTCCCCAAAAATAAGTTTTGGGGTCAGAAATAGGAAAACAATCTAAGGAAAATGCTGCTTAGAACAAATGAAGTACAAGCGAAGGACTCCAGGTAAAGACTCTGTATTTGAGTCAATTAATAGTTTCAAATCATGGCATTGATCTCTGGTAACTCAAAGCAGAGTCTGAAAGCCTTTTAGAAATGTATAGAGATACAGAGAATTCAGGTTGGCCTGCTCCCTCTACCTTTCCATTATTTTCCCAGTCGAGCTTTACCTCCCAGGCCATTGCCTTCAAGCCAAATAGACAAGCCAGTATTATGGCATCTCAGAAGTAGGAATGGGTAACTTGGCCAATAGTCATGATTCTGATATTAAAATCAGGTATGCCCTGTATCAGCTACAAGACCTGGAGCTTCAGGATCATTATATTTGCCTAGGACAACTAGCTAAATAAATAATAAACAAAGTGGCAGCTAGCTGTGTCTGAAATGTACCAGATTTAACAGTATAAAAAGAACAAAAATAATTTTTAAGTTGTAGCAGTATAGTAATTGCATTGGCTATAGTCTCATTAAAGTAGCAATTATGTTAGTTTATATTTAATCCTGGCAGGAATTACATAGTTTTATATACAAAAAAACATGTTGTAGAATGAAAACTTCTTTCAAGCACCTGACATTTCGAAATATTTGGATACTGGGTATTGTAATGAAATATCATACAGATAATTATGGGACAGAAAAGAAAGCATTGCTAAGCGAAAAATATTAGGGAGAATGCTGTCCTCATATAGGTTATATTAAATAATACATGTACAAGGTAGAAGGAAACACCCTAAGAACTGCGTATTTATCTAATGATGCCATAAAAGGGTTAGCCAATCTTTGACATTCTTTTTCCTCTCTGATGTCCAAATTCTCAGAAAGCATTCTCCAAATATTCAGGATGTTGTCAGTGCTGTTCTCTCTACATGCACACAAACAATGAGGCAGTGACCTTCCTTTCCCCTGGCAAGGATATCAGCCATAATCTATTCTGAAGGACTTCCTTCTCATGTGCCTTTTCCCTTTTGAAATCCAGTTGCCAAAAATGGTTAGTCTCTTGGCCTTAAACCAGACTGCTGTCAGCAGGCATTTTAAAGTTTGAGATCTGAGAGCTTCATGGAACATAAGCATTTTCTCTGGTTTGACTTTATCTGCATATGAAGCCAAAGGAGGTTTAGACTGAACTGTGATTAGATGCAAGTTGATTAAAAAAAATAGTTGACTAATGTGCAGTGTCTGATTATTTATAGGAGCGATTCTCATCTCTTAGCTGGGGCTTTTGAGATTTGCAGATCTTTTCTTCTTCTTCTTTTTCCTTTATATAGCCTACAGCATCCTGACTGATAAGAAAGAGCTTATCCAGTTATTATGGTTTATTATTCCATGTATATTTTGATGGTGTTCAATGTCAAATAAACAGTAGGAGCAACAAAAATCAAAACAACAATGGAGGAGAAGATATTGTTTTTCCATGTCATTATTAATTCTTTTATCTTAACCAAAACAATAAGAGGGTGCCCTCTTACTCTTTCCAGCTGGATGACAAAATAGCTCTGAAGAGATTTTATGTTTCAGGGATCTTCATACAGCTTTCCAGGGTTGCCTCAGTGTCACTATGTGCTGTTACTGCCTTACTTAAGTAGACCCTGAACAAAATTCCGGGAGATGAATGCACTGTTGTTGGTTAGTTTTCCACAATGTTGTGACTTCCATGTCACTGAATCCTGCTCCTTTGGCCTATATTCTCCCCTTCCCCTCCAGTGAAGGCTAGCAATGTTGAGTCTGAGGAGCCACTTTGAAAAGCTGGTAGTCCCCTAGGGCTCAGAGTGGTTTTGCTATTTATATAACCTACACACCATATAGATATATATACACACACACATAGACATATAAACATATTTACCATTTATATATAATGATATGTAATTAATTCATATATATAAGGATTATATAATCCACCATATGTATGGTAGTTTATATATCTATATACAGTGCAATTATATACATGGATTAATTATATACTCTGCCATATGCATAGTAATTTATATATCTATATATAATGATATATAATTATTTAAACAGAACTTCCAACAGTGACTGACAAAGTTTTCATTAAATGGTAATATCATTATTTTTATTACATCCTATCACATGTAATCCTGTATATAAAGAAACTGAAGGTCATACAACCCCTTCCCAGTAATAGCAGAACTGAAATACAACAATTCCTCTTATCACCCTGAATTAGATCCATGTCATGGAAGACCATTAATAATAGTGACTTTCAAAACATGTAAGTTTACTTCTGTCTCAAATACAAGAGATCTGGAATTAGGTGGTCCAGGCTGGTGTGATAGCAACACAATCTTCAGGAAGCCACGACCCTTTCATTTTCTTGTTCCTATTCCATCCTCAGGTTTGCTTCACAATTCCAAGTGGCAACTTGAGCTCCATTCATCACATCTGCAGTCCAAACATTCGAAAGAAAGAATGAAACCTTCAATGTCCCTGCTGACTCAGCCGCCTGTAAGCAGCCTACCCAGAAGTCTCTTTTGTGTCATGGGCAAGAACTTCGTCATTTGGCCACACCTAACTGTAAGAGAAAAAGAAAAATGTAATCTTTAGGTTGCTTGCATATTTACCCCAAATAAAAATGCGTTCCTGAGGAAGAGGGAGAGAATGGACACTAGATGGCATCCAGCAGGATCTGGTCCTTCTTCACGCTTGGCAGGGAGGGTAAGACGTTATATGTGAGCAAAGATGCATACCGTGAGCTCCTGAAGAGCTGGTCCTGGGCCCAAATGTGGGCCTCAGGCTCCTCCACATTCCAACCACTTTTGCTGACTTAATCTAGGGGGAAAAAAGGGTTACAGAGGAAGGTCCATAATATAAAGCAGAAAACTATAGATTATATACTTCGTAAATCAATGACCCCCTTTGTACTCTTTAGTCATTTTATGATGGGTTTTCTCTATATTGCTCTGAGCACTTGGCCTTTTTGACCCTTGACAAGTTATGCATCAGCCCATTCATCCTACAGAGGAAAGAATGATTCTTCCTACAGAGGAAATACTGCACTCTAATGCAGTATATTAGGTATAATTTTTGTTTGAAGTGTAGTAATTTTTAAAGGAATGAATTTACTCACACAATTATGTCAGTATATTGAAAGTGTCCATAGACTTAAGAATGTAGGTTAACGGATGTAGTTGCAAAATACTGCCCCTAATCATTTTTCCCCTAAATATTCATGAGTACTGATAGTAGAGCTTAATTCTTCCTTGCTAAATAAACATAACAAAAATGTTGCTTCATTTAGATTCAAACATATCTGAAAACAGAGATTTCAATTCTGGCTTTTTTTCTAAGGGATGTTTAGGATCAACAAGTGGTAAATATTTTTTCACTTAATTATCAAGAAGGACTTTTAACTTTTTATATTTTTATATGGCCTATGTAAATGTCAAAAACTATCTTTTGTGGAAGAATTGATTTGTTTGTAAATATGTTAATTCTAATGGCCTCAAATGAACAATTATTCAGTGATTATTCATTAATGAAATATATTATAACAATGACTTATAAGATGAAGAACAATATATATATTATTAGCTACTTCTGGTTATAATAATGTTGAAAACATTACATTCATTTCATAGCAATACAATTGGAACTGAAACTATGAATCTAAATGAAATGAAAAAATAAAACAGTCTATTAGGCTATTTCTACAAAGAACTTGGAAAAATCAAGTTGATTTTTTGTATCTAAAGATGCAAAAGATGGGGAGGGGGAGAAATCACCACTCTACAATAGAAATCAAGAGCAAAAAGAAACTAAAGAGCAATTAACATGGAAAAACTTCGCATAAGTGATACAGAGATCATGGGTTCAGAAGTCAAAGGCCTTCACTACACACAGTCCTTTTGCTTCCCAAGACTCCACCACCCTGCTCTTCTGCAACAAAGGGCTGTTCTTTGATCTGGTCACCACTGTTACTTCCGTGACCCCATTTCCTTCCTCTGAAACTTAGTCTGACCTTCCTTTCAAAAGGGAAAACATTTAGCTCCCCAGAAACTCTTTCAACTTTGGTCTATTGGCTAAACTTTCTCCAGAAAATCTCTTTTGACTTAGAGCTCACATGTTCTGGAAAGTCTCACAGTGTGCTAAGAAAACCATCTAAACTCTCAAAATTCAATGAAAAGTGATATTGTCAGATGTTTGGAGACAGGTGGAATATTTTCTGGGTTCTGGGATAGCTAACTCCATACCCTTTATAAACTTCATATAATCAATAAAAATTCAGTGGAAACTAAAAAATGTAGAGTTTGATATTTTGGATAATGCTAACTCAGGTTAGTTGTTGACTGGGCTGAAATGAACCATTTTCTGATGAGGAAAGCCATATCTTTTCTGTAACAAAGGCTGTTTTCAAAAGCCGGAGGGCCCCCATTATCAAACAGACCATCCAGGACAGCTGTACAAGTTCAACAGTGAAATAATTAGGCATTCCACACTGCCGCCATTTGATATGAGGGGCCCAGACAAGGTTGCTGAGCCAGGGAAACAAGAGTTGGTAACAATGAGGAAAAAAAATTGTGTGAATGGAATGAGTAATACTGAATGGAATTAAGATTCTGCACTTGCTTCACTGAAGAAAATCCCAAACCTAAATAAAGTAAGGCCTGGAATGTTAGAAAGCTTTCAGAGATGGGAACATGTGTGAGGCTGCCAAATGGGTCATTGTTTCTAAAAATGATGTGTCTCAAGATGACAGCAAACTTGTTTTTCAGACAACTGGCATTCATTTATGTGATTCCTCTGGTACTTCCTTCTTTCTTGATTTTTCCAGAATAAGTTCTATTCTGACAAGGCTGGAGAGGAATCCACATGTCTTGCCAAACTGAAGACTATGACCATTTGGGGTGTTCTGTATCTTATGAATGTCATTTTCATTTGGTAAACGTTACTATAATATTTAGGGAAGGAAGAAGAAATAGGTCAGGTTGAGCATTTCATTCAGTGGCCAGTTCATAAAACTCATAACTCAGCAGCTATAAATAGCTGCCTGTTAATAAGCTCCTTTTATTTAAGTTCAGAAGAGTAATTTATTACTTGTATATTTTAGTTATTTTTCCTCCTGATATTTATTAAAAGGAAGTCTTTCCAATGTCATTTGCCTTTGATAAGCATCTGTTAGAGTGTTTTCTTCTGTTTTGATTTGTTGGCTTTCCAGTGGTAGTCAGAAATGATATTCTTTCTAAAAAACTGATTTCTGGGAATTTCACATTGTTCTTGCAGTTCCCTTACTCCTACACCTACCGCAGCCTACTGCTTTTTGTGACCCTGTCTTGATTAAGAGCTTGGCCATTTACAGAAAGCTAGGAGTCATCCTCCATCACATTTCTTTTACCCCATATGCAATCAAATCACCCAATCTTGATAGTTCTGCTGCAGAGATATCTTCAGAATCTGCGGCTTCTTCTCCTTTGTCACCATCTCTCTACAGGATGTTAAGGTAACATTCTCCCTGACCTTCCTATCGTGATTCTGTACTTCCTCTCTTCTCCTCCCTCATAGCCCTCCCCTCCATACTATTGGTCATCATAGGCAATACCTGTTTCTCTGCCTACAGGGTTCCATTAATCCCCAATTGCCTGTAGGGTAAACACTTCAGGAACTAGTCTGGCACCAAGGCCCCTTCTCATCCTACTTCAGTTCACCTACTTCCAGCCTCATCTCCTGCCACATTCTGCCATGCCTTCTGCTTCTAGCCACTGTCCACCTCACTATTCCCTGCAGTTCTGTGCCCTTTTATTACCCTGTATCTCTACATGTGCAGACCTTGAACCTTGAAAGCCTTGCCTCACTCTTTCTGCCAGGCCATGCTTTATCAAAACCCAGCTCACATGCTTTGATACTATCACACCTTTCCCTGCAATACCAGGTGGAGTGTGCTGGTCCTTGAGGTTAGTTGAAACCTGTATTATAGGATGTGCCATGTATTTTGGAAGTCACCTTTCCACATGGCTGCTTGAACATTCTGTGAGCTCTATGATAGCAAAAACTGCTGTTTCCATCTTCTTACCCCCACCTCCAAGCATAGAACCTGGCACAAAGCAGGAAGTTGAAAAGAGTTTGTTTACTGAATGATTCTGTAACACAGGCATTTCAGATTGCTATAAGCTTTTTTTAAAGATTTATTTATTTTTAGAGAGGCTAAGGGAGAGAGAAAGAGAGGAAGAGAACATCAGTGTGTGGTTGCCTCTAGCATGGCCCCTACTGGAGACCTGGCCTGCAACCCAGGCATGTGCCCTGACTGGGAATCGAACCAGCAACCTTGAAGGCCCACACTTAATCCACTGAGCTACACCAGCCAGGGCAGATTGCTATAAGATTTAAGAAGAGCAAGTCTTGTATCAGCATTCTTCGAGAAAACCCTACACACAGAAATGATTTTAAGTGGCAGAGAAGTTCTGAATGAAATCAACAAATGGAGGTACAATAATGTCATCAATGGGAATATGTCCTGCTAACATCCGTCCATCCATCAGAGATTTTTGAATATCTACAGTGCCAGACACTATGCTAGATGCATCAGCTGTAACAGCTCTGGGGAAATACTGAGTAGCCTTGAGAGGCATTGCAGTAAACTCAACTAATTCTACCAGCAACATTCCTTGGGACAATGAGCAATAGATTATGTGTGTACATTATATATATACATGTATACAGAGAAATATTCAAAATATTTTAACCATCAGCAGGGCCCAAACACTGACCACTTATTTTACCCTGAAACCCTTAATCACAGAAAAAGTTATTGGCATGACACAGAGAGCAGCAGGAGAAGGCACAACGCCGACCAGCAAGTCTAGGACCTAGGATGTAGCTTTTAAGAGAGATTTTTGTCTCTCCATATTTATTTCTGTTCAACTTCACAAAGAGAAGAATCAATAGTGAATAAGATATTGAAATGCCTCATTTTTTATTATTTGTGTAGTCACACACCATTTATATCTGTTTTCTAGATACTATTAGTCTCCATGCTAAGAATCATGGCATTACTTAAAAAAAATTTTTTTTAAGTTGCTTTTTGTGAAAAGTAGGTCAATGGTCAGCCAAGAGAGATGATAAAAGCCAACCCTTGCTGGCAGAGCTGATAATTATCAGTCCGTTGCATGCTATTCGACAGCTGATACCTCTTCCAACAACAAGAAAAAAAAAAGAAAAAAGAAAAAAATGGCATTAATTGCAAAAGTTTCGCAGATGTCTGCAGCAGTTGACCAGAGCTCCTGGGTTATTGCTTGTCAGACTATTAATGGGTTTGGCTATCCATGACAGTCATTACTTTTCTCCCTCCTGTGCGCTACTTTCTGTGTAATTTATGCATAGGTTTTGCCAAGATTTGACAACTTTCAGGATATTAACATAAAATTAGACTGCAGAGCTGAACAATGGGTGGCTTTAAAATTAGCTGTGGTGAAAACCAATCAAATAGAATTGGCCTTTCCTTTGCAGCACCCCTAAGTTTATTATCGTTGTCTTTCTTTCCACATATAAGAGGTCACGTCAGCAATTCCACACAGATTAGAGGAGTAGGAAGGGCTGAGGGAGGCATGATATCCTATGACCTTGGTGAAGGGATTCATTGTAACCCAGGCAAGCTCCTGCCAGACAGAATGCTTGCCAACAGTTTAAACGAACTTATGTGGCAACCATTCCTGAAATTTACCAAAGCACACCCACATTTTGAAGCTCATCTGAGAGAAGTTTCCCTTTGCCATCTCTCGGTTCCACACAGCTTGCTCTGTGAATGCCGGTACAGAATGCGATGTGCGTGTTAATAAGCCAGGACATCTGGTAACCAGCTTTTTTCTGATTCATTAACTGACTCTGCTTCTGCAGCCAGCGGGGATGAGAGGAGAATCTGGAAGGTTTTGCTTTTAGCAAATGGGAACTTGATGTATGCCTTGCTTCTCTGGTTTTGCCTCAACTCTTAAACATTACTTCAAGATTAGCATTTTAATGCAAGCAATCTTTGGTATGTCTTGTCCCATATATAGAAAACAAATAGTCCTTAAATCATTCTATATAGTCTGAGAATTCAGGACACAGAGAAGGAATCTTAGAAATCTTATCATCTAAATCCTATTTTAAAGCAGAAGATGAGGGAAGTGAAGAACTTGCCTAGGATCACACTGGCTTAACTGTGGCTAAATAGGGGCTAGTCTCCAGGTCCACTGGGCCTCAATCTAGTCTTTCTGCTGCAACACGTGGATTTCACTACCATTTGTTTTGGGTTTTGTTTTTTGTTTTTTGTGTGGATGGCCTTACTGTTATTTTTTTAGTTTATCAAGCATTGTCTGCTTCATTTTTCTTTTGCAACCTGTTCATCTGCCTTTAGAACATTTAAGCAGACTACAAGTGCTGAATCAATCCTTCTGCCTCCTCTAATAAGTGATTAGGGACTCATTCAAGCATTCATAAAAGGTACTTAGGGATAGTTAATTTAAACTTTTGAAGAATGAATAACTTCAATCCACGTTGTGAACAACCCTAGGGAATAGAATTGACTAACTAATGTACAGTTAGAAAACTCAAATGGAAAATAGAGTAAGGTTATGAAAACCTTCCAATGATCAAGATGTTTAAAATAAAACATATTATATCCATCAGAAAAAATTAAATACCTTCTTTTTAAAGTAAATCAGATCCAAATGCTCCAGAGAGTGATTTAAGTAAAAGAAGTCTGACTTGATGGTACATGTTGAGAGATGAAATGGACAATGAAGTTTCCATATGTTGTTTTTATGCAGTAATTAGAAACTGTCACACACCGTTTCATTTTTTCATTTCCTTGGGCTTATTTGCATCTCGGAACTTCCTTTGGAGCAGAATGGAGAGCCCCCAGTTGACATGAGGGGCAGTGGCTCATGGGTGCCTGGCCCACCTCAGCGGCAAGAAGGAAGCCAGAAGCAGGTAGTGTGGGGACACGGAGGAGCACTAAGCTGTGATCAGTACTGCTGCCCTGGATGCTGTTCACGTGGCATCTCGTCCTGCCTGGGTTGGAAAGCTGATCAAGCTCTACAGTCAGTCATTATACAGCACTTTGGCTTTCCTAAGCTGATCTCCATTTTAAAGCATTATCATTCTATCCCAATTATCTTTGCTTTTCTATTTGCCTGGGAAGATTTGAAGGCAGGTACCCTAATTTCCCTATTGCTGGGCACAGTGTGGTTCCCTTGGGGCCTCAGCAAACCTAAATAAATAAACTTTTCATGTCTGTATCCTTATATTTTCTATCTTTTAAAAAAATCTTTAGCATTGTAAAACAAACAAAAAACAGAATAGACCAAGCCAGTTTTATTTAATAAGGACAACGACTAGGAGATGTAAACTCAAGATATCTTTGGAATGTCAATTGTGTTTTAAAAATCTGCTGCTTTCTGCTACTAAAGCTGTTCATAGTGTCATGAGAAATCCTAGGAAGATGGAAGTAGAAAGAAATGTTGTTTGTCTAGCATGAATGATCTATCTGGACAGCTATTTAACTGAATACTTAAATAACCTAGAACCATGAGAATAATTGAATTATATGGGCATGATTTGAATTATAGCACAGTAAAAGACTTTCCAAAAATTACATTGTTGTCAGATAGAAATTACTTGAGAAGCTTAAAATACTGTCTTAATTAAATCCTTTAAATAAATTTTCTTTAAAAATTAAGATACATATAAAGAAAAAAGAAACTCTAGTTAATCCCACTTCCAGAGGCAAGCATTATTAATCTGATATTTGTCCTTTGACTTTTTTGAAGATGAGTATAGATATATTGATATATAAATTTTTCACAGAAAATGGCTGATAAGCTAGTATTTTATAATACTTAGAACCATTTTTCATGACATATTTCTACTACAGCATTTTAATGTCTGCATAGTGTTCTAGCATATAAGTATTCCATATTTTACTTATGAAATCTATTTTTTTGACATGTGCATTTTTAAATGTTTCCCTATTATAATCAATGTGTTGGTCATCATTGAATATTCATCTTTGGCTTGTATTTATTCCCTTGGGACATATTTTCAGAAGTGGAAGTGCTTTAGTGAAAGTCTATGCCCATTTTTAAGGCTTTTGATACATTTTGCCAATTGCCTTCCAGAGAAGCTGTATTAATTTAGAGTCCCACCACAGCCCATGGGGCACTTGTTTCCTCACTCCCTTGCCAACACTCAGCATTATGGTTCTTTTTAATCTTTACTAATCTGAGGAGTGAAAAATGGTGTCTCTTTGTTGTTTTAATTAATTCATTCTTGAAGCCAGCATTTCTGAAGATAAAATGGCACCTGCTTGCACCTTTACGTGATTGTGTATGTCGGTAGTTACACCTAGAATTCATTAATACTTGTATTATATGGGACGGCTATGGTTTTATAGCAGGTAACACTAATTTGGTTAGGCCACAAGGCTGTTTGATCTCCTAGGGAAATACAGACTTATGTAAATAAGTAGAGGATGGGATTTATCTTCTTCCGTGTGCCTGGGAAAATACAAAAGACAATGACATTTAAAAGCCGTACTTTGCTTGGTGCCGAAGGAGAGAGGAGGGAGACGTTTGGAAGATGACAGTGTTACTGGTCAGCTCAGTGGATGGCAGCCATTGGCTGCCACACAACTGCTGGAGGTGACTGTGTTGCTATCTGTAACATGTTGATGTGCGAAGTGAAAAAATGAACCCTAGTCCTCAGGAGAGCCCTGCATATGTCAAGTATATTGTCTCATTAAGCCAATCCATTTATCAACCCACTGAATGCCAATTAAATTGCACAGGATGGTGCAGGTATATGGTGGGCTGTTGGTGCCAAACTTTATTACAGCTGAGCTTTTCTGGCACAGTATGTTCCACCCAGCAAAATGGCAGGCATATCCAAGCCAAATTAAATGTTCTTGAAATAATGCCTTTAAAGAGGACGAAATGCCACAGCCTGGCAGAAGAGAATGTGAAATGTAATGTCAGTTCTTAGTGTACTTTTAGTTCCAATGAAGATGTCAAGGCTCAGATCCAGCCAGTGCCAAATGTCTTCACAGCGTGCAAATTAGATCAGTGTAATTTCATCAGGAGAATGATCAAACTCAGCTATAGTTATGGCTGAATTCACTGCTTCTGCCGAGGGCTGGGCTGACGACTGGGGTCCCAGCTGCGTTCGCACTGCCATCCTCAGAAAGAGAGAGAACCTGATTTAATGTAGTGGCCTCTTGATGCCACTGTTGGAAATCAGGCCCACCTCTCAGAAATACTGCTAAATGAGCATCTAACATAGATTACAGTGATTTTGTTTGAAATTTAAAAAGAAATCTGTTTAGTGAAAATTAAACCCCAAGTAAGTAAAATGCTAAGCCAGCTGCCAGGAGGGCCTTAAAAGCAGAAGAGGTTTTGTTTGTGATTAAACAGGAAATTTGTATAAAAATATAGAGCTACTGGCATTAAATGCTTACAGTATTCACATTCCAGGAATGTTTAGAAATATGTCTATATACACTAATACATTGATATGATAATATTCTTTTTTCTTTTCAATTTTTAAATGAATTTATTGGGGTGACATTGGTTCACAAAACCATACATGTTTCCAGTGTACAGCTCAACAAAGCAAAATCTGCACATGGCATCATGTGCCCATCACCCCAAGCAAAGTCTCTTTCCATCCTCATTTTCTCCCTCTTTGTGCTCCTTCATCTACTCCCCACACCTCCCCTTCCTTCTAGCTGTCACCACTCACCACACTGTTGTCTGTGTATGTGTGTATATATGTTTTTTGGTTAATGCCTTTGTCCTTTTATCCAGTTCCCCATTCCCCCACCGCTATGACTGCTGTCAATCTGTTCTCTGTATCCATGCCTCTGTTTCTATTTTGTTCATCACTTAAGAGGCACTAGAGATAAATAACTAATACTAATGATCTTTAAAAAATGGAAGCCCAGTAAGGATGCTGTGACTTTCAGTGTTAAGTATTAGAGAAATGAAACTGGGTATATTTCTTGGGAAGAAAACTATAAGTGATGTAACATTTGGAATAAATTGAAATAAGTTTATAAGGGATCACTTATCATGAACTTGTTTCTTATTTTTCAATTATTTCTTACTGCAGTATTGTTAAGTAGGCTTCTGAAGTATTTTAGTTTAAAATGAATTTTTCTTTTCCGTTTTATATGTAGCTTTCTAATAGAACAATAGTGTCAGGATTCCTCTTTGAATGTGTTGCTGGATTCCTAGTAAAGGTAAAACGGAAATCCTAGCACTCCAGTGGCATTGCCGAGCTGGAGAATTTTCAGAGTTTCACATTTAAGGAAGTTGTGCTTGATTTCTAGCCTTTTCAAACCCTATACATTTTCTAAAACTATAATAAAGTACATTGTTTTAACTCCTATTTACATAATATTTTAAGTATTTATTGGATGTTCTTTAGAATATTTATTAACAATAATAACTAATTAAGAAGAAATAAAAATTACCCATAACCCGCCATTCAGACATGACAATGCTAATACTTTTATATACACAGTCTGGCAGAAGTAATGCCATTGAGTGTGGTCAGTAGGGTATCTGAATGTCTCACATGAGATGGACAGCAATTTGAACATGTCACTTAAAATGTCATATGGTGTGCTTCAGTGTGATACTGTTATGTTACAGAATTACATGCATAAGATTTTGTAATTAAAGGGGGCATTATTTGTGTTGGGCCCTGTATGTTTTGTAGTATTGAGCCAGTATACACCTGATTATTTCAATTCGGGTCCTATTGTTTATATAGTTTTGTCTCTTTAATAGCATTTTTCTATTCCATTAAACAGTCTTAACATTTATTTCATTGCTTCAGAATACCTTATTATGTGTAACATCCCCTACAAATGGATATTTGTATGAGTATTTAACTATTTACCTTCACAATGAACATCCTCACAAATAAATCTCTGTTCATATCTAACTAATTTTTTGGACAGATTCCTGAGAACGGAATTAATGAGTTCAATGTGTGGATGTTCAAGGTTCTTGTAATTACCATGCTACTTTACAGCATCTACTTATAAATCTGCAAGAAACAACTTTACAAAATCATATCCATAAAGCAGTTCATTTTTATATTCCAACAACCACATTATGGTTTCAAACCTTAAATTTTATGGAAATGGGGAGAATAGTTCAAAGCAATCTAAAAGTATGTGAACTCTGGGAGTAAGACTCTGGGCTATCTTCCTTCTGTTTTGGCTACTTACCACCGGTAGATGTGTTGTGCATTCTCTGCTACTGGAAAGCAATTCAGTGGACTGACAGTTAACTTTGAACATGCTTAAAATCAAAGAAAAATCTTTATCTCAAGCCTTGAAACCATTTTGACATTCTTTCAGCATATTTAATTAATATGGAAAAACCAATAATTTACTAAAGCTGTGTTACTTTGAATTACTTTTCATTCCCGTGTATGTCTTCAGGATCATTCAGACTACCTACTGTGGAACTTTCTTTTATTTCCCATTTTAGCAATAGGCACAGGACCCAAGGCTACCTCCAGGGTTTGCCAAGACCCAGATGCCAAGCTGTGGAGTCTTCCAGTAGCAACATCTGGCCTTTGGGTGAGCTGCACAGGCAGTCGTGTGCTCAGCTCAGAACTGCCTCAGAGGATGTCACATGGCCAAACGATCTGCTCATGTTTGGGCTGGGGGCTCTCTAAGGAAACTTTTGTCTTTCTACTCACTTTGGATATATAGCAGATAACATTACAGCTATTAATTAGGTAGAAAATAGTGTTTTCTACACAAAATAATTTAATTTAAAAATCTCACTTTTTTTGTTAGTGTTGCATTCCAGCCTACTTTCCAGCTGTTTGTGAATTTTTGTAGGATTCAGGAGAGATAGCTTCAGTTTTGAACAACTACACCAAATTCATGAAAAGTGACCAGATTTGCATTTAGGAGTAGTTTAAATGATGGATAATTGAAAAATGTTAATACCTACATGACAGTTTCTCAAAAATAACATTTCTAATTTATTGTCTTAAGAATATTTTTCCTAAATCTATATAGTGCTGTGACCCACTGTGATAATTTGCTTCCCATCATTAGATGGTGAAAGGTTTATGTTAATGTTTCTTCATCCAGAGATTAAAATCCATGTTCAAACAATACCATTGACTTATTTAAAGTTATCAATTTAGCATGAAGAGTAATCTCAACTCTTTCATTTTTTGAGTATGTAAGATTAATCAGAAACAAGAAATAATGCAATTCAGTTAACAGATTACCTCCGACAATTTTCTGTTTTTCAAGGAAAAAGAAAAAATTCATTCATGAACAGTTGCCTAGTATATGGAACATAAGATCTAGTAGCATGTCAAATTATGTGGACTTCAGACAAATCTTTATCCTATCATTTTTTAAAGTTGCTAGATTTTGGCTTCTTAATAAGCTCTGTTGTCATGACATTACATGTAGTTTATTTTCTTTTTTAAAGATAACTTTTTATTCTTTTTTAAATTTTATTTTAATCATTGTTCAAGTACAGTTTTCTGTCCTTACTCCCATTCCAGCCCACCCACCCATCCCTCTCCTCCTCCCTCCCATTTCCAACCCGCCTAGTTTTTGTCCATGTGTCCTTTATACTTGTTCCTGTAAACCCTTCCCATTTTCCCCTGAAATTCCCTCCCCTCGCCCCTCTGGTCACTTTTTATTCTCAATTAAAGCATAGCTGGCATACAGTATTAAATTTTAGTTTCATGTGTAAAGTGTAGTGATTTGACATTTGCATACATTTAATATTTTTAAATGTACAATGCAGTGGCAGTAATAATATTCACAATGTCAAATAACCATGATAACTATCTAATTCAAAAACTTTTTCATCACCAAAACCAGAAACTGTATACCTGTTAATACAGTTCATTTTCAGTGATGAAGTACTCAAATTTGCATACTTCATTAAAAATACATTTTCATAAGAGTTTAAAAGCAGAAATTTGCTTCTATTTATTTTTAGTGTTTGATATTTTTAGTATTTTTAAAGAATACATAATTTGTATAATCTTTGATTTAAACTACTGAATGAGTGATTAGTATTTTCTACAATCTATTCAACCTGTGTACATATAAATGCCATATTTCTGCAGTGAAATCAGAGGGACTTCCTGTTATATATCAATTAAATCTTTACCTACTTTTCAAAAAAAAATAGGAAAATTCCCAGGTACAAGGACAATTTAAATGTGGTTCCCTGCAGTATCTAAATGATGAAGATTGAGAATCAATGGGATAGAATGCGGACAGACAATTCCCAAGTAAATCCAATGCAGCATATTTGTTGTTCGGCTAGTTAAACTGCAGCAAATGGTCAATTAAAGGTATTTAGGTTTCGATACTCCTGCTTTCTTATAAAGAGGGTAATTCCTTTTTTAACTAAGGACTTTGGAAACAACCAAATTAGCCAAAATGGCATGGGTTAATATCCTATTTTGTAAAACTATCATTTAAACACAACTATAAATAATTACAGTATGAATCAGACAGCTAAGAGAGAGGTCTTTTGGCTTGCAGTTGGCATCAGCTCTGATTCAACAATGATGCAGAAACTATTGAACTACATTTAACTTTGCTGCCTTCTCTTTAAACCTATCCTTTCTTTCAGTTCTAAAATATGCACTTTCTCATTGGCTCCTTGTTCTTATAGACAGTGTCTGCCATTTTCCAGCCAAGGCACCTTCCCCTTAGATAGAGGACCCAAGACAGAGTGAGAATACTGGTCACAATGTTCTCTTGTCACTAGCTTCACTGATTAATGAAGTATCAATGCCAGATTAACATTGCTGTACTTGACCTTTCTGACTGATCCTAATAGTCACTCTGGCCTGTATGCCATCTGAACAAACTGGGAAAACCTTTTCTTCTATCCCTATAGGAAAATAAAAATATTTGGGGGTTTGAAATCACCAACCCAAAATGTGGGCCATATCATAATCTGTCTCTGCTCTGGCTTGTCACAGAGGATCACTCAGGTCCTTATCTCCCTTCTACTTGAGCTCAGTGGCAGCACCAGCATAAGTCTCCAGCAGTGCCTTAGACCAAAGCAATGACCTGCAGCATGGGTGTGGATGGAAACTGGAGCAGGGAGGTAGAATACGGGCAGGTGGCTAGTCTAACCAGAAGACTGTCTACACTCAGAAAAAATAGAGAACTGTAAAATTGTAAGCTTAACACAGGGAAAAAATATTCAGGTCTTGAACTTCTGCTAGTAGGGTTAGAATTAAGAAGCAGTTATAACTTTTTGTATAGAGGAGTAACATTCATGCACTTCAAGCTGCTTGGAAATTTCCAGTTTTGTCTTCCTTCTATTTTTCCCTACCTGTACCCTTCTTCATCCCTTACCTGTGTTTTCTCTTAAAAATCTCTCATCAGATGACATCAGCAAAAACAAAACAAAACAAAACAACAAACAAAAACAAAACAAAACCCAGCAAACAGAAAACTGACAAAAATGGTCAGAATCAACTTTTTTGAATCTGGAAATTAACTGAAGGCTCTCAGCAATTCAGGAAGTGTGTATTTAAGAAAACCAAGTGATTTGTAGTAAGAACATCAAGTTTTGTGGCACTTTAGCTTGCCCTGTTTTCATTCTCACACCCCAGCTTAGTGGTAGCCATGAAAACTAGCAGCTCATAATCATAGTGAAAACCTGTAGTCCGGCAGCATTGGAGGGAGTAGGACACAGTTGCAGCTCCTTCTAAGTTCCATTCCCAGAGAAATATTATTATTTGACCTGTATAGTGGTTTTCTAGAAGACACTTTTTGTAAGGTTGTCTGTATTTGACCCAGCTTGGAGCTCTACCAGCGTGAAAAGTCTTTTCTCTGGGGATTTTGTAGAAAGCAGTTATATGAAACCTGAGTCATGAATAATAGCTAGAGCAAATAATAGGCTAGCCAAAAACTTAAAAGGAAAAGTTGGGAAATGAGATGTCCATAGGGGTTTTGATAAGTTTCAACATATCCTTATTATTCTAGAAAGCTGTGCACATGCCCAGGGCTGTGGGCATTCTTAAGAAAACCCCCAAAAGCCCTTATGTTCTCATGCTTGGCTGACCTTAAGATTCTGCAGAAGCTGGAAGTGAAAGCTAAGGCAGTGTTCTCAACTGCCTGGCTCAATAATGAAGGCACACTCCAACATGCACACAGAACCCTTTGTCAAAGATTAGGAGACTCATTGATTATAGGCATTGGGGGAAATGTCTGACTTCTTATTAGCTGACCACTAACCTATGTGAGCAGAGATTTCAGTGGCCAAACATAACAAAAAATACAGACTTCATAGAAGTAGGTCAGAAAAGTCACCTAACAACCAACAAACAGCAATAGCAATAAACCCTTTAAAAGGGGGAGATTCTGATTTCATAATTGCCACATTATATTATTTAAAATGTCAAGCATTTAACAGAAGTTTATGAGACATGCAAAGAAATAAGGAATTTGGCCCATAATGTGAAAAAAAGTAATCAATAAAAAATCTCCCTTAGGAAGTTCAGATGTTAGATTGACTAGACAAAGACTTAAAATCAACTTTTTAAGATATGCTCAAAGAACAAAAAGAAAGCATGTTTACAGAACTAAATAAGTTTGAGAATTATGTCTCATTTTGCAGGATAATTTTATTGGATATGAGATTCCTAACTAGCACTCTTTTTCTTTCAGCATTTTGAATATGTCACTCATCTGCTTTCTGGCCTTCACAGTTTCTAATGAGAAATAAGCTGTTAGTCATATTGGGTATTTCTTGTATGAAATGAACCACATCTCCCTTGCTGCTGTAAGGAATTCGTTTTTGTCTTTGACTTTGAAAAATTTGATGTATTGAGGTGTGTATGTTCTTAATTTTATGCTGTTTGGAGTTTGTTGAGTTCCTTGATGTATAGGGATTTTTTGTTTTGTTTTGTTTTGTTTTTAACATTTAGGTAGATTTAAGACATTGTTACCTCCAAAATTCTTTTTTTGTTTCTTTTCTTCTTTCTCCTGTCCTGCTAGCATTTCATTTAGGCATCTGTCAATGTGTTTGGTAATATTCTACAGGTCTCTGAGGTCATGTTCATTATTTTTCTGTTCCTCAGACTGAATAACTTCAATTGAACCATCATTAAGTTCACTGATTCTTCTGCCTGCTCAAACTTGCTGTTGAGCCTTCTCGTCAATTTCTTTTATTCTAATTATTGTGCTTTTTGATACCAGAATATGCATTTGGTTCTTTTCTTATAATATCTATCTTTATATTGGTATTCTCTACTTGGAGGAAAGATGTAGAATACCTGAATATATCTATAACAAGTAAAGAGATTGAATTAGTAATAAAAAATATCACAAAGAAAAGCATAGGACCAGATCACTTCACTGGGGAAAGTTACAGCACATTAAAGAAGGAGTAATACCAATTAATTGCAAATGATTCTAAAAAAAAGAAGAAGGAATACATCAAAACTCATTGTACAATATCAGTATTGCCATGATACCAAAACCAAAGACAACAAAAGAAAAGACTACAGACCAATATTCTTTAGGAATATAGACCAAAAAAATCATTAACAAAATACTATCAAATCAGATCCAGCAACATAAAAATGTTAAGAAAAACTGGGGTTTGTCCCAAAAATTTAGGTTAGTTTAACACCTAAAAATCAATTCATGTGGTACATCATATTCATAGAATAAGAGGCAAAAATAACATAATTATCTCAAGAAACACAGGCAAAGCAATTGACAAAATCCAATATTCTTTCCAAATAAAAAGATCCAACAAACTAAACATGGAAGAGAACTTCTTCAACCTGATAAAGCACATACACAAAAATCTCATAGCTAACATCATACTTGATGCTTTTCTTCCTCAGATCAGAAGCAAGATAAGGATGTTCTCACCACTTCTATTCAACATTATATCCGACCAGGGCTCTATCAAGGGCAATTAGACAAAAATAAGAAAAATATGGCACCCAGATTAGAAAGGAAAAAAGCAAAATTCTTTCATTTACAGGTAATGTAATCTGTACATATAAAACTTAAGAAGTCCAGTAAAAAACTGTTAAAGTTAATAAACAAGTTCAGCAAGATCATAGTGTAAAAGATCAATATATAAAAAAACAATTCTATGTCTGTACACTAACAATAAACAATCTCAAAATGAAATAAAAAAACTCATGGACACAGACAACAGTATGGTGATTACCAGAGGGAAGGGAGGTGGTAGGAGGTAAAAGAGGGTCAAGGGGGATAAATGGTGATGGAAGGAGACTTGACTTGGAGTGGTGAACACGTAATACAATGTACAGATTATGCCTTATAGAATTGTTGAAACCCATTGGTTAATAACTTTATTAACCAATGTCACTCCAATGAAATCAATAAAGAAAAAATTTTAAATAATCGTATTTATTATAGCATCAAAAATAAAATACTTGGAAATAAATTTGACAAAAGAAGTGCAAGACTTGCACACTAAAAACTATAAAACATAACTGAATAAAATTTTAAAAGGCTTAAAGAAATAAAAATATTTCCTGTATTAATGGATTATAAGACTTAATATTGTTAAAATGATAATATTCCCTACATTGACCCACAGATTTAATATAGTTCCTGTTAAAATACCAAGTGCCTTTTTTTGCAGAATTTGACAAGATAGTGCTAAAATTCATATGGATGTATAAGGGGCTGAGAATAGGTGAAAACATCTTTTAAAGAAAAACAAAAGGAAAGCCCACATGTCTTCATTCTATAATTTATTAAAAAGCTAGATTAATCTAGACTTTGTGGGACTGGCATGAGGATATACACACAGGTCAATGGAATAGAATTGAAAGCCCAAATATGAACCATATATTATGGTGAATTGATTTTTGACAAGGATACTATAACATTCCAATACATATAGTCTTTGAGCAAATTATGCTGCAACAACTAGATATCCACTAGCAAAGAAACAGAAATGAGATCCCCTCTACATATTATACAAAAAAATTAAAATAAGTCATAAACCTAAATATAATTGCTAAAACTATAAGACTCTTAGAATCAAACATAGGTATAAAGCTTCATGAACTTGGATGAGCCAATATTTTCTTAGATATGACACCTAATGCACAAGCAACCAAAGAATAAATCAACAAATCAGAATTCAATATTGAAAATATTTCTTCTTTAAAGGACACCATCAAGAAAATGAAAAGACAACATACACATTTGGTATAGCAATCTTAAACACACCAACATTTTATACAACTAAAGCCATGTTATCAATGCCACAGAGAAGCTAGAGAGAAAATAAAGATTAAAAAGTCAATAAAATATGTTGTATGTGAAAAGAACTTACCAGAATCTTCCTTAAAACCAGGATGATGGCATCACTCCTGCTTTGTGAACCTTCTTAGGCTCTCTATTGCCTTCAGGAAAGAGTTTGCATTCTTTATTACGACCCCTGTAGAACCTCTACAATTCTAGCCCAACTTCCTAAATTATACATGCACTCTAAACTCTGCTCACATTGAATCTTTCACTGCTTTCTAAACATACTAAGATTTTTTTTTATGATTCAGAACCTTTAAATAGTTTTATTTCAAAAGTAGGATGCCTTCACTTGAATTGCCTTAGAGCAATTTTATAGGTTTCTTTTCTTATAAAACACAAAATAACAACTCAAATGGTTAACATGTGTAAGTTAACAAATGAACATAGGTCTGTTTTCTCTGATAAACATCATCTTTATAGACTCTGCCAGACACAGAATATCATCACTCTAAATATTGTTAAGAAAAAGTATCTAAAACTTAGAAGACAAAGTATATTGTTAAGAAAAATTATCCAAAACTCATAAGACAAATGTTCTTTCAATGTTATATGGAATATTGTCTGTGGGACCACTCAGAGATTCATGGAGCCTCATTTATTTGATGGTTAACTACTGATTAAGGCTGAGACTGTGAAGTTTCATGTTAATTTATAGATTTTCATTTAGTAGATATACAAATGAGTTTTTCCTGGTAGGAAAGTTAGCCACAAATGTTATAGTTTTATTGATTACAGAATATTATGTTGTTTTATATCTTACCCAGTAATCTTCTTCTGACTTTCTTTCTTCATTTTTTATAAATGTTCAGATCTTCAAATACCCTTTGAACCAATTTTATTGCTTTGCTAGTTCCCTCATTAGTGAGTTCAATAAAAATTAGACATGTGCTTATTCTATATTTGTATGAGTTATGTATTTCATGTCATATTTCACAGTTTTACATTAAGTACTAAACTACGTTGTCCAGTCTTCAGAACATTAGGCCATTAGTCTCCAAGCCTTAGGCCATCATTAATTTTTTTCAGCTCTGAAAGATTTTTCAGGAAAATCTATATTTAAAGAAAAAATGAGACTTGTACATTTTAAAACAACCTACTCTCTCCTGGCCCAGTGCATTACATGTGGGTGATGAGCAGAGAGCCTCGCAGGCATGTGCCCCTTTCTGCGTCTGTTTTTTCTGAGTAATGCAAATTCTAGGTCGTATTTTCACCCATGGGCAGGTCCTTGAAGAGATATTATTACAAAGTGGAGAAGTAAAGAACTCCAATTCAAATGATGTAATAGCAAATCTGAGTAATGAAATTCCTGTGAGATTCTTGACATGTGTTTGCCTCAATTTAATGCCTCATCACGACTCCCAGATGTTAGATGTTACTTTTTTTTCAAATATAGGCATGGAAAATGTAAATTTTTGGTCTTTCTTCTTTTGTAGATTTAAATTACTGTCCATTCTGAGATCCCTTTAAATTGTACTGTATTTTCATACCACTTCTTACACAACAGATTTTAACAAAAAATGCTTTTGAATGAAATTTATTCACTAACATTAATAAATACCACATGATTTCACTCATATGTGGAATCTAATGAACACACTGAACTAACAAGCTAAATACAGACCCATAGAGAGCAGGTGACAGCTATGGGTCGGGGGTGCATTATGGGCTGGAGGGGTTGAGCAAAAATGAAAAAGGACTCATGGACAACAATGTGGTGATTGTGGGGGGAGGGAGATGGATGGTACTGGGAAAAATACAATAAGGAAGGAAGGAAGGAAAGAAGGAAGGAAGGAAAGAAGAAGTTATTTCCTGAAGTAATAGAATAACCAAAAGTATGCAGCTTGAATTTTGGGGATAATCATTTATAATTATTACTCAGAAAAAAGTATTAATGAAATAATATGCAACAAAAAATACCATGCTTCAATATTATGTATATAAACTAAAATATGACTGACATGATGTATGTGGGCTTGAAGAGTAGGAAAGGGAAGGAAAGGGAGGCTGTCATCAGTTTTATTCAAGCCATGAGGCTTGCAGGATAACTAGGGCAAGGTAGCCCTAAATTCTTGATGTTCTCATTCGTGGCTTATTACTATTAGTTCAGTAACTACAGACTTATTCCTGATGCCTTATTTACTTTTTAAATGCTTGTCTTTCATGAATTACCTGGATTTTCAACCTTTTCTTTTATATTTCTCTAAACACCAATAATAGAATACTTTCTAAGTTTTCCCTTCAGTTTTTTAAATTGGCTTATTTCTTTTATGTATTTTATTTAAGCATAAAGTTTGAATTAATAAATACACTGCAAATTGAAATTTAAAGCTCTTCATGGAAAATAATTGCTGTTTTTCTGTCACAATATAAATAATGACTCAAAGAACAATTCTTTTAAAATGAATTTACATAGTTTTGATAACTTTTGGGGAAATGAATCTTTGTTTTCTGCTTTGATTCAGACAAGAAGCAAAGGATTTTCTGTATAAGAGTTTTTTTTCAATATGCTTCATTGCTAGAGTTGAAGTTTCTCTTATTTCCCTAATGAATTACTTCTATAATATGAAGAAATGATTCTCTCAAAGGATAATCATTTATTACACCTGAGTCTTTCTGGTCCCAATTGTACCACACGCTGCTTAATAATTTGCAATGATTTAGAAAGATTGCCATAACCACTCGATTAAACAATGGCTTTGGATACAACCTATAGCATGAGACACATCCTTAGGACACATTTAGAACTGTCTTGTTAATTAGACTGAATTCAGCAACCACTGTGTTCTGAGTATCCCACAGACAGCAGACGACCTACCCCGGAGGACTAATTGTAGCCACTTGTTTTCTCTGGCCCAGCTGAGCAGATGCAGCATTGCCACAGGGTGGGAATGAAGCCAGGGGAGGAGGAAGTAGGTGAAGATTTAGGAAATCTAATGTCTAACTCTGGTCTGTTACTTTTTAGCTTTCGATCCTTGAGTAATGATGTTCTTTGAGCTTCAGCTTCCTCCTGTATATGGAATGTGAGCTATTGCTGATAATTACTTAGACATTTTCCTAATTAATGACACATCTCCATGTAATTTATGTTAAAAGTAGAAAATATTTTGTAAAATGTTACCAGGGTGTTTATGAAATGTTTCAATGGCTTATTTCCATGCAATATCCTGAAGCAGCACGATGAAAATTCAAACACTATTAAGACAGGATAACTAATTTAAAATCATCAAAATTTGTAATGACATCTGGGCCAATGATATAGAATTGCCAAGTGATATACTTTAACGATAATTTTATGGCCAGAACCAACCTTCCTGTGGAGGAAGTAGATATATGTTCCTATGTCTAGGAAATAAGATTTGAAGGCTAAAGGAAAATGAATAGGTTCTGAAGACAAATTCTTCTGAATTCATAATTATGGCTTGGCCAAATCCTATACTATTAAGGTTTGAAATAAACCCCTTCTGGTCAATATTTTAGATCAAAGAAAGTAAGTAGAATATATTTAACTAACAGCATGGATATAGTCTTCTAAATAAATGAATTATCTTGGTACATAATTAGAACAGATTTAAAATGAACACTTTAAGTTATAGCTTTTTTACTGTATCATTTAGTAGTAATCTATTTGTGAAATTCAATGTACAATATTCATTACTTTTTACCTTTATGTTTAAATGAAGTAAATGTGTATTAATTTATATAGACTATAATGTCTAGGGCAATATGCCTACATAATTCCTGCATATTGCATGAATTTGCATGATACCTAGTATAGTGAAATAGCAATTTGAAATGCTTTGCAGTGCTTCCTAGTACACTGCAAAGATCATAGATTTTTGAGTTTGCATTTCTAGTTTATTTTCAGATAATTTTGACTAATAATGGACAAGGTAGTTAGAGTTTTTGAGACATTTTCTCCATTTATTAAAAATATGTATTATAATATTATCCAGGGTCTTTTTGATGTGCAATGATATAATGACATTTATTTTCAGGGTAGTATCTATGTACATCCATTCAAATAAAGTATCATTCCTGTCTCCCTACACATTCCTTAAGAGCAAGAAGGGTACTTGTCAGTTTGGTCAGGAGCATGAAAGGGGATGTAGGAGGATTGGAAAGACAAGTCAGTATTTTGCAATTTTTCACATTATGATATGTGTACCTCATCTCTTTAAAAACAAAAGCCCTAATTGTATATCAAAACATCTGTGACTATTAAATGAGATGTTATAAGTGCCTTGAGGTTTTTGTGCATAATTTCTGAAATAAAAATAGCTTGCTTTATTTGATTATGAAGGATATCTACTATACAATTTTGATGTATATTTTCTAAAATTTTTCTATGCCTAAAGAGAAATTTTTTTCTCCAAAATATAATTCTATATGTAAAATATTTGAAATCTGAGTTGTTGGGGTTTTTTTAACCAAATAACATAAATTGAAGAACTCCTACACCAAACACAGATTTACTACATAACTTGAATAGTTGAATAGTATTTCATTATATGGCTGAATCAGTTTATTCAAGCAATTCCCAATTGTTTGACATGATTTTCTTTAGAAGAGAAAAATCTGGAAGCTGTAATCTTTGTGGTAAAGGAATTATGTCTTTTGTCACATAGGGATTTGAGGTTATCTTCTGTATTTAGAGTATTATATAGAAATTACATTTGTTATATCTGTCACTGACTTTCATTAATATGACTTAGATTTTCAGATTTTATTTGTTCAACCATTTATTTATGAAATTCCTTTCATATTAATCACAAAAGCATGTTACCTGACAATCCCATGAAATTAAAAATATATGTAACTTTTTAAATAAAGAACTAGGAGAAACATGAAAATACATTCCTAAACTTCCGCTTGCAGTAGCCTCCACACTAAAATTTAAGTTATAAAAACAGAAACTTTATTTCAGCAGTGTCTGAACTGTCAGTACTGTCAGTGCTGTCGGTTTGGAACTTACATTCGCTTACCAGGGAACAGCGAGCCTCAGAACAATTTCACTTTGACACATCAATTCTATAAATTAAGTACTTCAGGATAATTCTTTTTTTCTGGAATTGCAAACTTTCCAGAAACATAATTTTTAAGTGAGTCATGACTTTATATTTTAGGTGTATATAAAAGAAGTGCAAATAATTGAGTTTATATCAATCCTGTTAATCTTTTAAATTTATAGTCTCTTGCATAATCACCTCAAAGGATTGTTTCGTTAAAAAATAAACAATGTACTTTCAAAGCACCATTCAAACACACAAACATAAATTGATTAATAAAGTTGAAGAGTCTATTCTTTCCTTTAACCAAATTACAAAATAGAACTAGACCTTAAGTCATGAGTTTTAATTTTTTAAATTTAATTTATATTTCCTTCATTTCACTTAATATTTCTTCTCAGAAACCACTCCTACTTGAAAAACTAAATCAATTTTAGATTTGTAAAGTCTATATTTATAGACATCAAATTAATGAGGAATTTCCATAACCTAAAATGGCCTGGTCATTCAGAAGCACCCCTAAGATTTCTACCTTGTGTCTGACCACAGAAAGAGATGTGAAGTATAATTATAGCCAGAATTCTCCAGCCAAATGTGCTGGTTAAGTTTGTTTATCCAGTCGCACCACATGCCACACAGCTGCAAACTATTTAGAGGTTTATTAGATACTCCTCCGTCTAGGAATTTCTTCTTTCCGATTTTCTGCCTTATAGCACACTGAGGAAAATTTAATGTGACTACATTAAGGTTTTCTGAACTGTTGCTATTTCTAAATCGTTCTGATGTCTTTGGAGGCACACTCTTCAAAACACAGATTTCCTTGAAAGGCATTCTGTTTTAATTAATTAACTTAGTATATTGAACATGTAAGTTGACACAAACACCTACAAGTATTATTTGGTCCAACAATAGCCTGGGTGCTGGGGCTGAAGCAGGGAATATGACTGTTTATATGGGGCTCATTTGTCATTAGCAACTAAATAATTAAAGGAGAACTTTCCAAAAAAAAGAAAAGATAAGCACATAAAGAAGGATTGGGTGACACTTTCCTAGAGGGCCTTTTACAGGTCTATTTTCCAAGCACTCTAGAAGAGCATTATTCATACAAAGAGGTAGCCAGTCTCTCTCTCTATCATGCCCTCTTACCGTTGTAAAGGCTTTAGGGGGAGAAATAAAGGATGAGGAATCCAAAAAAAGGAACAGTGCAGAGGTGGCTGTTGACAATAAATGAGCCAATGAGCAAGAACAAGGCGGAGTGGCTGGGAGAACATGATTCCATTGAAAGTGTGGGGGTGTCTTGAGTTGCCATCCCTGTTCCAGAGGCTCTAGGTCTGTAGAGCTGGGATTGATCTTGAATCATATGCTGGAACCTTCCTGTTTTACAGATGAAATGACTGGCACCTGGAAAGAGACGAGACTCACGCAGATCATAGTTAGAGATTTAAAACCAGAACTAGAAGTTAGCCTTCTTGGTGTATTTAATTTACATCTCTACCAAGGTTTACTTTTGTCTAGTTTGCAAAGAGGGCACCAAAAATATGATTCCTGAGCTGGAACCAAGAAATGATAGTGCGGGAGTTAGATATCCACAAAATTGGGTTTCGGTGCACTTATTATGTGGCAAGTAATGTGTCTGTAGGTCAGAACATCCTGCCAAGTATTCGTGAGACTGGCTCCTGGACACTCTTCTGATGGGATTATGGAACAATGCAGGCCCGGTTCCTTTTCCCCAAAACCATGAACCAAAAGCAGCTGGAAATTTTAAAAGGTAAAACAACTTCTGTTGAAAGAGAAGTACTTGAAAAGGCCCTGACTAGAGACAAAGGAAAGTAGAGCTGGGATGATTAGCTCCTTAGCTATTTGGAAGGAATTCTAGTGAAGATTAAAAAACACTGTGTCTGGTCTGTAGTTAAATCCCATGACATATAATTTTAGCAGTCATCTGGGAGACAGCCAGTGGTGGGGTGTAATTAAGGAAATGCTGACACAGCAGAACATAGTGGAAACCAAACTAATTTTCAACATGCAAATGCAAAACCTAATAAGAAATTTCCATTGACGATGAGGAAATAATTGGGAAGTAAAAAAGTCAGTGAGAATATGTGAGTAAATATAGAAAAGTGGCTGAATTCTTCTTACTCTGTCCCCTCTCTTCTCACTAGCTCTTTATCCCCTAATCCAAGGACACAACAGCATCATGAGAACCTTCCCAAAAAGTCCTCTGAGTGAAGGTAAGAACATGGACCAACATGTCAGGGAACTTGTTAAAGCAGCCTGCTTCTGCTGACAGAAGGAGAAAGCTAATTAATAAGAAAATATGTAATGTATATTTTTAAGTTGTTATAAAAATAGCATTGAGGCCTGGCCAGTATGGCTCATTTGGTTGGAGCGTAGTCCTGTAAACCAGAAGGCTGCTGGTTCTGTCCCCGATCGGGGTACATGCAAGAGGCAGCCAGTTGATGTTTCTCACTCACATCCATGTTTCTCTCCCTGTCTCTCTCTCCCTCCCTTACCTCTCTCTAACATCAATAAGCATGTCTTCAGGTAACGGTTTAAAAAAATACCACTAAGTAACAACTATAACAATAACTCTGAATTTACCATGGATCCCAGTTAGAGGCCCAGGAAAACTATAAACTCACATATGAGGATCTGCTTTGAGATCCTTTTAGAAACAGAAAGAGAACAAGAAAAACGGCAAGTCATTTAACATTGGGGATTCAGAACCTCAGATCACATCTCTCGGACCGATGCTGGCAGGCATTATATTTCTCTTGGCTACAGAGCGTGCATCCACAAAGAGCCTACAACCCCCTCGTTGTCAGAGGAATGAGTGACAGTGAACTCTGTCAGATAGGAGGTGCCCTGTGCAGGCCCAGCAGGAAGCAGCAGCAGCAGGTACACTGGGTTAGATCTCAGTTCAGCTCTGTGTAACAGGAGTTCCTGAAAGAGGAGAAAAACAAAGCTGCCTATGAAGAATGGTAAATGGGATTCTGTGCCACTGGTTTCCAGTCTTGGTCATGGTGTTCTTTATCTGTGATTAGTTACATACTGCCGCTTAATAAATGACCCCCAAATTTAGCATCGTAACAATAAGCATGTTTTATCTCACTCAGTTTCTGTGGGTCAGAAATTCAAGAGTGGCTTAGCAGAGATGGTTCTGGCCCTGGATGTCATGCGAGGTTGCAATCAAGACGTTGGCTCACTCACCTGGCGGTAGACAAGGAGCCTTGGTCCCCTGCTGGCTGTTAGCTGGAGGCCTCGGTTATTCAGGAAAGGGGACTCTCCTTAGGGCTGCTTTTCATGGCAGGGCAGTTGACTCCTCTCAGAACAAATGATCAAAGGTCAAAGTGAAGCTTCAATGGCTTGCTCTCACTTTGGAAGTCACACCTCTTTCATTTCCACAATAGCCTATTGGTTACAAGAGCCTACTGGTTGCACATCAGCCCTTTTCAGTGTGGGAAGGGATTTTACAAGGGCACAGACACCAGGAGCTGAGAACCACTGGAGCCATTTGGAAGGCTAGGTACACAGTCATGCAAACACCAACATCAAAGGTTTTGTCTTATCTGCCACATACCCCTCATTATTTAATATTTTTCTTTATGCAAGCTTTTTAAACAAACCCATCTGAAACAATAACATCCATGAGATCATCAGTTCGATGTGTTTTTATACTTATCTTAATAATTTCCAAATTAAAATGTAACTGTTAAAACAAAATACATTTCTTCTTGTATCTCCTAATAGCAAGGCAAATGTCACAAGTGTCAGGTGTACGACCCTGAGGAAAGCACCACCAGGCACAGACTGGCACTGGTCTTGCTTGAAGGAGATCCTTACAAGTCTAGCGTAAGTCAGGAAGCATTTGTTTCATGTGGCATCCTCACACTAAACTCTCTAGAAGGCTAAGAAATAGTTCTCAGGGGCAGACTGCAATGCTACAACAAAGCCCATTTACTACAGTGGTTATAACTGTCACATGCCAGCTATCATTTGTAATTACTTAAAACAGAAACAGTTTAAAGAATTGAACCATAAAAGTAAAGCAGATTGTTCTCAGGACATAAAACTAAACTCACCTTATTATGTATTGTTACACTGCTGTCCACTCTCATTACCAAAGGCCATAAAGTAATTTTAGCTGTTCTCTGAAATGTCACCAGCAGTAAGTGTTTTTGCTGTACTATTCTGTTGAGCTGAGTGTAATAGTTATATTTTAGAACTCTTACAGCTAGAAAAGCCTTCCGGTCTTTGTGAACTCACTACAATACTTGATTTGGATAACCTTGGTGTTACCTTAAATATGGCTGGGGAAATCATGTCATAATCACTGAATTTTATTAGCAACCAGCCCTTTTTAATCATAAAATTCAGTGTTCTGAAACCTAGAGTCTGTTCTGTCCCATGCTGGTGACTTTATCTCTTCTCTGGGCGGTATGTCTATGAGCTCTCATGCTTTCCTGAGGGTACCGTATTTACTGACGTCCTTCAAGGCCCAAGGTGACCACACGGACAATGTAAGAGTGTGGCTGTTGTAAAGAATCTCCATGCGGAACTCGCAGAGCAACAAGCAAAGCCATTTACAGGGTTAAGATTCTGTGGTTTCATCTTATAACTATCAGCTGTACATTTCTGCTTTATTTGAGAAGAAAATAATCTTTTTTACTTTAATTCTAAATTCTCATCTGAATTAGCATATCTGTCACATTCTTAAGTTTTCTTCACCATTCTGTTTCATAAACTGGGGGAATTGTGGGGAGCTGCAAAGCAGTATATACATCCACCACACCAGTGCCATTATTTTCCTAAGTATTTCTTGTTCCTTCATCAGTTTCATTTTAGGGTATTTAACTTCCAAGAACAAATGCTTTGCAACTTAAATTTATATATGCCCCATCTCTGCTTCATTAAGACTAGGGAGAGAAACATGAGCCTGGATTATTCAGGAGACAGTTAATGCCTGATCTCTGTTATATGATTTGTTATTTTGGCATATCTGAAGGAAGTTTATGCCGTTACTGTTTTCCTTTTCCTCACAACCAGATAGGAAGTAAGTGTGTCTTTACAATGAAAACTCATTAAAGCTGAATTGTTTGTAAGGCTGTAGTGGGCCATTGTGCAGGTATCTAAGAAAGAGTCCAGCTAGATCTGGAGCTGCAGGTGGGTCTGACGGTCTTGCTGGCTTTCAGAGGCCACGTGCACTCCGTCATCCTTGTTTCTCTCTTTGCTTCTCCACTCTCAAGCAGCTGCCTCAGCTTGCCACTGGTTGCCCACCCCTTACACTACATGACTGTTTCAATGCCAACTATCCTCTAACAAATATGTGTGTGTCTCTAGTCAGATGAGAGAAAGAGAAGGAGATCTGAATGTTATTTATGCCTTCCTTATGTAGATTCTGAGGAAGGTGATATTAACTAGAGTCCATGTTTACTGAATTAGATGAGGAATATGGAAATGTAAGATTACACAAAGAGGGAGATTTTAAACTGCTCTGAGGGAAGGAAACGTTAAGAGAGAGATGAATTGTCCAGCAAGAACCTTGATGACTCATTGAAAAGGACATATATATATTTTTTTGTTTCCCCATCAAATCTTTTGTAAAATCTATTTTTGCTAACTTTTATATGGTCAAGATTATCTTCTGGGGATTATGATTAAGCATTAAGTCAAGGTGAGCAGGGATGAAAGCAGAAAGTCTCCACTCAGCATTGCAGTCATGCTTTTGGAGCAGAAAGGAACCCAGACTCCTTAGCACTTCTGTGACTTTCCTGGTGTTACTCTACCTCCTCATGGAAAACTGCTTTCAGTATTTCAAAAGCTGCTCCACATCAACCCAAACACTACTTTCTCCAGCCAAAATGAAATACTTCTCAACTTTTACAGCCCTTGATTTAGTGCACATTTCACACCTCTATCACACTGTGTCTTGCACTAAATTTACTGACTGTGTGCTTCACCTGCCCTGTCAGAATGAAGCAACACATCTTCATCTCTCCGGTTCTCGAGGCCAGGCACAGTGCACAGCTCATACCGGCACTCAGTAAATGCTTCTGGAACTGGGTAAACAGGTCAGTAACTCAGATCACTGTTTGGTTTGCACAGCGTGTAATCCATCCAGATTTTTACCACGCAATACTAGAAAATAGTAGGCTAAAACACGTGCACTTAAATGCATTTTTATAATGAAGGTAAGGTGGCTTCTTGCTAATAAAGTAACGTTTTTATCTACTTACTGCATACTCTGTTCTGAAGGTAAATGAGAGCATGAACATGCGAACACTTTAGGAAGTAAAAACATGCAGTATAAATAAAAGATATTATTTACTTCTGTAGCCACTACATGAAGTAGGATCCTTTTAACTCAATGTCTGTCCATACTGTGGGAAATCACCATAGTTTTTAGGTTAACCTGAATGGTACTCAACTTTTGAACCATGGACCAGTGCCAATCCATGAACTATTAATAATCTATAATGTGATAAATGAAAACATTGAGAGTAAGAATTTAAAAAATTTTATAGCCATTTGACAGAACAACATAACTGAATTTAATAATAAAATGTGGATTATGTCTATATGCCTGTTTTATTCATTCCATTTTGCCAGTGATTCCTTTTCATCGCTATTCAATAGAATTGACCCACCGCAGGTTGCAGACAAAAACAATAGATCAGAAAATTTGCTCCTTCAACCTAGTTCGGGAAGCCTGGCTCTAAGCAATTCTCTCCAGAATGGAAGGCACCCACATTGTGTACATGGGAGTGCTGGGGGGAAAGAGAAATATGAACTTGAAGATATTATAAAATACTAGTGTCAACAAAACATCGATGAAAGTTAATATAAATATCATCAAAATTGATATAACAGAATGATATAGTGAGTGGTAGTAAGAAAAAAGCATGTAAAAGATGGCAGTTCCAATTCACAGCGTTCATCTGATCCAGGTCTTCCTGAAACCTTTGTGCTCTTGTAACCGTCCTCTCTGCAGCCTGCTCTCTGTAGAAAATGAGCTTGCATCCTGGAACTTCTGGAGAGAATAGGCTTCTCTCCTATTTTTAACTGAATTCAGAAATTGTGTTTGCTGGGAGAAAACATCCATGCACCCATTTAATTTAACCTTAATCGTAATTCCCAATCAGTGACTTCTCTATGAAAGCCCTCTCTATGAAAGATCTGTCAGGAAGTCAATGAGCTATCTTTTAAATACACCTGAGCTTTGGTAATCCATTGCTCTTTCAAAAGTTTGACGCTGATTTTGGGGGGAGAAGGTGGTGCTGACTTTTTATAGAAAGTCTTCTTAACATAGGTCAGGATGATATTTTGAGAAAACAGTATGTGGTTCTCGTTGCCAGAGAATCTTGCTTTTCCCAGATTACCAAGAAAATATATTTCACAGGGGTTTAGAATATGTTCTGTAGATTAGTTCTCCTATAAAAAAATAATATTTTCCAATGTCTTAAAATATAATATTCACAAAGCATGCTGAGAATTTGATAGGAGGAAACGTGGATTCATTGTTTAAATCACAAAATCAGAGGCAGTGGCTGGGTTAGATGTCAGGTTTCGTGTTGTGGCTAATGTGGTAGGGATGCTCAGAAATACTCATGCCCCAGCTGGTGTGGCTCAGTGGATTGAGCATCAGCCTTCGAACCAAAAGGTTGACAGTTCGATTGACTATCAGGGCACGTACCTGAGTTGCAGCTGGGGAGCTAGGGGAGGGCAGTGTGAAACACAACCTATCAAAGTATCACACACAGATGTTTCTCTCCCACTCTTTCTCCCTCCTTTCCCCTCTCTAAAAAAATAAATAAAAAGATTGGGGGGGAAACAAAAGAAACACTTCCTCATGCTTAAGAGGCAAAGTCCTCGGCACTGTGTTAATCTAGGCAAAGCAGGAGGGGTTTTATTTCATTTGTAATGTAATTTTAACTTTCCTATGTGTCATTTTGGTGTTCTTTCTTACCCTTGCTGGTCAAACCTGGCCCGGGGCTGCTCAGGCCCTATGTGAATTGTAACTGGGAACTCGGCAACCCTGTGCTGTGGTCCCGTGGGGTACATGTTCATCGCTGCCTCTCTCCTCCTACTCTGCAGACTCGGGTTATCTTTACTCATTCTGCGAAGTAGGCTAGAATTTTTCCAGCTTTTTTAAAAAAAATGAATTGAAAGATTTTATAAAACTGATGGTGCTCCATAAAGAGAAAATGTTTCCTGCTTTCTATAATGCATTAATATCCAAATCTGTTTTAAATGATATGGATCTAAAATTACTTCTTATATAACTGTTTGTGGGGGAGGGGTGGAAGAAAGTCTAGGTTATACCCACCATAAGTTCTGAAAGCTTTGTTAACTTTTAAAATTCTTTATTTCAGTAAACATAGATTTAAATCCAAGGATACAATTTTTGAAAGGATGAAATGGCTTCTCAAATTTTCACTTTATCTTTGCCTCCTGATGCTATTTCTTAGCAATCATTGATGGTTCTTTCCAGTTTGATTTTGCTCAAGATTCTGATCTCAAATCATGCTGTACCTTTAATGCACTTTTTTTAGCTGTGAATTTGGCTGCACCTGCTGTAAAACACTCCACCTACATACATACCCTTGCCCCTGTGGACATTTTGAGGCTCCCCAACACGTCAGGCCACTCCTGGCCAGCCCTCCCCTTCTCCTGCCTCTACCTTCCCTCCCAGTGACAGACCCATCATTTCTGATCCTAGATTTTTCTCTCCATCTGCTGCTTAGCTGTGATGTCTTAATCTTCCCACTTTCTCCCTGTCCTTGTTGAAAAGTCAGCCTCCCTAAACACATAGTAGCGAGTTCTACCTCCACTCTCACCCAGTTCCCCCTTTTCTTTTAAACTTGTCTCCACTTTCAAACCCAGTTCTGGCTCCAGATTCCTGAGAGGGAAATATTTTCAATGAAACCGGGAGTCTGAGAGTTTGATGATTTCAACAGTGCCCACACTTTCTCTGTACCCTTCCTATGGCTCTTTCTTGTACTTGGTTAAATTGTGAGTCTGGTTTCACTGAAGGTAGCCGTATTAATGACATAGCTTTGCCCACACCTGACTAGATATTCGAACTTAACCCTGGGGGCTCATGCCCCAACGGAAGCAAGCAGCAAGCTGAGAGTCAGGCAAGCCTGATGTGTCTTGTTGCTTGTTGACAAAGCCTTTGACACTATTCCTCCATCATCTCTGCTAACCTATTCTTGATTTTTAAAGAGGTGCCACCCAGAAACCTGAAATATCACTTCCCACTGTGCTTACCCGCTTCTGCCCTCCCAGTCTGCCGTCTGCACCCTGCCCTGGACTGCACTCTGGGAGCCTGTTGGCGCCCTCCCTGAGTACTGCACTTGGCACCAGCTGCAGCTGCTCCCTACAGCAAAGCAGCTGTGAAAGCTGCTCAGCCAGGAGTTTTCACTTGAATCAGTTTAAACTGAGCACAAAAGATGTGACAGACATAACGAGACACGTTTTCTAGCCATTTCTTTCAAATTTACCATCTTAGCCTTCTGCTTGGAGCAGCGTGTTTGGTCTGTGTCTTGGGGGTCTGGAAGAATACCAAAAGCCTCCTGGCACCGATAGCACCCTTTTCCATATTAACCCTTCGAACTTCATTGAACTTTTAGAGAACAGATAGAATTGGGCTTTCCCAGGGTCTGGCTCCTCTCTCAGTGGGTGACACTCCAACACATTTCATCTTTTCTGAAGTAAGCAATCTGTCAGTTTCGACATATTATTTCTCTTTTTCCTTCACATTTACATCTGTAGTCAAAACTGATTCTTTTTACTTACCAGCAGCTTTCAAAAGAATTAGGTCTTTTAGCTATCTACCCACTTATCTATTTATTTATTTAATATAGTCACTGTCTTATCATCTGTGTTTTGAATGATTTCAAATCCTTTCTTTTCTACTCACCCTGAATGTATCTGACTCTTTCCCCCCCTTCAAACCTGTGGATCCTCTCTGCTGGCTTTCACCAGGCTGTCTAAGACTATCTCGCTTTGCAGTCCCTTCCCTTTTAATCTGTCCCTGTGCTCCCAGGTTAAGGCCATTCTATTTGAGCCTTTTATTTTATTATCCACTACCATGTGTGACCCTCATTTCTGACTGAATTACATCTCGGAGATGCTAGTCCTGTATGTCACCTATACAGATCACCACTGTCAAGGAAAACAGAACTGGATCCTGTTCACCAGTCTCATTTTGGCAAATTTCCTTGGGGAAGCCACTTCAGTATGAACCCGAAAGTCTCTAATATCTATGTTCACACTGTGTTTACACAGTGTGGGGCATGTTCTAACTGCCCCACATATAGGAACTCTTTGAATTCTAACAATGCTAGGAGATACAGAGCATTATTATCCCCATTCACAGGTTAAGACATTGAGGCAGGGGGGATAAAGTGACCTGCTGGTAACATAGCTCACCAGAGAGAAACCAGCTTTCCCAGGCAGTTTAGCTTCAGATCCCTGCTTCTTACAACCTTGCCCCAAAACAGTGTTTCAGCATCTAATACTTTTGTTTTCCATATCTTTTCCAAGTCCCATTAATTTCTTCTACATTGCCAGGCTCCTCATTCAGATGCATTCTGATAAACCAGGGGAAATAAAGATTCTCTCCTACTTTCATGAAATCTTATGACTTCCTTTTTAGTCTCCACACTTCCGTTTATTTCTCTGTGCAAATTGAACCCAATTCCTTTATCCCCTTGGCTTCTCCCCAGAGCCTTGCCTCCAGCTCACTTTACAAATATAGAAACGTGTTTGTAACCCTCTCACTGACATTTCCTGCCCGGAGGTGCAGCTTCATAGAGAACACGGGCTCCTCCAAGAGCACTCACAGCCCCATCTCAGGTCCCAACTCATGAGAGTCTAGAATGAAATTCCTTATTTTTGTCTTTGAGCAATGTGTTAACCATTACACAGTTGAGGTCATTTAAGAACACAGAGGACTATTTGCAATCCTTTACCTTTTCTGTCAGGGCTGAAAAATAATGAGCTGCTCCACCCAAACCCCCAAATATATACACTAAAGAGGAAAGGGGTAGGGGACGCATCTCCCTGTTTTCAGCCTGCTGGAGAGACTTTGGTAAGATTAAATAAATTTAGTTGCAAAGGAAAAAGAAAGCTCTACTCACCCTTGTTTGTAAGTTTTCTATAATATAACAGGATGTTTTGTCTACTAGATGCTACGTAAACCTTAGATAGTATATGTTTACAACTTTCCTAGCTTTTCAATTCATCATGAAAACATAACTGTTTTGGAGATTCTGCCACTTCAATTAAATGTTAATAATCGCTTCCTTTTGAATGACAGCCAAAACTAAGACTGGCATTCCCTTGGAGTCACTGTAGCATCAACATAGAAATTGTAAGAAAAATAAAAATTTCAGATTTTTATTTTGGTAACAAATTACAAGTAGTTTTGTTGCTTGAAGGAAGTTGAAATCTTTTCATCTTCACCTTTAAAAATTAAGCTCCATCATAACAACAATAGTTAAACCCTAAAAATAGCTCCAATTACTTCCTTGTAAACAACAGACTGGGAGCTTGCCCTGGACGTGTGTTTCATCAGTTCAGCCAAAAAATGGTTATTGAGCTCTTTCTATCAGGTGTCAATGAAAGAACATCTAGCCTAAGAAAAAGTCTTAAAAATTTGTTGAGTCAAACTGACAACAATTGCCAGGAAGCAAAATCTCAAAAGATAGAGAAAGTGCTCCAAAGAATGTCACTTTCACAGCTTATTTTATTCATTAGAATCAAAGGAGACCTAAGTGGGGGGAGGGGTTAGATGAAATGCGTAGGTGGTTGATTGGTGGGGAAGCAAAGTGGGGAAATCTCTAAGACTGGATAAAAAGTGAAACAAGAGACACAAACGTCTTTTACATCAGCGGGTACAGATAGTTAATAGTTAACATTTGCAGCACAAAGAGATGGTATTGGGAACAAGATAACAAGGAGCGAATCTGTGGTCTTATGCTCTTGTGTGCTGAAGGGTCTGGAAAAGCATATTACTCTGACATTTCAAATGCATGTTAGCTTAGATGCCAAGAAAAAAAAAAACAGACAATAGACAGGCTCACTTAAGGTAAACATTGACCTTTGTCAAGGAAACTACCAGCCTAGGACTTAACTACTCACCATGACTCACCTTTAGTTAGGAACTTTCATGTTCAGACCTTCCTGTGATCACTTTCAGTCTCTGAGTTTTAAGATCCACCATGCAGGCCTCTCCTCAGCTTGTCAGGTTTAATAGGTGACCCCTTTTTTGTCTACAAAGGTACCAGACTATGTTCAAGTTCTGAGAACAGAGCATGGAACAACCCAAAGTTCCTGCTCTCCCCCAGCAAAGCTCTTTTCTGGCAGTGATAGCGTCTGTGAAAATCTCGGTTAACACACTTGATCGTGCAGCTTACCAGGCACGCCTGACAGTAAGACTCCCCTGGGTGGCTTATTAAAAATACATATTCTTGGGCTTTTCTCCTAGAGTGGCTGATGGATGACCTCTGTGTGAGTTCTACAAATCAAATAATTTGTAGAACAAATGGCCCCGGTTTGCCTCATGCAATTGTGGTAAGCTTTTGATAGAGAATTCCAGCCTAGGGATAGTCTGGAAAAGCCTACTAAGGAAGAGATGTTTGAATTGAGGCCTGAATGATGAGAAAATACAGGAGAAGGGCATTTTAAGCCCAGGAAATAGCAAGGACAAAAGTACACAGTATCAGGAGCACAGTATTAGGTGGCTGGCTTCTAGGAGCAGATCAAGCAAATAAAGTCATAGCTTTACCAATCAGGCAAAGTTGGCCAAAGAAGTTAGAGAGGAAGGCAGGAGCTATGCTAAGGAGTTTGGAAATTTCCTAAATCAGCAAGCAGCCATTGGATCGTTTTTTTTTAAGAAGAAGAATGATGAGCTGATAAACATTTCAAAAACATCTATTCAAAAGGCTATTCATCAAAATGAAACTTGATAATGTGCTCACAATCACCTGGGATGACTTCTTTAAAATGCTGTTTCCTAGTCTATATCCCAGAACTTCTAAACTAAAGCCCAGGCATCTGTACTTCTAACAAGCACCCAGGGCTGAGTGATACAGCCTCAGACTAAAAGCCCCGTGGGGGCCTAGAGTGTGGACTCTATTTTATTTATTACTGAGCACCCAGTGGTTAGCATTGAAATGCTGGGGATGCAACTTAATTCCTGAAGATCTTGTAAAATGTACTTAATGAATAAGTAAATGAAGAACCAAATCTCTGGTATTTAAAATCAATGTGACTAACTTTAAAAAGAAAATCAGGTACTTTATAAACTAACTAGCATTATTAGAAGTCCTTACACATTTCAAACATTCCCTAAACAAATAAACTATAATTTAAGATAGTGCTTTAATTATTTTTATTAATATATGAATATTATATTCTGGTTCCTCTAATTTACCTAGATCTGATCAGCTCTATCATCACAGAAGATTATTGAGTAGTTGATTGTTACAGGTTATGAAGGGTAACAAAGCGATAATAATGCTTAAATAGTTTTAGTTGCTCAACACTTCATGTTTGGTCACATCTATAGCATCTATAATCTGTTCTTGTTGAGGGGAAAACATATGAATAAAGGAAAAACCCCATAGTTGGAATATCAGCATTTTTCCCCTAATTTTTCTAAAATTCAGCTTGTATACATAGACATGAGAGTATTCACAATTTCTATTGTTATATTTGCAAATGATTGCAAATATTCTTTTTTCCTAAGATCGAAAGAAAAATAGCAATCCATAAAAGTTAGAAGTAAATACAAATAATCAAATGTATATTAAAACACGCTCTGGGTCATTAAAAAGGACAACTTAGACATAAATAGGAGTAATATATAAGAATCAGTGTAATTTATAACTAAAAACTACCAAAACTTTTAAAAAGTATTGGGAACAGCATAAATTGGTTTACAAAAATATTTCAAGTATGAATATATATCATTTGTACAGGTAATACACAAAACATTAAGTGTAACTAGATCAGTTACAAATCCAATCTATACTGAGAAAATTCTATATTTTACTCACTTTATCTTCAGGGATTAACTCATAGTGGGCCTTCAATAAGTGTTTTGTGAATGACTCACTGACTGACAGGTCGTCACAGGTGATTCATTTCGTGAAGGTAATGAGATCCAATTCATGTTCATTGAACTGAAACATCTGTTTTCTAGGCACCAGGACACACTGTATCTTTTTTTTAATTTCCAGCCAGAAACCCAGTGTATTCTTATTCTATCACCTCAGCTACTGCATCATAAAGGGAACTGGTCAAGAGAATGCTTCCAGTTTAATATAATTCTTCACAACTTTTCAACAGACATTATTAGCGTTACCTTCCTATCTCAAGATCAGGATAAGTATGTAAGTGTATACGTCTAGATCTAGATTGATAGTCACCCATTCACATACCATCCCATGTATATGTATATATTTATAAATTCTAAAGATGTGAATCAATATTATCATTATTATATGATAACTTGTTACAATTTCAAAGGGAAAAAGTTAAGGGCCATTATTACAGACCTGATACATGTTATTGGATTTTGATTATGTTCCAAAGTGATGTCACTAAAGAGCTAAATATATTTAAAGCTAATAAAAATAAAAGGTTTTTGAAAGAAGTTATTGTGAAGCTTTTTGCACAACCACTTTATTCTACTTCCTGTCAAAG
>CM052541.1:38909286-39069882 GCA_028533065.1 Trachops cirrhosus | reverse complement strand
GAAAGAAAGAAAGAAAGAAACTAATCATGCATTGCTCTGGTAAATTAAAACCTCAAACCAAACCTTCCTTCTGTGCTTTATAATTAGAAAGCCAAATGATGAACTTTTCTGGGAAACCTGGTTTAAGAAACCCACCTGTTTTCTCTTTTTAAAAATATTTTTTGATGTTACTGTCTTTATGTATTTCAGTGACTGAGAGAATTGAAATTGAATGGTCAAGAGTAACCCCCTCACACTTGAATATTACTATGTATATTTTTTATATCATGCAATTTGATGAATGGCTAATAAGGCATTAATTATAAGTAATATGCACTGAATAAGAATCTAGCACCAGCTATGCAAAGAAGACATCCTATGAAGACTGGCAACCATCCTGTGGACCACGCATCAGGCTTTATGTTCGATGTCCTATGTATTTTCTCCACCTCAGCCCCTTACCATCATGGCTTCATCTGGGACTTTGTCAGAAGAACTATCTGCACTGAAACATTAAATTCAGGCATTCACCTCTCTGATAACCAAGCCCACTCTATTAGCCCCAGCCCTACTGTCCTCAGCATCTCAGGAACATTTAGTCTTTTGACTCCTCTCTTGTATTTCCATCACTACCTTACCTACCCCAAAGAAAGTTCATGCTCCATTATTTCAAATGCTTGCTTCCTAATTCCTCAACCCTCCTCTTTTATTGTCCTTCATCTGAGTACTTGGAAAAATCCCACCTTGGCTTATTCTAATGCTTCACCTTTTCTGAAAGAATACCAACACTGCTCAGTGTGTCTGGAGAAATTTAATACCAATGTGCAGATTGGGGTCAGCTAGAGGCATGATTTTCAGACTCAACTGTATCCTCAAAGAGTTCTGCCAATTCTGTTGAGGCAGGAGACAGCATCAGAAGAACTCTGACACTGCACTGCTGTTGCTGACCAGCATCTAATGTCCTGGTTACCAGGAAACGCCTTTTGCCACTTAGGTAAGATGAATAGTAAACCAAGGCAGGAAGGAGGGAAGACCTTGAAATACTATGTATCTGTTTCCACTGTCTGGGAAAGAATACCTTTGAGACTACTCTTTCATCCCAAGGCCTGAAATGCCAGAAAGGACTCACAGTGTCCAAAGGAAGAAACCCATTAATACCTTTGGGTATTCACAGCCCTCACCCCCCAGTCAAAGTTGGCATCACCTTTACATGTCAATCAATATGTAACTCCCTCACCCTCCATCCTGCCAATTATATAAGTCCTCAGAACAAAGGACTGGAGGTGTGCTTGCCACCCCAGCCTTTGGCTACCTTTCGTTTCGCTGCCCTTACCCTGCTTTGCCCTGAATCTAGGCCTTTCATACCTGTGCTGCTGACACCCACCCCATCTCCGCAAGGCCTGTTCTCACCAACAAGCCCTGCTTGCATGCTACTAGATTTGCTGATCTGTAATTCTTTATGGCATTGGCAAGAACGAGATCTCTCCCGTTAACACTATGAATTGTTTTTTCAAAATATTTGGAACTTCTCTTTTCATCTTGAATCTCCAGCCTTCACTCTCTCTTTCATCAGGTGGCCTTCCTTCAACTTCACAAGGAAAAGACAAGACAGCAAGGCAGGCTAGCCTTAATCTCCCACTCCAATTGCACATTTCCCTGCATGCCAACCACACTTTCCTCCTTCTCTCCTAAGGAACAGGCTCTCTTCCAAGACTAGCCATTCTATTAGAGGGATCCCATTTCCTTTCACCTTTTTAGGGGCCACACACCAGTTGCTAGCTCCATTTTCTACTGTATCCTCAAACTCTCTTCCTATACTAATGTATTCTCACAAATAGTGAAACGATCGAGTCTTCCCCACATAGAAAGAAAAGATACATAAAACCCCTCCAGATATTCCACTGTGCCTCCCACCCCTTCCATCTATGCCATTTAATAGCTAACCTTTTTAAAAGAATACTGTAATTGCTATTTCTTATTTATTCTTTGATCTGTCTGTGATCTGGCTTCTGCCTCCACCACACCACTGAAAATACTCTCACCAAAGTCACAATTCCCATTATGTCAATCGAGATTCCAGCAGGAATGAGATGGGACATGTAAGTAGGAATTATTTGAAAAGAATGAAATAAAGGGACTATTGATAATGTATAATGAACCCTCAAATATAGCACAAACTCCAGAGTTAATAAATGCAGAAAGCTCTTCCCCAGCCTAGCCCAAAAAGGGTAAACAGAAAGAGCTGCCTGACAGGAACCGTGACTCAAATCAAGGAATGCATAGCCTGCAGCAAATCCACAGAGAAGAGATTCAGGGAAAATATTCCCATTCATTCTCTTGATCTGCTTTCCTCCTTCTCATTTCCTGCCAGTGCTGACCACTGGTCTAACTCTAACAGGAGCTAGAATGCAACAGGCTTCACTGAGGTCCTCCATACCCATCAAATGTCCTGGGCATGAAGCAAGACGAACAAGCATGGGGACCAACAGGAGAAACCAGCCCAACCTTATTGCTAAATCTGTTGTGTAGCTGTGGGTCTTCTTCTTACTTAAGCTTCCAGTAGCACTTAACGTTGGCTTCTTCATGAGACTCTCCTTTTTGTGACCTTTTTATGCCACTTAAATCTACTTATCTTCTACCTCCCCTGCAATGTCTGTATCCTATACCCTAAAAAAAAAGATGCTGGGACTCTGCAGGGTTATGGCTGTTCAAAGACTGCCTTTTCTCTCATTGCCCCTCATGGCCTCACCCATACCTGTTGTGTTATTCACCACCTATAGCTTTATGATTCCTGAAACTATGTTCCCAGCCCAGGTCTTTCTTCTGAGTTTCAGGCCCACTCCTTCGTCTGTCTCTAGTGCATCCTTACTTAGAAGGCTGGTAAGATACCTCAAGATCAACATCTCAAAAATTAAACCATCATTTCCAAACTCAAATCCATTCCATCGGTGTCCCCAATTTTAATAAATGATACCATCAGTCTTGCAGTAGTCCAAAACAGAAACTTGCCATTCACCTTGACTTACCACATTTATGATTAGTTAGAATTCCTATTATTTTAATCTCAAGTACTTCCAGATTTCATTGATTTGTATTCTCATCACCACTATTCAAGTCTAGGCCACCAGAAACTCATATCTGGGTTCTAGAAGCAGCCACTTACCCGGTCTTCTGCCTCTCTTCTTGGTCCATTCAATGCCCTTCAGCCAGAGTGTGCTTTGTATGACAGATCTGCTCATCGTATTTTTAGTCTTTAAAAACTGTCAACGGCACCACATTTTTCTTAGAATAAAATCCAAATTTCTTACCTTGACTCTTAGGACTTAACCCTCTCCTCTCTTAGGCATCAGTACATTACTGTCCAAAAGAGCAAAATTTCTTTTAGTTATTTAAGCAGGTCATGCTTGGTCTCACCTCTGGACCTGCACACATGCTTCACCTTTTTCTTGGTGCACCACTTGTCCTCTCTTCACCCAGATAATTCCTGCTTTGCCTTCAGGCTTCAGTGTAAATGTCACTTCCTCTGAGAAGCCTTCTTTGATAATCCAAGACTGGTTTTTGTGCAGGTTCTTTGTCCTACAGTACATTGTACTTCCCATCATGAAACTTGTTTGACTTGTGTGTGTACACCTCTAGACTTCAACTGATAGGTGCTCAAGGACTGTGTCTTTCATTTTCGTTGCTGCATCCCCAGCATCTAGCAGAGTTGAAAGCACTTTCTGATAATGAATGAAATTGCCTTTGAGGATATGAAGGCATTTTAAAGTGTGGGAATAAAGCATGTAATTGACAGGTTTCAGAGTGGTAGCATCATAGATGCTGTTATAGTTCTGTCTGAAATTTTATGCTTATCCTGAAGGCAGTGGTGAGCCACAGAATATCCCTAAACAACAGAGTGCTAGGCAGAAGTTGTGTTTTAGAGAGTAGTTTTCCTGACGTATGTGGGATAAACCGAAAGAGAGGAGAACCTAGAAGCTAGGAAAACAATTTAGAAGACTTAACAAATTTGGGCCACAGGACGTACTTGGTAAGACTGCAAAGAAAGATGCAGCTATGGGAGCTGTTTGGAAAATACGAAGAGCAGTGCTTGGACATAAGGGCAAACCAGAGGGAAGTGTAAAACATGACTATGGTTTTGATCTTGTTAACTAAAGAAAGTAGTCTTTCACTTACCAGAATAAGGAAATTGGAAAGGGGAATTTATTTAAGGGAGTCATATAAAGAGAATTAGAACATGTGATGAGATCATAATATCTAAATAGAAATGTTCTAAGAAACGGGATATAGGACGGGACTGAACCATCTCTGTGGTTTCTCAAGGGAGAACGCCTTTTTCTGACCTTAAAAACATGTGGTTCAGCATGAAGAGAAACTCTCTAGGACCTGAGTTTTTTCTAATGTGCTGCAGACTAAATTTTAAGTCCTAAAAAAGACTCTGAATATTGGTAGACAGAGGACAGAGAAGCATAAACTACCTCAAGGAGGTGTGTCACCTCTCAATCAGAGGCATAGTTGAAGAGCAGTCAAGAAAATTCCAGTTCTTTCTTTTTTTATTTTTGCTATAAATCACCACCTGGCTGAAACACTGCCCTCCAAAGGCAACTCCACTTCTCTGCTGACTACCTTTAATGCTTGCTGATTAACAAAGAGGATGTTTAACATGCACACAAAGTGTTCTTTGGTATTCAAGTGTTGGGAGCCTGTGCATGTGTGTGCTGCATATAACACAGCGTTTTGTAGATGACCTCTGTAGGCTCTCTCTGTGTGGTATGGATGCAATCATCCTCTGACACAAAAATGCACCCTTCACATAAGGTTGAGTCCCTTCCTTAAACAAAGTAAAACATTTTAAAATCATAAAACAACTTTATTCTTTTTCCTCATGGTTACTCAGAGCTGTTCTGTGGGGCTAGCTCTTTCCCTCGCCCTGAAGTGTCCATGGCTTTTCAATTCTCTGTATTTGACAAGTGTTCATAGTGACTCTTTTATGTGTAGTTTCTTGGGCTCTTTTAAGATTTCTGTTACTAGAGATGTCTCATTTTCTGCTGAGGTCTCTTTGACCTCTAATAGCTTTTTGGGGAAAAACCCTAAAAAACCCCGGACAGTTCTCATACATGGTCCCCATGTGGGCCATGCAGTTCCTTCTGAGCACAGCACTCTCCTCTGTCACCATGGTCACTTCAGCCAGCCACCTGTGCTCCTGAGGTGCTCAGGCATGACTATAATCCACCATGGTCCCGTAGTTCCAGGAGATTCTCTATGTGGCTTCCTGGAAGCCTCTCTAACTTGAGGTACCTCTCTGACATGAGGTAACAAGGATACACCTCTCAAACTAAGTGTGTCTCTGATGAGCCTCTCTAAAGAATCCTCCTGCCCTGGCCAGTTGGTTGGAGCATTGTCCTATGAACCAAAATGTCACAGGTTAAATTCCCAGTCAGGGCACATGACTAGGTTTGGGTTTGATCCCTGGTTGGAGTATGTACAGGAAGCGACTGATCAATGTTTCTGTCTCACATTGATGTTTCTCTCTCTCTCCCTCTCTCTCTCTCTCTCTCTCTCTCTCTCTCTCTCTCTCTCTCTCTTTCTCCACCCCCTGCCATTAATGCTTGTCTCTCTCTCAAATAAAGAAAAAAAAAAGGAAAGAATCCTCATGGAAACCCCTTGTCCTCTCATGAGCTTTCTAAGCTTTTTATAAGCTGGAATTGGGTGGTCAGCCTAGGGTATGGAAAGCTCCCTCTTATACAAGTTCAGATGAAGTCATTTGCCACCTCCTGTGGGAGTATGCTTGTCACCTCCAGCTTGGGCCTTAGCTAAACCCCAAACAGGAAGAACCCCATTTAACATCCTCTTACTATTGAGATGTGGCTATGTATTAAACACTTACCAAAATTGTAAAATTAATATTTGACTATAAGACAAATATGGTTGAAATAAAGCCTAGAGAAGGTTAAAGAGAAAAATTATGACCAGCAGGAAGACAGACAAAGATCAGTGCATGGGACATAGAAAACTTATCTAACCCCTCATATGGTGCTTGTTTCCATAGAAACTACACTTTGAAACCCATATTGCACTTCAACAAAAAAAGAAACTATTCTCTACATCTATGAAGCATAATTACAAGAGAAAGAAATGTCATCTGCTTTCATTTCAGAATACTTGCATGTGTGTTTTCTGTGAAAAATGGGAGAACAAATGAGTGTTTATTCCAATAAACATGAAGTATGTTCTATAAAACTATTCACATATTGGAAGAATAGGAAAAACCTACAAATTTCTCTTTCAGCTTTATTTTTGTTTTTGTTGTTTTTAGTTTCTTTATGTGTAGGAGGCCCTACATGATCTCAGAGGAGACCTGACCTCTTAAAACCTCATTTCAACCTTGACTTATGACTCAGGGGGACTCATTTGCTCTTTGGAAAGTTTTTAAGCTTTATAATAGAGGCATATTCACGGAATGAATGATTCCTGTAAAGACACATTGCTGTGGGTTGAATTGTGTCTCCTCAAAAGATATGGTGAGGTTGTATCCCCTAGCACCTGTGACTGTGACCTTATTTGGGAAAATGTTTTTGAAGAAGTAATCAAGTTAATATGTGGTCCTATCTCAACAGGACCAGTTCTAATCTATCCATAGTATAACTGGTGTCCTTACAGAGGAAAATGCCATGTGAAGACAGAGACACATGGGAATTTCTCAGCAAGATGGCGGAGCAGGTAGATGCTGTGCTCATCTACTCCTAAGCCACAGAAAAATTACAGCTAAACTAAAGAACAACCATCACTGAGGAGCACCTGAACAGATGAACAGTGGCCCTATAACTAAGGATATACAGAAGAAGCCACAAAGAGACTTGTGGGGGAGCAGAGTCTCAGAATGGGGTGGTCCCACACCCACATGTGGCAGTTAAATATTGAGAGTAATATCTCAGCTGTGGAGGTCCACCCTGAGTAGTGAGGGCTCCCAGCCCACACCACACCCTACAGCCCAGGGTCCCGGCGCCAAGAAGGGAAGTCCCCATCACTTTTGGCTGTAAAAACAGGTGGGGATTGTGGTGGAGGGGGTCAGAGCTGAATGAGATGGAGGGCTTCTAGAGACTCAGGCATTCTTCTTGAAGGGCCCACACATGGACTTACTTGCTGACAGACTCTCTTGCTTTGAACTCCAGCTCTTGGGGCAGTAGCTAGCTGGAAAGCTCCAGGGACAACCATGGAGGAACTGAATTCTCTGACTCCTGGGTAAAGGCTGAGGGACAGCTGTCTCCCAGAGAGAAGTACTGGCAGAGGCCATTGCTTTTTTGTTGAGCCCTGTCCCCACCCAGCCTTCAGGTTCAGGCAGGCTCCGGTGGGCTCCAAGTCTGAGTCTCTATCAACCTGGTGAACACCATTCTTCCAGCACTGGTCATCCCTAAGACCCCATCACACCCTGCTTGCAGGCCAAATTAAGATGCTTCAAGTGGCTTTTCCATGCAAATGGCCTATCTTGGCTCATGCTTCAGACTTTCCTAAAATCTATTAAAGGTTCACAAACCCCAAACAAGTAATGTCTGACCTCATCATGCCCCATACCTCTTGCTAAGCAGTGCCAAGCCTAGCACTAGTGACAGCTTCCCTCAGTTCACAATTTACCTTATTAGGCACCCCTAAGCCCAGCACAAACAGCAGCCATGTGCAGATTACTTTATATTTCATACCAGGTGGCCCTGAGCAGGGTACAGGGAGTGGCTGACCATGGTCTGCACCAGAGCCCCTCTCAGGAGGTTCCAGAACCAACATAACCAGTACCCAGCTTCATACCACTTAAGACGCCATCCAGCCACCTCTACAAAAAATATACCCAAAGGGCAGATTCTGTGGGCACTGGAGTCCTGCTAAGTGAATCCTGCTCCATGGGGTCAGCCCCTGTACAATAGCTCCTCTGCTGTAGTCACAGCCAGTTGTGACCCCCTGAGTGTTAGTCCCTCCCACTGATGTGCCAACGGCAAGCAAGGATCAACTACAACAGGAGGGCATAAACAACCCACACAAGGGACACTCCTGGAGCACATGGCTCTGGTGATTAAGGACATTGCCCCACTGGGCCCCACAGGACATCTACTACATAAGACCCCCTATTAAGACTGGGAGACATAGTAGCTCTACCTAATACAGAGAAACAAACTCAGGAAGACAAGCAAAATGAGGACACAAAGAAACATATCCCAAATGAAAGAGAAGAACTAAGCTCCATAAAAAAAAGCCCTAAACAAAATAGAAACAAGCAATCCACCAGATGCACAATTCAAAACACTAGTTATAAGGATGCTAAATGAAGTTAGGGGAATAGTAGATGAATTCAGTGAGAACTGTTAACAAAGAGACAGGAAACAAAAATAGAGATAGAAAACATAAAAAGGAACCATTCAGAAATTACAAATATGTTAGAGAGAATCCATAATAAATTAGATGAAGCAGAGTAATGAATCAGCAATTTGGAAAATAAGGTAGCAGAGAACTCTCAATCAGAACAGCAAAAAGAAAAAGAACCCAAAAAATGAGGCTAGGCTAAGGTACCTCTGGGAGAACAACAAATGTACCAACATTTGCATCATAAGGTTACCAGAAGGAGAAGACAGAGAGCAAGGAATTGAAAACCCATTTGAAGAAATAATAATTAATATCTCTCTCTCTCTATCTATCTATCTATCTATCTGTCTTCCCATTTCTCTTTCTCTAAAAGTAATAAAAAATGTCCCCTGGTGAGGATAAAAAAGGGAATAATAATGGAAAACTTCCCTAACCTGGCAAGGAAATAGATACACAAGCTCAGGAAGCTCAGAGAATCCCAACCAAGATGAACCCAAAGTGGCCCATACCAAGACACATTATAATTGAGAAGGAAATCTTATCTTTTGTGACAGCATGGATGGACCTAGAGAGTTATACTAAGTGAAATAAGCCAGTCAGAGAAAGACAAGTACCATATAATTTCACTTATATGTGGGATCTAATGAACAAAATAAACTAACATACAAAATAGAAATGTACTCGTAGATACAGAGAACAGACTGACAGCTATCAGAGGAAGGGGGTTGGGAGCTGGACAAAAAAGTGAAGGGATTAAGCAGGAAAAAAACCTTCCTAGACACAGGCAACTGGAGGGAAAGGGGGTGGGGGGAGGAAGAAAAGGGTAAAGGGGGGAGAAATGGTGATGGCAGGAGACTTGAATAGGGATGGTAAACACATAATACAATATACAGATTATGTGTTATAGAATTGTACACCTGAAACCTATATAATTTTATTAACCAATATCACCCAAATAATTTCAATTTTTAAAACAAAATGTATATTTCTCACAGATTCAGTATATAAAATGGAGTTTGATCAGAGTTACATAATGTCATAATATTTTCAATACAACCCTTGTCTTTCAAATGTGAGTGCTGTGCAAAGAACACGTGACTTTCTAAAGTAAAAAAAATTGTGTTTGTATTTAAAAAAACTTTATTTTATCCCAGGTAAATCAAATTATTGCAGGATTAGTTTATTTTAAAATTTATTTAATAATTGTATAAGAGAATGGGAAATCTAAATATGCACATTTTAATGTGTTTCCCCCATTTGATTGTGAAAAAAAAACAACAGTTAAAAACAAAGACAACATGTTAAAAGCAGCAAGAGAAAAGGAGACAGATACCTACAAAGGAGTTCCCATAAGCCTGTCAGCTGATTTCTCAAAAGAAACTTTACAGGCCAGAAGCGAGTGGCAAGAAATATTCAAAGTAATGAAAAGCAAAGACCTACAACCAAAATTACTCTACACCACGAAGCTATCATTTAGAATTGAAGGACACATAAAGGGCATCCCAGACAAGAAAAAGCTAAAGGAGTTTATCCTCACCAAACCAGTATTACATGAAATGTTAAAGGGTCTTCTTTAAGAAGAAGAAGAAAAAGATAAAAAATATGAAAAATAAAATGGCAATAAGTACACACCTCTCCATAATTATTTTAAATATAAATGGATTAAATGACACAGAGTATCTGAATTGATAAGATGCATACCTATGCTGCTTACAAGAGACCCACTTCAGATTGAAAGACCACACAAACTGAAAATAAAGGATGGAAAAAGATATTTCATGCAAATAGAAATGAAACAAAAGCTGGGGTAGCAATACTTACATCAGACACAATAGACTTTAAGACAAAGGGTATAACAAGAGACAAAAAAGGACCCAGCAATTCCACTTCTGGGTATTTATTTTTTTTAAAACCACAACACTAATTGAAAAAACATATGCAACCCTATGTTCATTGCAGCAAAGTTTATCGTTGCCAAGATCTGGAAGCAACCTAATTGTCCATCAATGGATGAATGAATAAAGAAAAGGTGGTATGTAATATGCAATGAAATATTAGTCAGCCTTAAAAATGAATGAAATGCTGCTATCCACAACAATATAGATGGCCCTAAAAAGTATTATGCTACGTGAAATGGGTCAGTCACAGAAAGACAAATACCATGTGATTTCACTTATTTGTAGAACCTAAAAACCCAAATAACAAATTTCTAGATACAGAGAGAACATATTGGTGGTTGCTACATAGGATGGGTGTTAGGGGGCTGGATAAGAAAGGGGAAGGGATTAAGATGTGCACATTGGCAGTTATGAAAACAGTCATGGGGCTGTAAGGTACAGCGTGGGCAATGTAGGCAACAATAATGTAATAACTAGGTATGGTGTAAGATAGGTACTAGGGTTATCAATGCGATCACTTTGTAAGTTGTATAAACATATAATTAATATGCCTAATTAATAAGACTAATATAACATTGTGTGTCACTATAAGTGAAAAACTGAAAAAAATTTTAAACACATATACATGGGAAAAATGCCATGTGATGACAGAGGCAGAGAGTAGAGTGATGCAGCCTCAAGCTAAGACACACCAAGGATCTGCAGTCCCGATCAGAAACCAGAAAGAGGCAAGGAAGGATGTTATCCTCGGTCAAAGAGGGCGCATGCCTCTGCTGTCACCTTGAATCCAGATTTCTGGCCTCCAGAGCTGTGAAAGAATACATTTCTGTTATCTTAAGACACCCAGGTATTGGTACTTTGTTAGGGCAGCCGTAGGAAACTAAAGCATGGAGAAAAGAAAACTTTAGTTGCAAAAGTAGAAAGTGTGAGGTAGGTTTCTTATGACATTCGGGCCTCCATTGTGTCATTGGTGGATGGAGAAAGTTGCTTGGATTGATGGTCTGTCTTATTTTAGAACAGTGGCATTTCCAATTTTGGTGCTGATGTATGGACGACTGTTGAAAACAGTTGTTTCATTTCAGCAACTGCTCTTGTCCTTTCTGACTTGAATGTTGATCTTCATAGATTCCAAGTCACATTGTTCTTCAACAATCATAAAGGGAAACAATTTCGTTTCTCAAAATGACGAAAGAGGTTCTAATAAAATTATCTGTAAAGATAAGAATTTGTGAACATCTGCTTTTTTTTTACTTAAGGAAGGAAATTCTTTAGCTTTGGGGCAGATTCTGAGGCAACATGAGAAAATCAGTTAACATGTCAGTCATTGCTGTGGATTGGCAGCTTCTTCACAGCCTCCACATTATGCAAACAGTCTGTCAACTCAGTGATAACCAAGAATTTTGGGTGTCACTCTTACTACAAAAATCCACAAATTAAATAATACCTGTTCACATTAGAACACTTATAATCACATTTTAATATTGTATTGTTACATAGGAGTCATTTATCTGTGCTTGTTCCACAAACTTAAAAGTCAAGGATTCTTTGGGATGATGGGAATATTCTAAAATCAGATTGTGGGGTAGTCTCACAACACTGTAAATTTATGAAAATCATTGAATTGTACACTTAAAGAATGACACTTTTTGCATGCAGGTTATGTTGATGAAACTGGTTAGAAAGCCAAGACCCTCCTCTCCTAGTAGGAAATATCTGCAGAACCCTTGCAGAGTCCGGGTTCAGTAAATGACAACTGGTCACAGTGTTTATGTCGCTCTGGTAATAGTCCAAGCAAAACAAAGATGCCTTGTGTGGGTTGCAATTTTTTCTTGCCCAAAGATGAATGTGGCTAAACCAGGACTCTGTTGGATGAAAGAAAATTCCAGAGACAATGGTCCTCCAGAGGATAAAGAAGTGTTTCTCCTGCAGTGGATCTGGAGCCTGGGATTACTCTTTTGAAGACCTTTTGAGGCATTATCTTTATAAGAATTTGCACTGTCCCCAACTACATCCCACACCCCATCACACCCACTGATGATGTAGGAAGGATTCAGTCAAACAAAGGACAAAATCTATCACCTTGGAACCACTGAAGAAATGTTTAGGATCTACAGTGCTCAGCTCCCTGACTCTGACCACTAACCAAATCGCCTCTTCCGTAATAAATCCATAGGCAATATTAATAATCTGAACAAGTAGGTAGTGGAGAAAGGAGGAGTTAGGAGGCTGTTTTTCTGAGAAATTAAGACATATATCAGAATGGAGGTGCCCTGCCTTATTCCTTAAACATGTCGGGCTGGTCAAGAAAGCACAAAGTCTTCACAAATGCCCTCTCAAGTAGCATTGACACTGCTTTCCACACGCTTTTATTCAGTGATTTTTCTTTTATAAACAGCTCTCAGGCTACTTGAATATTAGGAAATTTGAGTGTATTGGACAGTCTTGGTCCTCCAGCCTTTTCCATAAGTGTCTCCATTCTGCTGTGGGTGTTTGGCAGCCACCTTCGGTAGGCCACATCCACTATGTCCCTGTCAGTGGTCTTCGCCACTGGGAGGCCCTGGTAGGAGATTAATGAGTCGGGGGGAAAGATGTTGGGGATTTTATTTCATGGCAGACCTTGAGCTGTCAGCAGCTTGGTTCCTCCTATGGGATGGCTCTCCATCAGCTATCACCCTGTCTCTGAGACCCAGTGACTGCATCCTTGCCTTAGTCTTCAGTCTAGTGGTGATACTCACTCCACCATCCCTTTTCACCTTCCTGTAACCCTGACCTCACACTTTTAAGTAGTCTGTTGACTGAATTATTTTATTTGCTTTTTTTTTATTGTTACATGCCTTTCCTGACCAACAGAGGCCATTCTTTCTATAGAAAATTTCTGCTTGCCAAATTCTTCCTTGGGTTGGTCATTGAAATTTCTTGAGCCTTTGAATACTGGAGCTCAGTCCAGTGTCACATTGTTAAAGATGGCATTTTCAAGAGGGTAAATTGACATTATGTGTATCTGTAAAATATTTTCCACAAAATTATTACATACAGCTAAGCTTACAGCTCATGGATATAGCATTACTGCTGTTCATATCTTGCCAATAACAAGAAAATGCTAATCCAAAATTTATCTTTCAAAGTTCAAAGGCAAGTTTAAGGGTTTTTTTGGGGGGGGGATAGAAAAAACAATGTACAATTTTGGAAATCCCTCCATGTACCCTGTACCCAGCCATCTAACCCTCACCAACTTCAGTGATCCACCAGGTTGGGAAGCCTTTGCACTAAACCTCCTAGATGCATCTCAGGGGAGGCACAGGGCAAAACACTAACAGCCACCTGTGATCCGAATGTATTAGGAGGAAAGTGTTGTCTGAAAACATAGAAGTGTATTTACTCCATCAACCATCAGGACCCAAGGGATGCTGTCTAGAAATCCTGCTTTATTAAAAGAAGTGACTTGTAGTTTCCACACCAAAGGTCAAGCTCTGCTGAGCAGGGTAGCCTTTGTTTGTGCGGCAATTACAGTGTTTGCACACGTCTCAAGTGTTTCCAAACAGCCCTCCCTTGCTAAGCCCGCTAAGTGGGGCACTATTCATTTGCTTAACAAGCTCCTCTCCTTCCTCCCCTCCTCTCCCTCTCCTCAAAAGACAATGCAAAAGGATAAATTACATTCTAGACCAAATCTGAGTAAGCACAAAGATGGGCAACACAATTTCACTTACATAGTAGGTAGATAGTAAGTAGTAATTGATATTTATTTAATTCAAAGCTATTTGATATTAAATCAAGCCTGTGTTTCTCAGATTAAAAACTGGGATAATCTCTTATTTCTAGTTACCCAAAGAAACAGTGGTAAAGAGATGAGCTGGGGAGGCTAGCCTCCCTTTTTGCTCTCATTCTCTCTTGGAAGCAGGGCAAGGGGGTAGAGGGTTGCTTAGGACCCTATCCCTTAAGTCTAGCCATATAGAATATTAAATGAACAGACAGACACTGGAATGGTCTTTGGGCTTCTGCCTGAACTTCTGCCAGTAAAAAATTCATTAATTTGGATTAAGTCACAACCTTCAGGAAAAATAAGTACCTTTAGGACAAGTAGTTGGCTTATAAGCTTCTAAAAAATTGAGTTTATCTGAGTCCTTTGAAAAGGTCATATCATCTAAAATAGATGCAGCAGGACTCAGGACGTGGAAGTCGAACAAGCCAAGAGCATGCAGGAAAGAACCCAGAGCAAAACACCCAACAGGCAGCTCCTGAGCGTGCCGGTGAGTGAGAAGGCACCATGAAGATGGCAGAGCATTAAAGGGGAGTTGGGGGGGCACGAAGGATGGCTTCAACCCCTGTATTACTTGGCATAAAAAGCAAAGCTACTATAATGCTAGCCCAGTGAGTCTTAACAATAGAGAGGCTTTAAAAACCTAGTTCTTCCTCCCATATCTATCTGGGACACGTAAGCAGGCTGCTGTGCTCCATAGAGTCAGGAATCCAGGCTCCTTTTATCTTCTCCATTATCATCTGGGTTGTTTCCTTTATCCCCGTAGGAATGTTTTCTAAGGAAGATTTAAGTAAAATTTGTTCCCTCTTGGTTGTGAGAGAAAATGCATGCAGGAGCACATGCTCAATGTTTTAAGTCCTGGGAGTAGAAGAGGTACACAGCACTTCCCTTTATTTTCCCCTCATGAAAATGAAGTCACATAGCCACGTTTAGCAGCAAGAATTGGGTAAGGAGTGCCAGTGCTATGAAGAACAGTCCCTGGCTCCGTGGTGAGATCTGCAGCCTAACTGTGTTCCTAGGGAATCAGGGGAGAATGGACTCAGGTGGAGAGCCAGCATTCCCTGCCACAGCGACTTCTTACTCAGCCCTGGCCTGTGCAACAGTTCTGTGTCTACTGCCCAAAGGCAGACTATGGTGTACCCAGGATTCTGTAACTATGATAAAGCATTCTTAATGGTGAAAATTTCAGTTGAACATTTATTATCAAGTCATTGACATAATTACAAAGCCTTTTGAAAATAATCTCACATTAATTGTAATCCAATTTTTCCATTAACTTACAATGCTTTATGTTGCTAATACAAAACTTCTGGGACTAAGGCCATAAGTTAAAAGTAAAAGTCTTTTAATCAGTTCCAGATTTTCTACCTAAATTCTAATGTAAATCTTGCTCCTTGACTTTAATATATACTGTAAGAGACAGGGTATGACAGACAAGCCATATACTTTAAAAATATTGATTTAAACAGAAATTAGGCCAAGTATTAAAGTCTGACAATATCATCTATACTCAAAATGTTCTTTCATATAAAGAAAATTTATTTGGGTTCTTTGTATATAAAACAGTGAACATCCCAGATAAAAAAATGTCTGGTAAGTTTGTGAATAATCTAGGCTTGAATTTTAATGTCTTAAAAGATGTTTTTAAGGAGGATTCGTTCAAACAGAATTTGAATGTAAGGTAATGATCAGTTTTTAGCTAAGTGGAAAACTGAAATTTAAAAACCCAATATGTGGAATGAACTTTAGATTCTGTCTAATTTAGAGATGTTTCACTTTGTGGGGTTGTCTAAGAATCAGTGCCCCAGTCCTAAATCTTTTTAGCTAGACCTCTCTTACACAGCCAACGACAAACAATCTCTGGCTCTAACATCAACATGAACGTGTTGTAGATGTGAGAGATGTCAGCAGACAACTCAGGTGGGGTTTCAAAGGGAATCAAAGATATGGAACTTCCAAATCAAGATTTGAAAATGCCTTTTTTAGCCTTGCTAACACTCAGTGGATTATCCTCTACCCTGGTTTAAATGAGATCAAGCAAAGATTGATCAACGAGGACTTTGCTATTCGGTTTTCATTATGAAGGCCTCCAATTCATTTATACTACTCTGCAATGTTCTTTCCAAACAACCCATCACCTTCTCCTTTAGCTGGCTATGATGGTTTCCTCTTTTAACTTTGTGGATTTCGTTAAATCATTTCACAAATATTTGCAAGCCTACGGTGTGATGCACAGTTCTAACTGCTGAGCATACAGATACAGATGGAATCAACTCATGTTTTTATGTCCTAGTGGAGGCAGTAGAAAATAGATGGGTGTAAAAGTATGTAACAAAAAATATATATCAGAAAAATAAAGCCGGTGTCTAACAGAGCCTGATCAGGCAGGTTCTCCCCAAGGAGGTGTCAGATGAGCAGGGTGCAGGAGAGCAAAAAGCCAGAACTAGAATGAACAAGGCATGAGGTGAGGTTGCAGAAACTCAGCAGACCTTTTAGCCATGACAGAGGGGCGGGAGTTCATGCTAAATGATGTTTCTAAATGAAACAGAAACCCAATGGAAGCATTTGAGCAGGGAAGTCACATGACTTGGCTTATGTTTTAAATCATCACTCTGACAGCCTTGTTGGGAACTGATAGTAGGGGGACAAGAATGGAAGCATTAGTAAAAAGGCTTTTCCAGAAATGGAAAAGATGGTGACTTGAACCAGTTTGAAAGTGGTGAAGCTGATAAACACATTTTTTAAAAATCTCCCATAGGCTTTGTCTGTTGCCTTTCCAGAACTATCCTCACTTTGCTAACAGGTCTCTGATCTGGTGCACCAACCCATGGTAACGAGTTATGATTGGTTTAATCCTATCCTGACCATCCTGGCCCCCGCTTATTAGACGTTCACTTGCCCAGCACAGCTCAGAAGATCCTGGTTATCCAAAAAGACTTCAGAAAAAGTCTCCTGGAGACACTCCTATGAAGGCTTCCTTCTTATTGGTAATGGCAGAAAAGGTATTCTGTGCAGCTTTCACCCAAACCGAAAACTTGATCGACATGGAAGAAGAAAATGAAGCATTTCCCGAAGTGTACTCTGTCGACAAACATATTTGAGAAACACTGTGATAGAGGGTAATAGCTTTATTCTCAGGATTTTAAAACTATTTAATGTGCTTTAAGGATGTCGGAGAGAAAGCTAAAGAACCCAGATTTTCCTAAATTTATGTAACCCTAAATTTCCCATTTGGAGAATAATAATCTGGGTCAGAAACTAGTCTTCTTCAGAACACCATTATGGTAATTTCAGACGAAGGAGTGAAATTTGTAGAATCAAATAATATTCTTAAAAATTTTGGTGCACCATTCATTGATGCGCACTAAGAAGGCTGCTAACATCTAAAGATTTAAGTGTTGAAGTCTTCTGACAGTAAAACAGATCAACTACTTGGAAGAATCTACCAAAGTAGATGTTTTATTGTTAAGATTTGCATTTTCAAGAATCTTATTCCTTCACAATATTTAGCAGGCTCATTTAAATAAAAGTTTCAATAAAGATACCGATAGAAATGTGTTGCCTGGATTCCCCCACCCCCCTTATTGGACTCATTTTGAACGAGCTATTATGGAAGCTGCTACCCTCCTCAAATGAAGGAAGGAAGGAAGGAAGCAAGGAAGGAAACAGCTAACAGTCTTTTTTACAAATAGTTTATTCTGTTACTATTTGAAAAGCATTTAATTAAATAACGAATTTGAACTACACTAGAAATTTTAGTTATAACAATTTACAGTTATAGAGATAGGATTTCAAACTATAATTCATTGACTATTAGTAAAAGATAGCATGCTGCAAAATTTTATCTCATCATAAAAAGGATTAATATGGCTTATAACTAAATGTCAAAATATATTTTCATTACATAGTCTAATTTAATTTCTCAACCACAAGATGTTGGCCAAAAGGAGTGATTTACACTTAGCTAATCAGTTCAGATTTTCTCTGCTGGCAATTGTAACAGTAGGCTTTATACTTTACTGGTATAACTGTGTAATGAAATTCAATCAAGAATATTCTATTAAAATCTTACTACTCAAATTGTGATCCATAGCCTAGCAGCTTTGGCATTACCTGAGAACCTGTTGGAAATGCAGAATCTGAGGCCCACCCAAACCTACTAAAGCAGAATTTGCATTTTAACAAGATTTCCAAGTGATTCATGTGCGTATTAAAGTTTGAGAAGCACTGCCTTCGAATATATTCTCCAGGTGTTTTACTATCACTGAAGATTGTTCTGCCACCACCTGGGGTGATCAGCAGGTTTTAGAAAGAACCTGGCACTGGGATTACAGTTTACCCCCTTCACTGTGCACCCACTTAAAATGTATTCTCTGCCCTGGCTGGTGTGGCTCAGTGGATTGAGTGTCGGCCTGCGAACCAAAGGGTTGCAGGTTCAATCCCCAGTCTAAGGCACATGCCTGGGTTGCAGGCCAGGTTCCATCTAGGGGGCATGTGAGAGGCAACCACACATTTATGTTTCTCTCCTCTTTCTTTCTCCCTTTCCCTCTCTAAAAATTAAAAAAATAATAAAATAAAATTTAAAGAATGTATTCTCTGCAGTAGAACAAAAATACTTTTTAGAGCATAATATACATATATATTTTTTGTGCAGATCTGACCTGCAAATGCTGAATAAAAAAGAATTTCACTTTTTATCTATTTATGCTCACTTTAGCAGGGCACAAGTTTACAAAGCATCATGGGTGGTGTGAGTTTGTATGTGTCTGAGAAAGAGAGAGAGAGAGAGAGAGTGCACACTTAGAAGCACAAGAAAATGCGTAAGCATCCTATGCTGCCTGCTCCAGTTTCACCAATTAGCAAAAAGGCAGTCAAGTCTTTTGTCACTGACTTCCCCAGAACAACACTCCTACTTTATTGGAAGTATTTGGCCTCTTTGAAATGAGTACATCCTAGATTCTGAATGAAATTTCTGAACCAAGTTTAAGATCCCCCAGTTCATTCAAAACTCAGCCCACTCTCAAATATATCACCAGACTACCTGGTTGGCATGAACTCACTTAAAATTTCAAGAACCTGTGATCTTGTCAGAGCCTGATTTTCTCTACACATCAGTATACAGTGCAATAACACCATTACATGCCGATCACTCAGGCCAGCACCATGCCACGGGGCAATCATACTAGGAAGATTCGGCATTTAACAGTAGGGTTTGGTGTGGTAAGTTGAAGTACAACCATGTCTTTGGCTTCTTCATTCTTCCCCTGAGGAGCCCAAGACTTGGCTTCCCATGTAGACCTTCTTGCTCCCCACCCCTCTTTCCCAACACTCCATATTAAAGCTGTGTTCTCCGTGTGAGATTTGCAAGCACTTAAGATTCCTAGGCCTATAACCTCGTTCAATAAACCAATTCATAAATGTGAAGAGACTGAAGTAACTGGAATTTGGGACAGGGATTATCCTTAGTTGCCATCCTTAGAGGGCGAAAGAGGGAACTAAACATTAGGACCAAGGCTGGTAGAGTGGAAATTTGAGAGAACGCTTGGTATCTGGTAGTAACATGGGAGAAAGAAGATGAGGCATAGGCAGACAGAAAAGGTGGGTAGGGAAATGAGGAAACAAGCTATATGGAAAAAGCATCATTCAGAGGAAGCAGCCTTCCTTTCTCAGCACTGAGTTTTGGCCTTAATCCTGGTCCTGAGTATGAGCAGGTGATGATTTTATGGCACCCACACTCAGGCCTCCCTCTTACATGGGATAGACCTGCAACCCCAGGGTATTCTCAAGACCTGTCTTTCTTACCCAGCTTTCCCTAGATACCCTAAAGTGTACAAAAACAGTCTTGTAAACCGTATAACTCTGAAGAGTCCCCAATTGCCAATCCCAATATTACTTGGCCTGTCAGTCCCATTTCACATATATGCCACTTTCTTAACGTTCTCTACTCTTGGTCATCTGAGTCATGACATCACCCTGGTCCTCTTACCTCTCTGGTGATTTCTGCATAAACCTCATGGTGAGTTGCTTTTCTTTTGCCTGACCCAGTTTGGTATCCTTGAAGATTCTCTCAACAGCTCTATTTCATTCTTTTTCCACATGCCCACCTGTATGTTAATGTGCTACCATAATAATATCTTTAGCGCAGGTGTCTCTTTTGAGTTCTAAAATTGTCTATATAATTGTCTCTGGAACACATTCTCTTGGATGTCTCTCAGAAAATTCAAACTCAGCAGTCAACCCTGCCTTCAATACCTTCCCATTGCAATCCGCTTCCCTCCTTGATGCTTTATCGCAGCGAACGGCAATACACAATCTCCCAAGAACTGGATTTCATGCTCAAGTCCTCCCTTGCCCTCACCCCCTTCCTTCCTTTAGCCCTTTCAGACTCATTTATTTGAGCTCTTGGCATCTCTCTATGATACTAATACATCAGTCATTTAGCTAGACTATCTGCTTCTTATTTCTTATCTGAACTCTCGAGGCATGTTATTCTACTGCGTAAAATATTTTTTCTGAATGTAATAAAAGTTCATACTCCTTAGGATAGCATATGAGATTTCTGTGATCTAAACCCTGCCTACATCTTCTGTGTCTCTTCCTACCACTCCTTGATCGGAGCCGAATCCCTGAAGTTCCCTAAATGCACCGTGCTGTCTCATGCCATCCTGCTGTTCCACCAACCTGCTGGTAAGCACCTGACTATGCTGAAAGGTTCAGCTTAGATGCCCTCCCATCAGATAAAACTTTTCCTGACTCTCAGAATTGGCTGTTCCTTTCTTAGTTCCACATGGAATATTGCATTTTTAAAGAAGTGTAGAACTTTGTTTTATATATATTATTACATATTATGTTGTTCTATATATAATAATTTTCTCAGTGTGGGATCCTGTCTCTCTCATGTTTGCGTGTGTAGCACCCAGCACAACGTCTGGTGTAGGCTAGGGGTCAGTCGGTATTCACTGAAAGAAGGAATGGCTACATAGGCGTGGAGCGAATTCAAAACGGGGCAGTTGTCTGTAATTTACTTGCTAATGCCTAAATTCATCATAACAAAGCCAGGTTTAAAATGAAATGCCTCTGGTAGAGCAGACAGCATTCACAGCAGGGCCTGAAAGAATGACATTAGAGTCATTCTGGTGATGAGATCTGAGAGGGAGCAGATCTCCTGGGGACAGGGGCTCAGACCAGGGGTCCGGGAGGACTCCCAGAGCAGAGGGGCAGATTTTATCTGTTAACAGACATCTGAGTTTCACAGACAGAGGAGCATAAAAAAACAAGAAGGCTTAGCCTCAGACAACTGTTTCTTCACCTTCATTCCCATACAAGGCACCTTTTGATGTTGTTTAGGAGTCAGACCTTCATCTCACTTCAAATACCATCCGCAGCCTGTGTCCACCTTCCTTTTTAACCGAGTTCTCTCTTGTGAAAAACAAGGAATTTACCTAAATGGGAATCAAAAAGCCATTTGGAAGCTGTATCTCTGAAAGATTATTGAGGGAAGTTATGAAATCAGGGCTGTTGTTTTTTAAAGACAGTTCTCATGGCTTAAAAGAAATAGTCCGGTGCTTCCGATAGTGTGGGAGGTCTGTGGAAGAGGCTTAATCCTGCCCATCCCCCGTTCTGCTCTACAGTTTTTAATTTTATAAACAGCCAAAGTCACTAAAATGTCCATTGGCAATAATTACTGTCAACACAGACATCGATCCCCAAACAAGGCTTCATTTCAGTCAAGCCACTAAAATTTCATTGGATGCAATGAAAATGTTTTTCAATGGAGCTATGAAAGTATTTTTGCCCATTCCCTAAACTGTTATAGTTGGAAACTGAATTGAATTTCATAAAGATTTATGAACACTTCCAAAGTCACCTAACAGCCGAAAGCCATATAGTAACTTTTTCAGTGTCTGAATAAAACGTGAGAGTTGTAGAAGTGACAGTTGTAAAAGGGCAGTGAGATTAGATTCAGATGGTTTGCACCCAGCCCTTGCCCTATCTACTGCAGGGCCCGTGGCTCTGCCCTGGCCTGTCTGCTGCCCCCAAAGCGTTATGCAAGCTTGCCGATGACTTGGAGTGCAGTATTCATTCTATTAACTTATTGGAGTTCAAGTAAATGTTAGTACAACCCACCTCTAATCATTGGCAGAAACATAGAAGGGTAATTATGTCTCAAGTGTAGATAACCTGAAAAGTATTCTAAATAAGGGTTGAAATAGATTTATTTTTACATTTCTACCTGAATGTAGGTAGGTCAGGTGGTCCAGGAATGATTTTTAATGAAGTCTCATGATTAAGATCTGACTTAGGTGGATCTAGAAAGCCATTCTATTCCGTTTCATTCCTTCAGCTGCGTTTCCAATACTTAATTCATGTGTGTGAAAAACAGTAGGCTAAGCAGAGTGCTTTCTCAGAACAGCCTCGCTAGAAAGAGTGATTCAGTGTTTGCGTTCTCAAGGCTTCCTTCATTTATAAGGAAACTATTGTGAATCTAAAATCGACTGAGCTAGAAATTAAAACAAGTGGGTACTGTCAACATTTACAGATGAGCTTTCTTGGAAGAATGATGGATAGATTCTCAGAGCAGACTCTTTTTCTAATGTCTTCAGATACTGAGCTTCTATTCTCTAGATACAGACAGCATAGGCCCTGAGGTATATTGGACAGAAATAATAAAAATAAAACAGTAAATTTGAATATCACATCCCTCCTTGAATCTCATGTCAGCCACTTACTAACACTGTAACACCCTCCCCAGGCAGTCTTTGTATCCTTATGATTCCAAAGCCAGTCTAGACAAGCCATAGATGCTTCAGCTCTGCTTACAGCAACTGTCCAGGATTGTGCAGATCTACCCCCGTTTTGCAGGCTTCCACCTGTTCCCTGAACCTAGGCAGAATGGATTAATTTTGGTTTCTCTAACTCAAACTTGAAGCTGGTCTTTCTCTTTTTGTCCAGTTCTGTTCCCAGAGGCCCAAGCCCTGGCATGCACTGATGGTTGCCCTTTAAGGCAGGCCAGTTCTGTCTCCTGGGAAGGGAATGTTAGAGGGTCAGGAATGTAGTCGTTCACCTTGACCAAGACACTTAACCTTTTGGAAGACATTGTCTCATTTCTGGAATGAAAGGAACCCACTAACCTAACTCAATATTTTCTTTTAAAGATCAATACAGTTAGTGTATATAAACCTACAGTGCAGTAAGCCTATACAGTTTACTTAAGTAGCCAGGAATAATCCTTAATAAGGCAGGACTACCTCTTAGCTAACTGTAAGTATTCTAGGTAGGAGAGTATTGACTGCAACTCTTAACTGAGATGCTTCAAGATCAGAACTCTATATATCATTAAAATTGGTATCTTATTATATATACTTTATACTAGTAATAAAAACATCAATTAGAATTGACTAAACTCACAGGGGAACATGAACTACCTGTAATTTATAACTATTAACTTGAAAAAAATCAGCTAGGTTGTAGACTTCTGATATTAATTTCAATCTCTCCTCCATAAAAAAATCACTAATAATCTTTACTCATTTGTGGTAAAAAAAAAAATTCTTGCTGGTGTAGCCAGTATTGTTTCCTATCTGTTCACTTGACCTGGTTCTCCACATCCTTCATAGTCATGCCCTAGTTTGTACTTGTATTACATTAACGGGACCTGGAGCGGCACTTTCTTTTATTAAAACAGTTAATTCTAAACACAGAAGCTTCTCAATTTTTCCAAAGCAATTACTCAGAGCTAAGTCTTCATTAATAAAGATTCTACTGTTGTGCAGTGCTACTCCAAAACCCTTTTTACTCAGGTCTGTATCGCTGCAGGAATGCGCTATCTTTGCAGTCTCCCTGTCCCTGAGGTCTGTGACCTGTCTAGGGGTCTTTGGACATTTTGTCTCTGAGTTTCGAAGTAATGATATTACTTGCTCACTTACTGATGAGAAGAATAACTTTCCAGATTAAGCCTATGATGGAAATCTTGTCCCCAGGTTTGTTTGTTTTTGGTTTAAAAATGTCATCTTGGCTACCATGGTATGTTTTATATCATTTCTTTTTACACCATATAGTGCCCCTGGGATCTCAAGCTTCACTAATAATTACTTCACGTCTATTTCAGTGCATCTCAGAAAATGTACTTTGTAAATTGTAAAGATCCATACAAGTGCTATTTATTTTTTGGTCATTTACCTGAAGACCACAAATATAAGAATATGAAGGGAAATAAGTCTTCAAGAAGGTAACTGTAAAACACTAGTAAACACACAAAAAAGTTTCTTTTCTCTTCATGAATCACCTCTGACACCAAATGTGTGGGTTTTTCACACCAAGTCATTCTCCATTTTCCTGCAAGCACTAACTTGGTGTCCTATGACTTAATTCGATTCTAATACTAACTACCCAGGGTTAACAGATCCCATAAGTTAAGGGACCAGTCCCACAAATCAATGCCAGTCACACGTCGGGGCCTCCTGTACTGTGACCAACCAATTAAAAATTGGGGAGTTCCATGACCCCTCCTGAGATTCAATAATGTGCTAGAATGGCTCACAGAACTCAGGGAAACACTGCTTATATTTACCAGAGTATCATAAAGGATAAAACTCAGGAATAACTAGATGGAGGAGATGCACAGGGCAAGGAATGAGAGCAGGGAAGCTACTCAGAGCTTTTGTGCCCTCTGTGGGTGGGCACACCACCCTCCCAGTACCTCAAAGTGTTTATGAACCTGGAAACTCACCACAACCCACCGTGTGGACTTTTTATGGAGGTTCCATTATACAGGCGCATTTGATTGAAACATTGGCCATTGGTAGCTGAACTCAGTCTCTGGCCCCTCTCCTCTCTCCTTGAAGACTGAAGATGAGGTTGCCACTTCGAACCTTCTAGTTACGTGGATGGTTCCCTGGCAACCACCTCCAGACCTCCCCCATTCTTAGAGGCTTTTCACAAGTCACCTCTGTCCCTCCAAAACTATTCAGGAACTGGAAACAAAAACCAAATATTTTAACAAAACATGCTCCTTTCACCTTTACCATTTAAGAATTCACAGAGTTTTAGAAACTGTGACTGGGAGCTAGGGATGAAGACCAAATACGTAATCTTATTATATCCTAGTGTAAGAGCTAGAAAAGTGTGTTATCGAACATTTCTGGAAAGAAAAGTTAAATTTTTCTATTCTGCATATCCTTAACTAAGTGATAGTTATGTGTACTGACATACAGACATGTAGTTGTGGGCATTTATTCAAGATTTATGTACTTCTCCTCGCAGTTGCCTCATCTTGCCTCTTGAATAGAGTCATCAGCTGAAATGACCTGCCTGTCTGTCTGCGTGCTTCCCCATTGCTAGTGCGGGCTCTGGGAGAACAGGGTTCTCCCGCTCCACGTGGTGTCTGCGTGCTTCCCCATTGCTTGTGTGGGCTCCAAGAGAACACAGTTCTGCTCCATGTGGCACCAGTAGCACTGTGTAATGGAAATCATATTAGTGACGATCTAATTGACTCTTTCATGTTATTAACAAGAAGCTATAAAAACATAAGAGCAGTTTCATTCTCAGACTTCATGTCTCCCAAATAACTGTATGGTTTCTAAAACTGGTTTTTAAGAAGCTGCTGATTTTTATGTGAAGCACGAAAAGAGTAAGATCTATTTCTATAATTCACAAGCACAAAATATTTATATTATTATCATATTGAATTAATATTACCTTCCTTTAGACATTAATAAAAAAACAAGTCTGAATGTGATTCACTTTTATCTATGATTCTAATGAGGTTTTTTTTTATGAGCAGTGTCTGGTTTTAAAACTAAAGTCGTTTTTCTAGTTTCTGTAAACAGAAGAAATTTTTCTAGGTCAATATACAGCACTTCTGTTATAAACAAAGCTGATATTTAGTATATACCAAAAATAGAATAGCTAAGCTCTCCCCTGGTCTTCTAATGTATGGGTGTGAGATAGAGCTAAAATTATTTTTATATTTGTAGTACTATTTATTATATTTCACTAACCCAAATTATAATTATTTTCCCAAAATTTCTCCAGGATTTTAAACAACACAGGAAACTTTGGTGCATTAAATTATTTCTCCTATTTCCCACTATTGTCCTTACAAAGTGGTGTAGCTTCTTTTTATGTTTACATTCCTCCTATTTACTAATGATATGTTAGTCTCTGATGTGTTCTTATCTCTTTTATCTGGTCTACAAAAACTATCTTCTGTGTTCTTCCAGTTTGGTCTGCTTTGGGAAAAGGAAAGGAAAGGGGTGGGGAGGGGAAAGGAAAAATAAATCTAAGATTAAACTAAATCTATTTCCTTTAGTCTCCCCACAAAATATGTTGCTACTTTGAAAACATCATTATTACATTATTTAATTTGTGCCCTATTTACAACATCTTTTGTGAGCTGCTTTGAAATTGTTTTCTGGTTTCAAGTTTGCATTGTCTGCTATTCAATTGCCAGCTATTCAAGAATAAGAACGTATTTTAACTCCTTTTGTGTCTGCAAAGTGCTTGGGACACATGTACATAAACGTTTGTTGTATGATATAACTTCACCCTCAATCATCTAATTGCACACTGTTTATTTGCATTGTCCCTTTTCAGGATGAGTAGGAACTGTTTTTCAAGATGAAGGCAAGTGCACCGAGGTTTCAGATAAGACACTGTTGTGTAGCATTTTTACATGGGCTCTGACCTCTGATAATAAAAGAGAGAGATGCTATAAACTATCTGTGGGTCGTGTAAACCTTTGAGATTTTGCATGAACCAGTTGTTAAATCATTCCAGTGCACAAATCCAATCTTGCAGATCAGATTACTTAGGAGATAAACATCACATAATAACTATGTGCTCTGAGGGGAGAATGGTTTTACACCAGGTCCTTCATGTGCTGTAACTAGAAGAGCAACTGTTTCTTCTTCTGAACTGAAGCATGAAATAGACTCGGTTTAAGTTATGAAGTATTAACAGTTTCAGGAGTTGTGGAAAAACTGGCAAAGAGTGAAATTTCTCAAAATTGTGCTTCTACTTCAGAAAAATTGTCGTGAGCACCTCAGCCAGAAGAAACCTGTCTGTTGAATTTCTCTGTTATGCACTCTTTTGTATGGCATTTTATACCTACTGGCTTAAATAGTTCTTTACTGATCCATTAATTTCCCAAACAGAAGGGAACATTTCCAGAGGAAAGGAAACAGGCTATGTTTGGGGTGGGAAGAAAGAAGGTTAGTTTGAGGCCAAATATGGAGCATATTAAGCCTCAGGCAAGACACTGTAAATGGGTTGAGTTGGGGGTGGAGGCATTAAGAGTCACTGAGAGGGGAAATAACATATTCATAGTTGTGCTATAGAAAGATCATCTGCCTATAAATGTCAATGTACTGAGAAAGTGACAAGACTAAAAGCAGGAAACATTTATGGAGCATTATTTATTGCCTGCTTGCTCTATTGGAATGCACAAGTAGAAAGGATGAGGATCCCCAATGTACTTACATGCTATGCACGGCATCTCTGAGCTACACATAATAGATGTTCGATAAATGTTTGTTGAATGAGTGAATAAATAAATATAAACAAATAAATATAGAAAATGCCTCTTATTAACTTAGACAACCTTCCATATGTGGGTCATTGGCCCTGCACTCAGATTTCCATACAGTTTATTTCTGTAAGTAGTTTGTTTCTATGCAAATACTATTGCTAGTGATGATGACAATAAGAAGAGAGGGATGAAGGAGAAAGGGCTACAGTGTATTCAGTACTCATTAAGATCTAAGTACTGTATTAAGTACTTTATCTACACTCACTCATTTTCCCCATTCAACTAGAGAAAACTAAGAGATTATAATGATTTTTTAAAAAAATATTTTATTTATTTTAGAGAGAGAGAAAGGGAAGGAGAAAGGAAGGGAGAGAAACATCTAAATGAGAGAGAAACATCTATGGATTGCCTCTCATACATGTCCCAGCCAGGGACCGAACATGCCTTGATCTATGGGGGATGACACCCAAGCAGCTGAGCCACACTGCGGAGCAGAAAACTAAGAGACTGAAAACCAAGTTTGACTTCCTCTGAGTGGCTTATTTCATGTACCATAACATTCTCCAGGTCCATCCATGCTGTTGCAAAAGGTAATATTTTCTTCTTTTTATGGCTGAGTAGTATTCCATTGTGTAAAGGTCTCACAGCATTTCTATCCACTCATCTGCTCATGGACACTTGGGCTGCTTCCAAATCTTAGCTATTGTAAATAACGCTGCAATGAACACAGACAAATACCATATGATTTCATTTATATGAGGAATCTAATGAACAAAATAAACTAACACACAAAATAGAAACAGACTCATAGATACTCATAGAGAATAGACTGACAGCTGTCAGTGGGGAGGGGGTTAGGGGCTAGGTGAAAAAGGTGAAGGGATTAATGAAAATAAAAAACAGCCTCATGGACACAGACACCAGTGTGGTGATTGCTAAAGGGAAGGGGAGTGAGGAGGTAGAAGAGGGTAAAGGAGGAATAAATGTTGACAAAAGGAGACTTGACTTGTGGTAGTGAATACACGATGCAATATACAGATGATGTAGTATAGAATCGTATGCTTGAAATCCGTATAATTTTATTAACAAATGTCATCCCAATGAATTCAATTAAAAATGCAAGTTTGAGCATCACTAACAAACCAAATGAGGGTTTGATTGGCAGTTGTCGCAGCTGCTGTCAGTGCCTGGCCCCTTATATTATGTGACCTCCCCTTGCTGGTGGGGAGACAATTTTGGAATGTTGGCAGCTTCCCAACTCAAGTGCCTTTGCCTCTCTTCTCTGCCTGAGGACTCCGTCCGATGCCCGATGCCCGGGAGTGTGCTTGCCTGCAAACGTGTGTCACCTGTAAGTGTGGCGAGATTAACCCTCAACCAACAGAGGACGAGTCTTTAAATAAATGCCCCAGCCTCCTGGGCTTTTAGAAGTAGGGGATTCTGAGGTGTGTATTCACACAGTTTCTCAGCAGGTTTAAGAGCTCTTGTAATTTGGAAGGCATTGTTTCATGTTTCTTGTAAAGCAAACTTGTCATTGATATTCACATTCAAACTAGCATCAGGAAATTTGGGCTAATAATATTCTCGTCTGTATATCAGAATAAAAGAATCGGAGTTTCTTGTTTCTTTTAGGGAGCTTCATTACTGTGAAAAAAGATCTCTCTTAATTGGATCCTATCTTGAGGGATCTTAGTTGGATCCCTCAAGAGAGGACATTGAGTCCTGGCTGGTGTGGCTCAGTTGGTGGGGGCCTTGTCCCATACACTAAAAGGTCTCAGGTTAGGGCACATGCCTAGGTTGCAGGTTCAATCCCCAGTCAGGGTGTGTATGCAAGGCAATTGATGGATTTTGTCTCTCTCACATCAACATTTCTCTTGTTTCTCTCTCTCTCCCTCCCCCCCTCTAAAAAAAAGAAAAAAGAAAGAAAAGAAAGAGGACATTGAGACAAACACTTTGGGGGGAAAGGGAGTACCTCAAAGATTGGATTAGAGGAAGACAAGGAAAGACTGAAAAAATTGTAAATATTTGCTTTATATATCACCAAATGTTTTACATGTTATATTAAATCAGTAATTTAAGAGTATCTAATAAAGGAAAAGTAAAAAATCAAAAACAAAAAAATAAACAATACATGCCAGACATTTATGAATGTTCCACCTACACCTCAGATTCATCTCTAGAACCCAGTCAGAATTACCCAAACACACGTGCCCTCCCGCTGCCATTCCAGCTCTTCTTTCTGGTAGCTTTTGGTTTTGTTTTTTTCACATTACTACCATTGTCCAGCCGAAAAATGCAGTCATATTTTACCTTTTCATACTACCTGAACCTGACAGTTTATATCAGTTTTTCCCAATGTGTTATATCAGTTCTTTCATTTTTTCTGCCTTACACTCTTTGCAAATTCAGGTCTCAAGACCACCCTTTATGCCTACACCATTGGTTAGCAACCAGCTGTCTCTTCTCTCCCCAACGTATATGACATTCACTTGACTATATTCTCTGTTCCTCTAAAGCACATCATCTCTCCACTTGCACATGATAAGTTGTTTGAGTGTAGGACTCATGTTTTAAATGTCTTTGAATTTGCCAGAGGACCTAACACATTGTTTTGCATGTAATAATATATCAACATAAATTTACAGAAATATCTAGATTTATCTCAGTTTATTATGTCCAAAATCATAAGATTTTGGTGAAGGGAGAGAAAGAGAAAAGTGTGGGTTCAGATCAGCGGCTCTGACATTGCCAGTGTCTGGAGAATGTGGAAGTGCCTTTGATACAACTTCTCCCTGGGCATCAACTGCGAATGTGGCTGTACAACAAGAGAAATTGCTTACTTCAGAATGATGGCAATGTGAGCTAGTTACGGAACTGGGTTGAAATCAGCATGAACTTTATATTCAAGAACTCAGAAAAAAATAATCTTTGGGTGGCAAAACAAAGCAGGACCATTTTTAATAGGCCCTGTTATCTACCTTTCTAGAAGTCATTTCATTTTTATGATAGATGTCACACACACCATTGTTTACCTTTTACTTTGTTGCAAATAATAGCAGAGGGTTGCTATTACTCTTGTTTTGCCTGTTGACTAGAGAGTAAAACCAATTGGGTCGGGTTTGGATAGAATATCCTTGCCATTCTACAGATATCTCAAACTCGACATCTAAAACTTAATTCATCAGCGCACCATGCGCATGCCCATTCCCGTACATAGACACATGCGTAGCCTTGTTCCTTCTGTGCATTTTTTTTCTTTGTGAATTATCATCATATTACCCAGACCCCCAACTCAAACCTTGGGCATCACCCTGACTCCTTCATCTCTGCTCCATGTTTGTATTTAGCAGTGCTAGCACCAAGTTCTATTGGGTCCTATCTCTCATATCTCCTGAACGTATTGTTTCCTCTGTTCCTCCTTTGCCACTTTCTAGTTCAGACCGCCACCATCATCTTACTACTCATTAATTAGTACAGGAGCCTCCAAAATTAGGTTTTCTGTATTCAGTCTTTTACTCACACTTCTGAAACAAACAGCTGACCAAAACAAATCTTTCCACAGCTTCCTGTCAGCCCCAGCAGAGAGGTAAAATTTTCTAACCTGGTGGGGGTGATTCTTAATGTGTCCCTGCTTCCCTAGTGAGCCTCATATCATTCCAGTCTGCCTGTGGACAACTAAATGTTCCACCAGGACCACCTCTTCCAGTTCTTCTACCTGGTCCTGCTAGAGCCTGCCCTCATTCCTACTCTCACACTGCTTAGCCTAACTGAACTCTCCTTGACCTTCCAATCTCTAAGAGTCCCTTAAACATTCAGAACTTTCTCTCGTCAGTAAAAGTTTGTCTTTCTACCCTGCATTTTCCTGAAGGCTTATCCTGCCTTGCTCACCATGATATCCTGTGGATCTTGCAATGTGCTTGCTCAATGAATATGCTGAATAAACGATTACAATTTAAGATGTGCTATTTCATTATGGTCCTAGTGCACGCACACATGTGCACGCACCTTGATGAACCCCTTTTCTTCATTTTTTTCACACAGCAGTAATTAGTAACTGGACCTGCACCTCCTACAGATACCAGCCTGATAATCATCTACAGCTGTTTCTCTGGTTGCTCAAGAAAGAAACCTGAGGCACATCTGGCTTGCATTAGAATGAGAATCTAACGCGCAGCTTGGAGGTGTTGTGCTGGGGTCCCGAGTGCATCTTCAGAGGGTTATTGTGGTGTCTGTCTCTTGACCTTACACTGGGTATCTGGTGGTAACGAGGTGGATGCGTGGAAAATGGCAGCAGCAAGAACTAGGTTCTTCGTTCAAGTGAAGCAGGTCACAGTACTTTCTTAACCCAGCCTCGCTGGTGAACTCAGAACAGCTTAAACCACGTGCCATGCAGCCCGTAGGGAGACAGGCTGGCTGCTCCTCTGCCTCCTCGCCCACAGAGCAGGACTTAAGAGGAAGTGTGGGGAGTAAGGAAGTGTACTTAGAAGTTCGGAGATGTCTGAGTCTTGAAGTGAACAGCCATAACGTCTTTGTGACCAAAGTAGCTCAGGCACCTTCAGGAGTTCCTTTTGTTTGTTTTAAATTTGTGGCCTTCAGGTTATTTCCACGCCCACAAATCAGTTATAGCGCCTAATTAGCAGCGAAAGATGTGGACGGTTCCGCGCCACAGTCCGATGCCCAGGTTTGTGGCTGGCCTTTGGGCTACACCGGGGAAGGCCGTGGGGCCTCTGCGCTCATAGTGGGACCACACCGCCGCTCATCCAGGCCCCAGCCATGGTTAGAAGGGGCAGCCCCAGCCCCTTCCAGCGCGACTCTTGCAAAGCCCCCAGAGCCCGGAGTCTTCCCGCTCTCGGAGGAGGCTGTGAGGTTCGGCCGGACGAGTTCAGCAGCAGAGGTCCCCCAGCGCCCCCTGCAGCCGCCGGTCGTGGGTAGAAGGCACCTATTCTCGCCTCAGCACCAAACCCGGGACCCCACCCAGCGGCCCGCGCCCTGAAGCGCGGGAGCATCCGCACCTCCCTGCGGCAGAAACCGGGCGTGGGGTCCTGCGGGCGGGTGCACTACATCCCGGGCGGCCTCCGATTGCTCCGCCCGAGGGCCGACTTCCCCTCCCTCTTTCCGTCCGTCCCTCCCTTCTTCCCTTCCTCCTTCCCTCTTGCCTACTGGCACTGGACTCGCTGAGCCTCTTCTCTTGGGGCCTTCTTCCCTTTGGCCTGCGTCTCATTCCGCACAACTCGGGGATTGTGCCATTCGGTGTTGAATGTTCCCCTCCGAGAGCGCATGGCTGAGGAAGGGAGGCGAGGGCCGGGCCCCCGAAGGGCCACCGTCCGGGAGGCGGTGATGCTGCTGCTGTGCCTGGGGGTCCCGACCGGGCGCTCCTACAACGTGGACACGGAGAGCGCGCTACTTTACCAAGGCACCGCCAACACCCTTTTCGGCTACTCAGTGGTGCTGCACAGCCACGGGCCGAACCGATGGTGAGTGCAGTGGGACTCGGACGCCCTCGGCTTAGCAGAGCAGGGAGTGAATGGTGCTTTAGGGGTTTCCTGCCCCGTTCAAACTTTAGTCTCAGGACGAGGCAGAAAGGGAACACTTTAATAGCTAGCTCGCTGGAGATCTGTTGATCTGGGGTGGCAGCGCCCGGGGTGCGTCTGGCACAAGGCGCTGGGGCTGCGAGTTAGTGGCGGGGGGCGGTTGGGTGTGTAGGGTGGTGGGCGGAGGAGGAGGCGAGGGGAGCCGGCCTGGTGCCAGCTGCATGTCAGCTGAAACCAGGAGTTCTGTGGGCAGCACAGCTCACGTCTACGCGCACGTGCACATTTCTCAATTGTAGGCTCATAGTGGGGGCTCCCACCGCCAGCTGGCTCTCCAACGCTTCGGTGGTCAGCCCGGGGGCGATTTACAGATGTCGGATCGGAAAGAATCCAAACCGGACTTGCGAACAGCTCCAGCTAGGTGAGTCGGATCTGGGACCAGTAGTGAGTGACCCCCATCCCCCACTTGTGGACTCCACGGTAGCACAAGTCCTGCAAAAACTCATGTTGCCTATTACTTTCAGTTTGAAGTGAATGATTTTTCACTCAGCTCAACACCATCTTCACATAAAAGTGATTCCCCTTCTTTCTGGCGGTATTTTACTCCCTTTGTGGTGCAGCAATGATTTGCAGTACTCTGATAAAACTTTGACTAAACTATGTAAAGGAAAATTTCTTATACCTTCTCCTCTCCCCGTCCCCCATGTGTAGAGTACATTTTAAAGTTTCAGCACATTAAGGCTAGGATAGAGCTATCAAGGCTAAAGAATTTTACTTCCATCTTTGACCTGCCAGCCTTGTTAAAGAGAACAGGCTGAGGGGCAGGGCAGGAAGAACAGTTGAAATTGATTCCATATCCTGTGATTTAGCCTGAGGGCTTTCTAAAAAAGAAAATGATATGGCTTTACTTAGAATATAAAATGTAAAAGAAGAGCACAGGAAAGGCTGGCATCCCCATTGTTAATATAATTAAAATGAGGCTTGACATATAATTATTAAGTTTTCTCTCCCAAAACTCTCATGTTAAGTGGATACCTCTATTTGAAGTCATTTCTTAATATCTCTTCTTAGATTTGTGATGACTTGGAAAACATGTTCTGTGGGGGGAGGGGAGAAAGTTTATGTTTCAAAGCCAGACACAAATTTGCTTTACAGAGGCACCATGGGGCCAGGGGTTGGTAGGGGAGGGCAGTGAAGGGGAAGAGGAACCAATATTAATTCAGACCTCTCTTGTTCTGAACACTGTTAGGCACTGCTGTATATGTTGCTTAATTTTTTTCCCCTGGGTCATAGGTGGCATTGTTCCTACTTAACACATGCGGACTCTGTGGCCCAGAGGGTTGCAAGTGCTTCCTCTAAAGGTTACTCAGCTAGTGAGTGAAAGATGGAATACCCACAGTCCAAGGCAGGTCTGCGTGGGTCCCTAGTGCAAGCCCTGTCTTTTTATGTATGCATCTTCAGTGCAAATAAAATTAAGTGAACAGTCCAGTATGTTGTCTGCTGAGCTGATGAGTCATCCGTAAGTGGTGAATAAAAGGTTACAATTGGTACCTTTTTCATATTTATGTTTGTTATCAATGAATTTTGAGATAAGCTAATTATCTGCCTTTAACTCTCTTCTATAGAAGTCTTTGCTTTTTCTCAAATTGGGAAGCTGACTCCCTTCATTTAGAATAAAATTCAAATAGAATATGCATATAATGTAGCTTTTGTTTTTAATTCAGAGAACATCCAAAAAAGTCTAGGAGTTATTTGTAAGCATGCTTCCCATTAAGCCTCTTCCATCCCAAAAGGCAGACTAGGAAGGCATAATACATTCATAGACCTGTCCATTTGAAATAATTCTGCAAATCATAACTTTCATTGCATGAGGGAGTTGTGGGATACAGAATTAGGGAGTAGAGCAGGCAACCTTGATCTGCCAGAGGGTCCTGACAAGACCTCAGGGAGGGAACATTTCATTTCTGTTGTCCTGTCACAGTTTCCTGACTCATGACATTATAGTTGCTGCTATCTAGCACCTAATTCCTGTCTGGAAGGGCACTGGATCTATTTCTAGATGTCTGGATGTTAACTGGAAGGATGTCATAGCAGTATATAAAATTTCAGATAATAATGCCTGTCAAAATTGAAGGAAAATCCATACGCTTTGAGTATGTGGCACTTAGGTATCAACTACAGAAATATCCTCAGAGAAAGAGCACATGGTAAATGTACAACAAACACAAATTAAATGAAGATTTATTTAGATAGATGGATTTATTTGGATAGATGGATGAATAAAAGCAAAGTGAAACTCTGATTGTCATTAATCTGATCAGTGAATAAGAGGAGTATTTAGAAATAACAAGCCAAAGGCATTTATGACAATACAGAAGGTATTTACTGAAATGAAAGGCAAAACGGATGACAAGATTTCTGTTCAATTACTGGTTGGAACACTAATAGCTGTAGAAATAGCTTTGACTATTTGTAAAAGAATGGACTGAAGTTATTTTTCATGAGGTGTTTTAAACAATATATCTTCTCTTCTTTTATGAAGAAATTGGGTATCTCCCTTTTCCCTCTTCTAGGGTAAAGCAGGGATAAATGGTGATGGAAGGAGACTTGGGGTGGTAAACACACACTACAATATACAGATGATGGACTATAGAACTTTGTACCTGAAATCTATATAATGTTATTAACCAATGTCACCCTAATAAATTCAATACAAGTTAAAAAGAAAAGATAAAAAAGTTAAATGTGTAAGTTAAAAGGTAACAGTTGAAGTGAAACACAATGAAAACATTTTCTTATTGGCCAAACCAAAAAATCTTATCATAACTAAAGATTGAAGTATAACTGCCATGCCAGGCAGGTGTTTCTTTCATTTGGAATGGCTTCGTTACCAAGGAGATGAAGTTGAAAGGTCTCTCAAAATGGTGCCCATCTGCTACACAATTCGGAATACTGTCCACATCAACTAGTCTATAGTGTCAGAATTTCAGATCAAAGTTTGATTCAGATAGACGACTCCTGTAAAAGGGGAGTCCTTCCTATGCCACCCTCACCTTTGTAGATCATGTTGTCAAATACTGTAGTATATTTACTGTGGCCATAATCGAAAGTGAGCAGCAAGTCTTTATCTAGAGTGTTCAGGGTGTTAGATGTTGAGAGTAAGATACCCTTTCAGTGAAGTGAATTGGTGATTATAGAAGAGGTACTTTTCATCCTGCACGCAGACACACTTCCTCCGCCTCCCTGCCTGCCTGAGAAGTGTCTCTGCTCTCCACTGGTACTTCCCGCTATGAACCAAACACAAGAGAGTCTCCCACCTGGAGGGTCTGAGCCCAGCCTTGTTCTGGGAGACCTCACGTCTGAGGAGGCCCTAGTGACTGCCGCATGTCCATTTGCTTTTCCACTCACAGTCTGCGTCCTTGCTGAGGCTTTTTACAAAGAAAATTTGATAGCAGATGGTTGTTAAAATAAGGCATCCCAACTAAGGACTCCAATACTATATTAACTGTAGGCCATCCATGGATTACCAATATGCAAAGAATTAGAACATAATAAAATACTTATGCTTTAAAAATTGTCTTTGATTGGTTATTCAAAAGATATTTCAGATCTTTTATTACTTTGGAGTCGCCACCAATAGCATCACACACACACTCACACACACACACATATACCTGTTTGGCTACTAGAGTCTAGAATTATGTAGTTACACCCCCAATGCAACAGCCAGTGCCACCTGTGGCTCTTGAGCACGTGGAATTAGGCTCGTTTACTGTGAGGGGCGCTGTACTGTAAACTATGTCCTGGACTTCAAAGGCAGTACCAAAAAATAAAATACAATACAGTATCTCATTTTTTAGATACTGATTACATTGTTGAAAGAAATAGTTAAAATTAATAGTGATCAGATATTTAAATGATATTGTATGTATTAAGTTAAATAAAATATACTGTTAAAATTAATTTCACTTTTTTTTGCTTTTAAAATGTTACTACAATAAAATTAAACATTTTATATGTGGCTTGTATTATATTTCCATTAGACAGCATTGCTCTAAAGAAACATAACTTTCCTGAATAAACTAACGCTGACTTTTTAGCAGGTGCTTTCCCCCTGTCTCTGCATAAATGGATAGGACTTTCACTTTTCTTTTCCAGACCCAGTGTTGTACAGGTACTAGGCCTTTGAGATCCCTGCTTGTGCCTCTGCTTTCTCACTGGAAAGAACAATGGTCTGTCACACGTTAGTCATCATTATTCCCCTTCAGATTTCTTTCTGAAGATTATATTACCTTGGTCAGCCTCCTGGTTTATATTACATAACCTGTTTGGAAGAGGTTAAGTCAATTAGCATCACATAGTTAAACTAATGATTACTCCACTCTCACTTCTGCCTGATTTGCAGGAATTAATAGCTTAACATGAAAAGGCAAACCCCTCACTGTTGAAACTTCAGCTATGCTCTCAATAACTTTTCTTTTTCATTTGCACTACTCTTTAAATTGTAGCTTGTGAGGTGGAGTTGATACAGACAGGTCATCCTGAAAAATCATCCCTGAACATAGGTTGTTATGGTAATTACACAGAAAATCAGGACAGAGCTTCATTAGTAAACTGTAAAATTAAGAGAATTAAGTTCCCTGATTCCCAGCAATTTCCTCAACTCAATCTGAGAAAATGGTTTCCACTTAATTTGAGAGGTTAGGTTTTCTAAATGCATTCTATTTTTTGCCTTAAGTTTAACAGATTTTTGAGTAATATTCCTAGTGACTTAAAAATAATCTCCCCTTGGCAACAGTTCCAGGGTTTGGTGTGGTAATCCACTGTACATGTGGGTCATTTGTTCTGTCATTTGTCAAAGGATGAGGAAGGGCCAGAGCCTGGACAAACAAAAGAAACCACGTCCTTGCCCCAGGATTTACTGTCCATTAGGTTACTGTAGGGAGGTATGGTGAGGAGATCTAATTTAGGATAAAATGGTGATGTCTTCCTCAGGAATTGCTGTTCAAGTGGGGAACTAAATAAAAATCAGGAGTGAGTTAGAGGAAGAGGTTGCGAGAAAGGTGCCAGACAGAGTGAAGAGTGGGCATGGAGGCCCGAGGTCTTGAGAGCATGGCGTCTTTGAACTGAAGGAACTACGCAGCTGGACTGTGGAGGGTGAAGTGGATGGTAGGTGGAAGAGGTATTTTTGGTACAGCTTCCTAAACTCTTTTTAGGATTGTGAATTTGACCCAAGGTGATTGAAGCTGGGGAGTGACATGATTAGGATTAGAGTCGTGTTTTAGACAGATACGTCTGGCTGCAGAGTAGTGAATGTTTTGGAGGAAATGGGTCAAGAAAGTGTCAGTAAAAATGTAGAAAATCAGAGATTCTGAAGTTGTTTAAAAGACAGATGCCTCAGGATGTGATAAGAGAAAGATGAAAAAAGTTTTATTTTCTTCCCTCCTGGGATGCAGTTTAAACACAAATTAGTGTCCCAGGAGGGAAACAGTACACTAACACACAGAAGAAAGGTAGGTTTAGAAAAAATTCCACGGTTGATTGTCATATGTGACCTCCAACCCAATCTCCTTCATGTGTGAACTATTAATACAAAGAAAGTATGCTTTAACTTTTAACTATTTAGAGAAGAAGTTTTCAAAGGTGTTACTAAAGGTTTGACTTGGGCTGTTGCATGGATGATGTTGCTATGTCCTGTGAGACAGAAGTAAATATCTAGTAATCAGTTGAAGGTGGGGGTCAGGTGGGCGGGAGAGGTCTGCACCTGCAATTCAGAGCTGAAGGAAATTGACACAGAGATGGCAATGAAGGCTCAGGAGTTAATGAGTTTAATCTGGGAAAGCTCTGCTGAAAAGATCGGAGGACCCAGGATAGATCCCAGGGGGTGCTACTATTGAGAAGTGGCTAGAGCAATGCTACTCAACTCTGGCTGCTGTTTACACTCTCCTGCATAACTTTAACAATGCCAGTGTTTATTCCCCAAATTTCTGGGGATGAGTCTAGGTAGGTGTGCTATTGTGATTTATAAAAAGAAATATCAGTTTGGTCTTTGACCCTCTTTCTGGCGCGGAGCTCCTAAAACCCTTAGAATTTCCTGAGGAATGAGAGACAAAGATGTCTTTGGTTATTTTAATGAGGTGGTTTTTGGACCCCACTTAAGGATGGGGGCTGGTTACTAGGGGAGTACTAGGTGATTTGTGGACTTTTCTCTCTGTCCCAACCCCATGACCTCCACGATGGAAAAAGAGGCTGGAGGTTGAATCAATCTCCAACTGCCAAAATTTTAACCAAACATGCCCATCTGATGAAACCTCCATAAAGAACCAAAAGGACAGGGTTTAGAGAGTTTCCAGGTTGGTGAACATGTGATGATTCTGAGAGAGTTGCGTGCTCAGAGAGGGAGGGCACAGAGGCTCTGAGCCCTTTCCCCATGCCTTGCCCTATGCATCTATTCCATCTGGCTATTCCTGAGTTATATCCTTTTATAATAAGCTGGTATTGTAATAAGTAAAATGTTTCTCTGAGTTCTGTGAGCCAAGCTAGCAAATTAGTCAAGCCAAAGGAAAGAGTAGTTAGAACCTCATAGCCAGTTGGTCAGAAGTACTTGACAGCCTGGACTTGTAATTGGCACTTGAAGTGTATGGGTGTGGGGGTGGGGGAGGGAGCGGTCTTGTAGGACTGGGCCCTTAACCTGTAGATCTGATGCTGTCTCCAAATAGATAGTGTCAGGATTGAGCTGAATGTAGACACCCAACCAGTGCTGGAGATCTGTGGTGTAGAACCCATTTCCCCCAAAACGTACACTAGAATCGAGTGCAGAATCCTTAGTAGGGCATCAGGATCCTCCATAGGTCCCCAAATGATACCAATGTTCATCCATGATTGAAAACCACTGGGGAAGAGAAGAGGAGTCTGAAAAAATGACTGAAAAGAAGAAGGTGAAGGAGTGGCAAGGGAATCAGCTAATGTGGCATTATGGAAGCCTAAGGAGAGATTTGGAGAAAAGATGGGTGTTTGCACTGATGTTCTGAGTTTACCTCCAAAAAATTTAAAAAATAGGAAATCTTTTTTATATCAATTATATGAAATTCTGTCATTTACAATGAAATTTTCAGAAAAAGTAAGCATGTAGACTTAGTTGTCACATCTCTTTTATTTAATGAGTGAAGTAGAAGACTCTTTCCATGTATACCCTCTGTTTTGAAATCCTTGTATGCCTACCTCACCCTGATACCATTCTTTGTTTCCTTGTGAAGCATTCTTGTAAAGGTTTTCTAGTATTCATTGGATTTTGTTTGCAGTGATTGTCTCTTAAACATTTTATCTCACCCTTTAATCCTTGGACAGAGAGATGTCCTCCGATACCTGTAATTTCCTCATCTCAGTCTGATCCTCCATCACTACAGGACGATGCCACACACTCTCTGACCTATAGTTACTTCTCTTACATATTTTTAAGCCAGGCTATCTTCCCGACATCCTCTGTCCTACCCGGTGAATGCCAAAACCAAGCACAGAACTTCAATATTGACTACTTAGCATGAAGTGAGAGCAGGTTTCCCTGGAGTGTTTTTCTGTTTACATTTTTATGTTTTCTTTAAGACACTCAAAATTGTATTCATATATTAGTGATAGTTTTTCAAGTGAATCCTTAAGACAAACAGATTAACTGGAAACAATGGAGGTAGAGAATTTTCTATTTCTTTAATGTTGGGAATTAATGTTATTATCTTAGTAGGTTTATTATAGAAATAAAATTAGTATAGGATTATTAATAATATCAATATTTGGGTTCTTTTCCTGCTTATCAGGGAAAAGTATTAATAGTAGATCACTGTAAGGTACTATAGATGATGGTTGACAGGGTGGGATTGAATTCTTTTTTTCCTCCACTAGTTAGGGGTATGATTTGGGGCAAGATGCTTGATCTGCCTTTGTTTAAGCTTTTCTATATGTAACATTGGGATAGTGATAATAATACCTACTCACAGGGATGGGATGCAAACTAAATGAGTTAATATATATGTTCACATGCATTAGAAGTATGATTGGTACATAGGAAACATGTAATAAATATTAGCAATTACTATAAGACAATGGTTTCTCTTTAAATGATGGTCACCAAATAGATGACCATTGTCTATCTAGATGATCAAATAGATCAGCTGTGGCACATTTATCTGCTCTAGTCAGTAAAAAGGTTGTATAGGTTTTCTGCAGCAATTTGAAAACATCTGGGCATCAGATCCCTGCAAGAGTCCCTGAACCTAGAATCGAGCTCACTGGCGAGCTGGGGTTCTCGGGTTCTGAGGCCTGGTGGTAGAAAACGGCACCACTAAACTTGGCACTACTCCTCTGGGTTGAATGCCTTTACTGAACACAATCAAGCAAATACAACAAAATTAAAAGTTAAAAAAGTACATACAATAAAATGAAACAAAAAAGAGGACTGAAATAGCTGGCTTTTCCAGGCCTATGATTATATGAACTGTATCTCACAGAAATGGAGCATGATTATTTGTCATTATCAGATTTTGGCCAGGAAATCCAAGAATATGACATTTCAATACCTGTTTTTCTCAGAAAGAAAATACTTTGAGAATGGCTTCTAATTTTGATGTTTGTTTTGATAGTTTGACTCTTTTTTCCCAGTAGGCAACCTGGATTGGACACTGGTTTGGAAGTTTAGTGCTCTCGTGTCCCATTGCACCTCTAAAACTTGAGTATTTTACTCTTTACTACTCAAAATTGTTATTACCGTTAAATCCATAAACTTCACTGTTATCTTTTAGAAACATCACCACATTTTGTTAGATACATAGGTAAAGTAGTTTAAATAGTTTAATATGGTAAACATAATGTAATGGATTTAATGGTTATTAGGGTTTGATAAGAAGGGGCCACTTGGCTTTAAGAGCTGAAGGCTGCTGATCAAATCTCTCAGTACTGAGAGCTCCCCCTGCTGGTGTAGTTCAAATCAACATAACGTGGAGAGAAGGATTCACCATTTAATGAGCACCTACTAGTTGACGAGCAATCTTGTAGGAGCAGACATAAATGTTCTGTAATCTTCATAACCCTGCAATGGTAGGTCTATAATCTTGTCATAATTAAATTTGTTTTTTCACCTTTAATCCCACGTGGTTTTCTAATATTCTTAATTTAGGCAGAGGAATGAATTATGTAATTATTTTCACTCAGTAATTATTATTTCTCCAAACAAAGCTATCTTGAATGAATGACTCTTTATATAACATAGACTAGAACAAGAGTCTTTTTTTTCAGCATTAATTAAGAAAAAGAGTGGCAGAGTTTGAAACATATAGAACTTTCAATGGAATAGAACTTCAACTTAAAAAAAAGTAATTGGTGGAAGTAAGGACTTTCACTACTCTTCTGAAACTCGAAATTACATCATATGTTTTGAAAGATCAGATAAATATGTATGTTGTCTTAGCAGCTAGAATACCAGACTGAGCACCCCAATCGAATGTCTGAGGTGGTGGGGAAGTCACAGCATGACCACAGGCAGATAAACCAAGCTTGTCATTACATCCAAAAGTCCCAGGCGTCCCTATGCACAGGATGTTTCACTCAAGCTGTCAACAAGTTATAGAAAGAAGAACTTGGAGTCTGATTTTTTCCTTTGGTCTTGCTTCAGTGGAAATGCCAAGACACTAGGAACTGATGTAAATTGAGGAAGAGGGCAGGGCAAAAGAGGGGCCAAGTAAATGACATTTTTCTTGAACACTGTAGAGTTGACTGTGCAGCCTGTGGGCAGATTTGTTATATTTTACACATTTTCTGATAAAAAATTAGAAAGTGGTTAATGGATTTCAGCTACTTCATACATCTGGAATAATTGTAGAGTTCTATTTTGTGTATTTACTATAGAGTAGTGGGAAGCAACAGATCTTCTGTTTCTGAGAAGTTTTTGGCTCTAATCTTTTCCACTTACCAGCCACAAGGATTGGGGAAATTACTTTATTGCCTTAAGACTCAATATTCTCATCTGGAAAATGGGATTAATAAAGTAGTCTTTTGCCACTAGTGTGAGAATTGAATGAGTTAATGTGTGTGATAAAACTGGAGGACAGCAATGTGCCCCAAATATTTTATGGGGGATGAGATATGCCATGACATATGTACAGTTTAATCATATGTTTAGATTGATCCTTAAAATAATAATGTTAACATCAACTAACATAACATTTCTTTGCTTTCTCTGCTGGGCTCTGGTCCAAGAGCTTCACATGTATCTCATGTACTTCTCATAATTCTCTCACAAAGGCTCTGAGATACACACCTCCTATGGCCCCAGCTGACTTTGAGTGCAGGGGTGTCAAACTCATTTCCACCAGGGGCCTCATCAGCCTCGCGGTTGCCTTCAAAGGGCCAAATGTAATTTTAGGGCTGTATAAACGTAACTACTCCTTAACTAGGGGCGAGGAGCTCAGTGCTGCCGCTGGGTAGAAACAAGGTGCCTGGCCAGATAAAACTAGGTGGAGGGCCGGATTTGTCCTGCTTGAGGACCTTGGGTTTGCCACGTGTGTTTTAAATAGTCCTACTCATATCCATCCCACTCTGTAAAGACCTTCAAACTATAAATACTGTTCCCAATCAGACCATCTGTTACTATCTTAAAACTTAAGGCAATCTTTTGGAAGAGAAGGAAGAATAGTAGTGAATGAAGAAGATCTTTCCAAAGTTTAGATTCCTGAGATTTTGGTGAAATTTTTGCAGTAAAGCAGCGATTTTCAAATCAGCAGTGTATCACACCTTAGATTGTCAAATTAAAAGAAAACGACAACAGCCAAAACAACAATAGCTGTCCCATGTGAATGAATCAAAATCATACCTATTTTTGTCAGATTGGCAAAAAATATGTTTTGGTGTGCTACAGAATTTCAGTAATGAATTTATATGTGCCACAGGATGAAAAAGGCTGAAAATCGCTGCAGTAAAGGAACAGTAAGCGTAGGAAAGGATTTTTGTGGTGATATGCTGTGTTTCGGAATTCCCTCCCTCAGCAGATGTACCTTTCATTCCTGCCTTCCGCATGTGAGGCCTGCTCTGTGCTGCGGGAATGCCACAGTCAGCGCAGGGTCTGCCCTCATGGAGGTGACATTCGAGATGAGTATCTGCCCTGGCACTCGGGACGGTGGCACTCAGGAATTACCACAACTAAAAGGGGTGATAAAAAAACCCTGTACCTAATTGACTTTGCACTAACATCTTTTATGCTCCTCTATCAGAATTACTGCTTATTCACATCTATATACATGTATGTCTAATGATACAGAATCAGTAGATGGGAATAAAAAATGGAAGTAGTAAGCATACATCTTTATATTTTCTTCCGCAAATGAAAAACAAAAGAGAAAGATGGGCTTCAGTTTTTAGGATAAGGGGGGTGTGGTTTTTATACGGTTTTGTATTTTTAATGCCTACTGGGAAAATGCATTCAACTGTGTTAGGAATTAGTCCTTCTAGTTGTATAAAAAGCATGGAAAATTGTCACATGTTAATTTCTGCTGAACTCTTTTGTGTTAAACCATGTAAAGTACTTTTTCAATTATGAAGCTGATTTTACTTACTAAGAGTATAGATTAGTAATACATGAGCTAAGTTGAAAGCCAGATTATAAATCATTTTAGTATGACATTTAGGTGAAATAAACATAATCTGAGTTTATTTATGATGTCTGTCAGGGGGATTCATGAGAATTAGCTTTCTCATGACAGTTTTAATAATCATCATTTCTGGCCAATTTAGAAAGACTGGATTTCCACATGAAGAAAATTTTGTTAACATTTGATATCCTATTTCAATATGTAGCTTAAACCAAGGAGGACAAAAAGGTATGATTATTATTTTTCAAAGGAAGTAGATTCTTTTCCAGTGTGCTATAATGTAGGAAAAGGCATAACTATTTGTAGAGGAGAACAATTGCTCACGAGCCCAACTGCACAATACAACTGCCCAGGGAGCGTTTCAGGCAATCCTGATGTCTGGGTCTCAACCCAGACAAATCAAATCTGAGCCTCTGGGAACAGGAACCAGCTGTCAGCATTTGTCAGAACTCTCCCCAGGTGATGCTGATGTCCAGTCAAGGCCGAAACCCCATGATAAAGGAGTGGACTTAGGAGCAAGGTTAAGGAAAAGCTCAAGAGAAGGTCTTATTTCTCTGCCAAGATTCTGCAGGCACTACAAAGAAAACAGTTAAAAAAAAACATTCCTGGAAATTATGAAAAGACTCAGAGCAATAGTGGGGACTTGGAACTGATCCTGTCTTGTGACCAATGCTGAAAGTGTTAGCATTAGCATGGCTGGCGGAAGGTGTGTCAGGAAGAAAGGGAGAAAGCTGTGTAGGTGTGAGTCTGTGCGTTCATTTACTAGAATCAGCTTCATTACTTATGTGGAAGGATAATTATTTATGACTTTGTTGTTTTGTGAATTTCCTTTTTCCTGGGTACTTACTCCCATTTTGTTACCCATATTTCAAATTAAGATACAAAATACAAATAGAAGGTACTTAGTCAAACCAAACCCCTGTCGAAGTTTTGTATTTTTTTTTAATTGACCTTCCATTTTCAGCATACATTTCCTGGCAATGCATTGTGCTAATAATGAACAAGACATAGTACTGGTAAAAATGAATTAGGCCATTATTTACTAAGCCTTGGAAGTAAGCAGGATAGTTGTGAATAAATAATGTATTAGGGTTCACCAGAGAAACAGAACAATGGGATGGGTAGATAGATTTATCCATCTGTCTGTCTAACTGGGAGGAGATTTGCGATTGGTTCCCTCCATTATGGAGGCTGAGAAAGTCTTGTGATGTGCCAGCTGCCTGCTGAGGAAGCGGAAAAGCTGGTGAAATTCCGGCCAAAGGCCTGGGAGTGCTGGGGTGGGGCAGTGTGGGGAGGGCAGGGGACCCTTGGTATAGGTCCCTAAGGTCTGAGAGATCCTCAGACATGAAGGGCAGGATGTTTGAGGGAAGTGTCATTGCTTTTGACATGTTTGAACCTTGGTGTGAGATTTCGAGCAGTGGCGACATTAGGATGTCACCTGGTGGAGCTAAAATGAAATCGAGGATACAGTGTGGAATCATCTGTTTCTCCAGAAAACAGTTTAATGACAGGTTTCTCTTCATTTTAAATTTTACAAAGACTCAGCCAAGAAACAGACAAGAACAATTCACTACTTTTCCACATAAAAAACTTTCTGGCCATTTTTCTGAAGCGATTTATATGGTTCTAAACTATTGTATGTTTACTATTTTTACATTTTTGGATGGCATCTCTAAAAATTTCTAAGATGGCATCTTAGTAAATTTGTTTCTAAATACTGAATATAATTTTGATGAAAGGAAGTGTCCATTATATTACATGACATTTTAATAGTGATGTTATTTGTGACCTCCTTCCTCTCCTGTCCTTGATTTTTCTCCCGCTTCATTGCCTGAGTGACTGTAAATTTAGAAGACTTTGGTATGTTCATAGAAGAGATGTATAGAGATATTTGCCCAAGAAGCTGTGTCTAGGGGTCAAGGCTACAGGAGAAGGCAGTGACTGATTTAGAGACTGGTACCGAGAAGTGTATGTGAAACCTTGGTACCAGGGACCAGGGTTCAAAGTGAAGGCAACGCACCCAAGTTCCACATTCTTCCAATCAAATTAGTGCAAATGTACTTCCCTGCCTTTGGAATTAGGCTCAGGTGGAATAGGACTGTGACATGGCAGCAGAAGAGGGTAAAATACAAATAGCAAAAGGAATCTTAAGATACGGTATCTTATTCTCCCCTAAAATCACTTAATTGAAATCACCTTAATACAAGGGTCCCAGCTATAAACAAAGAAGTCACTCTAACAGAAGAAAAAAGTTATCACTGTGTAGATTACTTTCTCTTGTACACTTTAGGGGCACTGTAATGCCCATGAGTAATATTTTATTACTGTTGGGATTTCTGGCTATTGATACATTTGCCAAAGTGCCTTTTGAAGTTTTTTATGTACTACCAAAGTGATCTGTTTTTTCAAGTCTTCTTTTTCTTTGTTGAGCACAGCCAAATCAACTAACGTAAACTGTAGGGAAGTTTGTTTTTAATGCTAGTAATCATTACAATGCTAATTATACACTGCCGATTTCCATATGTTCAGTCATCACCTTCTGCTTCAATAAACTTTGATTTCAGTGCCAAAGACCATACTCTCTTTTATTGTCTTGTATTCTTAATGTCTCAATACAAGAAACATCTTAAAGAGTGTGCTGATAATGTAGCCAATAATGCTACATAAATGGTCAAAGCAAAGGTGTGAATTCTTTGTCAAGCATTATTCACTGCCATTGTATTTGCACAGCCTGTGTTGGTGTAAACTGGTCTTCTCCCCTCCCAGTTGCTTAGTTATCTCCTATTTCAAGGCTACCTCTTCACAATGCAGTCGTTTCTACAAATAAAAATCTCTTCGTGAGAACATGGGTTGGCACTGAGTAACTCGCAGTGACTCCCATGTTGTGCACTGAATGTAAGATGACAAACAAGCGGGAGATGAGGATATTTTACACATGATTGAAGGAAAAAAAAATTGGGGATAAGTGTGATTTGTTCATTTCCTCTGTTTGCCTAGAATAACACAACTTTCAAGGTAACTGATGATAACATTGTTTTCAAATGCTGCAGGTAGCCCTGGCGGAGAACCATGTGGAAAGACTTGTTTGGGAGAAAGAGACAATCAGTGGTTGGGAGTCACGCTTTCCAGACAGCCAGGAGAAAATGGATCCATCGTGGTAGGTTATTGGGATTGGTCCACTGATCACATCGTGAGCTCAGATACTCTGGGTGTGACTTTCACATCATTTGGTCTGCTTTTATGTTTTATTCAGACTTGTGGGCATAGATGGAAAAATATATTTTATATAAAGAATGAAAATAAGCTCCCCACGGGTGTTTGCTATGGAATGCCTTCTGATTTACGGGCAGAACTGAGTAAAAGGATCGCTCCATGTTATCAAGGTAAGATGATTTTGATATTAATTGGATCAAGAAAAACAAGCAAATGACTTAATTAAAAAAATTATTTTGAGTGGGGAGGACTGGGGGGGCTTGGATGGTAGTAAAAGATAGAAAATTGTAGTTGAACAATAATTAAAATAAAAAATAAATAAATTTAAAAAATTATTTTTAATTTTAGATACATGGGGAGGGGATCTTTGAAATAGCTGTGTTCTTTTTAACTACTCAAATCATTCTCTCCTTTTTTACTCAGTTGCAGTATTAGCTTTCATAAATATACTTTGTGCTTTTAGGAAATTTTATTGTTTAATTTGAATAATTTTAGAATCTAGTTGATAATTAACCCACTTCTGCATTAAATACATTTTCAGTTCAGTATAAATGAGTCAAATGCTCAGCAAATATAAGACACTTAAAATCATGAAATTACACTGAAAGGGCTGATCAAAAAGGAAATTGCTTAGCTTTCTTGCTTTACCATTAGCTGCAAAGAATATTCGAAACATTCAAGAATAATGGAATCAAATATTTTCCACTTACTATGTCTCTTTTTTTTCAAATTCACATGCTTTTCTTAAAGCAGCAAAGGATTGGTATCTTAAGTTTGAAAGGTTTTCCCATAAAAATTCTAGACTATGCATAGGTAGCATTAACGCATGTAGAGCTAGGACATAAGCAAAACAACCAAATTGGAAGAAGTTCAGGATAAATGTCAGCAGAGTTCTAAACATTATATCTGCAGTGAAACAAATTCTTAAAATATATTTTGGAAAACTCAGCATTAAATATATATACACTCCAGTTTCCAGCTTTTCTAACCAAAATGATTACTCTAATCTCCAAAGAAAATACGTTACAGGACAAAGGTTTGATCACGTAAGTAAATTCAGTTACTGACTCCATTAATATTGGGGTATTTCCTCTCTGGCATTTGATGTCATGGAGAAGCTTATATAGATTCCTGATTTGTCTTTGGATGTCAAGAAGATGCAAGGTGAATTTTAAATTCTTAATTGGGTAAAACTCAGTCTAGGTTTCTGCGTGTTTATTATCTTCTTCTTACTGGTTTATGGTTTGAAACATTTTCACAATAGAATTTTGATTTTTGCTCAGATATGCCTAGCCACATTCTCTAAAATTTCATGATGGCATAAATGTCAGACACCTAAAATTATGGGGAAATTTATAAAAATAGAAAAAGATAGGACCAGGGAAGATATGAAAAGGAGAGAAAAACCATGACACAGTATAGTACTTAGAAATGACTTAGCAATGTATTTAAATTTTCTCATTAGCAAAACCAAAGAGCAAAGATGGGGTCCCGATTCTTATTTTCATAGAGGTTTACTTTGTCAGTTTTTCAGGAGGAGCAAAGCTTTGTCTCCATAGCAAATTCCCAAAGCATCCACCCATTCGTGGGGCCTTGGTAATGAGAGACCCTCTATCTCCACGCAGATCTTGACTTAGTCTGTTACTTTCAGCTGTGCAAAATCTGGGAAGCCTATTTTTTTCTGTTGAGTGTTTAAATGGAGGAACTATGAAAGGATGTTGGGATGAAATGTGTTCAACTTTAGATAACAAGTGGTTCCTGGTTGGTGGTTGCATGTACTGAAAACAGTGAAATTAGACAGTAGACTTAATAGAATTTTAGATGTGGGAGACATTTTGGCAATTGAGCCAAATGCCCTCATTTTACAGAGGAGAAAACTCTGGCCCAGTGACATCATGTAATTTTCTCAGAATCTTTCAGCCCTCTGGTAGCAGAGGGGCCCCACATGCAGATTTTTATATTAGTTCGGATCCCAACTGTCTATTTGCAAATTAACGTGGGCAGTAGTCACTATCTGTGAATGCTTTTTCTTCTCTTTTTCTATCATTGGTCAAGAACTGGTTGGTGGCAGAGCGAGGAGCCTCCATTAAAGTATTTTTTTTCATTGGCGTCCTGCCTAGTCACCTCCTCCACCCCAGCTTTCAGCCCTAGTGGCAAGAAAAGAGAGCGAGCCAGGGGCAGTTAGATGGCTGCCTGGAGCCACATGCAGGAGAAGCCCCTGCTGTGAACCAGAGCTGTGGTGCCCGTAGAGCATCCTCATCAGGCAGGCCCCACCACAGAGCTTCTCAGGGATGCAGGGCGAGGTGCTGGTCCTGCTGATCCACCAGATTTGCCTCAGTGACCAGCAACACCACGGCAAGGATCAGAAGCCTATTTTAAATGGAAACTTGGACTCCTGTCTTATGCATTCATTTAAAAAATTTTTTGAGTGTGTGCTACATGTTCTCCCCACAAAAAAGAGGCAGGGATAAGTATCTTTATGCTCTTTCAAAGGGATAGTTTGAAGGTTAATATGGAAGACATTTGTGGATTTAAATTTAATCAAAGTTACTATTATTTTAAAAATGAAGTAGTGTAAAATACAGACCTTAAATGGTCTATACTTGTTAGGATTTATAAGATAAAAATAGACAAAATCTGCATGATTTTCAATGAAATCCTGAAGTGTTTTTTTTTACTTCATTTTAGATTTTGTGAAAAAATTTGGAGAAAATTTTGCATCATGTCAAGCTGGAATATCTAGTTTTTACACAGAGGTAATAGTTCAAAAAGAGCTGCTATGAATGTTTACATATAGAATTTTAATTCTTCTGAAGACTTAGAAGACTGATGTTATTCTTGAGAGTAAAAACTTTGCAACATCTGAATAATGTTTCTTAAATTAGGAAGTTCAGTATTGCAGCTTTATTTTTACCAGTCAATATTTCACATATATTTTAAGAAAATATTAATATTAGATGGCTGTGCCCCACAAGATCAACTAAAAGTCTATAGTAGAGAATATTATTTCATCAAGGATTTAAAATAAATTAAAGTAGCTGTAGTTATTTATTTTGTTAACTTATGCATTGAAAATATCTAAGTATGTTATTTTTACTTGTTGAGGGAGCAAGGAAGCATATGAATTCACACTTTTCATTAAAACTGTGAGAATTGGGAAATTCAAGAACTTAACCTCTTAAATCAGATATATTCTCAAACACTAGTGTTCTCTTTCTCCCTCTTTAGTAACTAACTCTGTGACTCCCAGTGGAAGATCACAGTTGTACTCAGCCTCTAAGTTCCCAGTCTCCCTTAAACATCAATTATGAATTTGTGAATGTTTTCCGAATCTATGTAGAAAGTCCATATCAAGCCTTGGGTTAACAGTTTCTGTAACTATTACCTACTATGTAAAAAAAAAAAACAGTAATGATTTCTTTAGTGTATTATTTAAATTGACCTTTCTTAAGTTCAGGATTTAAATTGACCTTTTTTTTTGAGTTCAGGATTGTTGAGGAAATTTAGAAATATGTTAAATAGGTTTGAATGCTGAAAGTTTTCGTATATTATTAGACAGCTGTCTGCTCATTCCAGCATTCCCTGTTTCCTTTTCCTAAATTCATATTTGTAATCAAATATACCCCAAATTTCATCGGTCTTTTTCTGAGCTAACATTGTTAAGGAAACTAGTTAATGACTTTTTGCAAATTGAAATAAATTAAGTCTACTTTTTACTCTTTGGCAAAACATGATTATCTCTGTAATGTGCCCTAATGAATTACCCAGATATGATTTACTTTAGTGGAAACCGCATTGCCTTTCTCCTGAAAGCTTACTCTAGTGTTCAGTGCTTCTGCCTTAGATTTCTGAGTCTACTGATGAGTGTGAAGTGAGAGTTTCAGAGTTTCTTCTGTGATTCTACTTTTAGGTGAAAATTCATTAGCTAGCTTCTCTAGCTTTTTATTTCCCTGATGTGTTTTCAAATTCATAAAATGCTCAGATTTCAGAAATTTACTACAAAAAATGTATTCTTGTCACCATTTACTTAAAATGTATATCTGCAAGATGTTTGGGTGGTGAGATTAAACTTTTAAGTGCTGATAACCTGTTTATTTCTTACAGGATTTAATTGTGATGGGAGCTCCAGGATCATCTTACTGGACTGGCTCTATTTTTGTCTACAATATAACTACAAATACATACAAGGCTTATTTAGACACAGACAATCAAGTAAAATTTGGAAGTTACTTAGGTACTGTAACAGTTTGACAAACTCAAATTTGACAAACTCAAACTATAATTTGACAAGCAAATTATAGTCTTTCTTAAAGATACTAGTAATTATAAGTGAGGGAAATTGTATTTTCAAAAGATTAAAATGGCCAGTGGCCATTAAAAAGACAGTTTGTCTCTTAAAGAATACAATAATGAAGCTTTAGTTAACTGCATATTTTATGTATGTAACTACAGTCATCAATATGTAGCTCTTAAACTGGAGCTGCTTCTTTACTGCAAATTTACTGTGTACTCTCTGCAGTAAAACACTCGCAAGCTTGTACCTTTATGTAGTCCACTCATTATTACAAAGATAGCATTATTGAGTGCTTATCATATCCAAGGAAATTACACAGGCACTCTACATGAATTATCTCATTTAATTATATAACGGTGAGTGAGTATCATTCCTTAAAGGATTGACAAAGTCAGACTGTCCACAGCAGTCTACACAATGGGTAACATTGTGAAGCTTACAGGTCTAAAAACAGCTCATTGACCTTTGCCTTCTATGTTCTTAGGATATTTCCCAGAGCTTAACTATTTTTATCTCCTTATTCTTATATTTATTCTTATTCTTGTTTAATAAATTAGCAGTGGGATACTATATAGTCTGTGTTTCAGCAGAAAGACAAGACTTTTCTGGCATTAATTCCCCTGTTATAGGAAAAGGAATGCTTTTCCTATAATTTCTTAGGAAGTACAGATTTGCTTAAACCATATGTACTTCAAATGTGAGCAGCCTAGTCTCAGAAAAAAATTGTAAAAAAAGTCAGTATTATTTTTCCATTGAAACAGAAGGAATTCATTTTCAAACAAGGGGAATTTATTTACCATTCAACATTTACTTGCTTATGGTTGGAGGATATCTTCACATGTTATAAAATGTGACTCAGTGTTAGGCCTTTCATCACAGAATAAAATAAAAATATTTCCCCATTTCTACCATCATAATATGTTATCACAATAGGAACATTTTATGGCAAAAAGTTATAATTTAGGAAACTTTTTACTTAAAGTGTCATATTTTATATACTCTGAAATATTTCCATTGTAATCCTAGAAGCTTGAATGTCCTGATACTGCAGAGACTAACAAACCCAATGTAAAGGGGCTATCTTCGATTTCCAGGACTTGAAAATAAAAAGCCATATGACTAGTTTCATAACACACATTAATAATTGCTTAAAGCATATAATGAATGACCACTTTTGTGTATTTCTATGCTAAATATTCTTAGAACTGTTCAGTGTAGTCATTTTGTATTCAGTTTCATTTAATTCTGAGTGGCTGTATGATAATATATATATTTTACCCATTGCAGTCTATTTCACTCATACTTGTTTCCATTTTGTTAAAGGGTACTCGGTCGGAGCTGGTCATTTTCGGAGTAGGCACACTACCGAGGTAGTTGGAGGAGCTCCTCAACATGAACAGATTGGAAAAGTAAGAACTACATTTTTATAGTTATTTCTTTTTTTTTTAAATTAATTTATTTATTTTTAGAGAGGGGAAGGGAGGGAGAAGGAGAGAAAGAGAAACATCAGTGTGTGGTTGCCTCTCATGTGGTCCCCACTGGGGACCTGGCCCGCAACCCAGGCATGTGCCCTGACTGGGAATCAAACTTGCGATGCTTTGGTTCACAGCCCACGCTCAATCCACTGAGTTACACCAGCCAGGGCGTATATTTATTTCTTTACAAGCGTTCAAATACATTGCATGACAGAAGGAGATATTCAAGGAGGAACTGCAAAAATCCTAAGGAATGAAAGCTACATATGATGAGAAGTATGCTACATTTAGTGGAGTTGCTGAAAGTTGTATGGCTTTTAGATAAACGTTAGCAGAGAAGCTTTAAGTAAAATTATATAAGTCAAATGAAGCTTTTCTTTCTTATGAGTAAATTGTTTTTGGAGAGAACTATCTTAAGATGTTAGAAAAACATATTTATTGGTTAACAAGTTTATAGCTAAAGGGAAATTGAGGCAGCTGCATGTGTAGTGGTAAGAGGAGAAAGAATAAGATGTTATTTCTGGTTTGAGTTTTTGTCCCATTGTTGTGTAAATGTCACTAAATTTTTCTGAGCCTTACTTTGAAAGTGAGGCTCACCATGCTTTCTGTGCTTCCTCTCAAGGATCCACAAGGTAGTTCCCAGGAAGTTAGTTGTGCACAGAAGGCATGCTAATCTGAACATGGTTTCCTAAACTTGTGGTATCACTGTGAAAAGGGTTTTTAAAAAATACATTAAAGCAATTACAAGTTATGAAAATTAATGTTTTGACCAAATAAAGACTCTTTTAGTGGGATAGCAGTTGAACTTTTTCTAAATCTTTTTCCAATTACAGGCATACATATTCAGCATTGATACAAAAGGACTAAATATCTTATATGAAATGAAAGGTAAAAAGGTAATATGTCTCTACATTTGTTATCACTGAGAGCCTTTGGAAATAACCCTACAATTGTTGCAACAACTGGATCTGGTTTGCTTTGGAGCAGCTTGGCTCTTATTTTGGCGCTTCTGTCTGTGCGGTGGACCTCAACGCAGATGGCTTCTCCGACCTTCTCGTGGGGGCGCCTATGCAGAGCATCATCAGAGAGGAAGGAAGGGTGTTTGTGTACATCAACTCCGGCCGGGTGAGTCTGGTGACCCCAGAACTGGGAGCCACCTATGGGGTTATGTTTGGTACTTACTCCAGAGTTCCGAGACTATAGGTTTTTAGTTTTATTGTACTGATACTCTAAAAATGAAATGGAACATGGTGATAAATGGGCAGCTGTCCCATTCTGATATTCCAGAAGTAGGAGATCAGTTGTTCTAGAGTTAGCTCATAGTTGTTATGTGTTCCCTCCAACAGGTGAAGCTTCATTCAGTTTTTATTATGACAGAAATCTAATGTGAAAGAGTGATATTTATGTCCCACAAAATGTGGATTTCTTATTGCAGTGAATGTCCCTATATGTAATTTAATAATTATAAAATATTACTAGAAGCAGAAAATAAAATTTCAGTTTCTTGATTTGACAATTGGAAATGACATTTTTTTTAAAGATTTTATTTATTTATCTTTAGAGGGAAAGGGAAGGAGAGAGGGAGAGAAATATCAATGTATGGTTGCTTCCTGTGCATTCCCTACTGGGAACTGGCCTACAACCCAGGCATGTGCCCTGACTGGGAATCGAACCGTGATCTCTTGGTTCACAGGCCCGCACTTAATCCACTAAGCTACACCAGCCAGGGCTGGAAATGACATTTTTTAAAAATTTTATTTGTTTAGTTAGAAAGAGGGAAGGGAGGGAAAAAGAGAGGGAGAGAAACATCCACATGTGAGAGAAACGTCAATCAGTTGCCCCCCGCATGCGCCCTAACCCAACCAGGGCCCTGGCCCACACCCCAGGCACTATGCTCTGACTGGGAATCGAACGAGACACCTTGTGCTTTGTGGGATGATGCTCATCCACTGAGCCGTGTCAGTCAGGGCAAGACATGTTTTGATAAAATGTTAATTTGCACAGTTAGTATAGATTATACTCTTGATAAGAATATAAAATTGACATATTCTAAAGTGGGTATAATAGTTACAGAAATACATAATTGCTGCTTATTGTTGAGATTTTCATTATGGGGAATATTTTGGAGTAGAAACTGAATCCTTGGCAGGTCAATTAAAAGAGTTCTGCTGGCCTTCTCTTGCCGGTTTATCTTCCTGGCATTAAATCAAAGTAAAGAATTTATAAGGGCTTTAATGAGGTCTTTTTGGCCTGCCTTTGATTTAAGAGCAAGAATTGGTTTGTGAGAACATTAGTTCATTTCTTAAGGCACTGAATTTTCAGTCAGAATTCAACAAAGTAAAATCTGTTTCACAAAGGTATTTGTAATCTTATTTAATCAGTGATTTCCCAGTATTTAATAAATTTCTATGTTAAGCATCAGACTAAACTTTTTAAATTTTAGGAAAGGACATAGTCTTATGAAACTGAGAGATTCTGAAAGTTCCAGGTGTAGAGCAGTTATTTATGCATTGGAATTTTCTTGATTGTGTTTCAATCTAAACTTAACAGTAAAAGCGTATTGTCTACAAAGTGATCATATCACACTAATGTGATATCAGATATTATTCTTTTCCTTGCAGAGATAATTTCATTTTTCCCTACTCATAAATGAGTAGGCATTATACTAGCTACATCCTCATTGTGCATACTTCTCTTCCCCTTCTCTTTCAATTACACTTTTTGAGAATAGTTTAAACAATATCATATCTACCTAAACTAAGGCAATATAGGACCTTTTTTCCCATTGAAATCTAAGCAATCCCAATATGAAAACAGATAAACGTGGAGTTCCTTTGCTTGAAGGAGCCCTACCCGCAGGTCTGCCTGTTTGTGCTTTCCTCACACCTACCCTGAGGCACCACTTCAAACACTGGGGTTAATTCCATAATTCATTTCAGCTTTGGGAACCTGCTCTAGCATAGATTATTCTTCATTTGTTCCCTTTTAACTTCCTGTTTTATACCTCTCTAAAAAGGCACTAAGCACTGCTACAAAGGCACTGTGGTATATACTTATTAGTTTGGTTTGCTAATATCTGTTGGAACGTGGGCACTGTGGGGAAAGGGATCAGCTGTCTCATTCCCTGCTGTTTCCTCAGGGCCTGAAAGAGTCCTGGACAGGGTGCTCAGTAATTGTTTTTGAATGAGCTCAAGACAGAATGGTACTTGAATGAATATGGCTTCCACCTACTTCCACTGAAGTAGCTCTCAGGGGGCCCCCAGCGAATTCTTGGTCACCATTCTCGGTGACTGGAGAATACTTAAAGAAGAATGATTACTACTTTTGGAAACTCTCCCCTGGAACTTCAATGCCATTGAGTTTTCTTAGGTCTGTACCTTCTCATTCTCATAGGATTCTCTTCTGCCTTTTGCTCTTTAAATTAGGCATTTCTCTGGGATCAAAATAAGTAGAGGGTTTTTTTGTTGTTGTTGTTGGAAAGTAAAAGGTGAAGGGCACTTGCTAAGGGGAAGAATATAATTGTGTTTAAGGAGTGATGAGTAGACTTATTTGAGAAGGGGTAAAGGGTCAATGGCGAGTAAGTAGCACAGGAATTTTTTTTCCCTGCAAGGGAGTGACATGATCAAGTTTAGAGGGTCTGGCAGCTGTTATTGCAACACTATTGAATGTCTTATTATAACTCATCTTCTAACTTCAGACATAGCAGTGGACCAGTCCGTGTCCCATTACTGCTGGGAAAAGGTTCCAAAGGCCAGCTTCAGTAGCATCACTCCTCAACTCAGAAACCTTAAGTGGCTTCCTCTTGTCCTTTAAATTGAGAGTCAGTTCCCCGCAGCACTCACTGCCTCACCCCACAAAGCTCCAATCTCACCTTTTCAGACCCATTTATTATACATACTCTTCAGTATAGCCACATCCTTTGGAATTCATGTTTTGCTGGTAATTTTCTCTGTATATCCAAATTATACTCATCCTTCAGTAGCCACCTTGAATATCATTTATAAAATCTCTCCTAGCTCTCAAAATTAGACATGTTCTCCTTGCTTCTTCATATTGCAAAGCAGTCTGTACTTCTAAGTCATCCACATACTTGTGCTTAGCCCTCCTGCAACTCTGGGCTTCTTCAGGAAAGGAAGTGTGTTGTATAAACACACTGCTTTGTCCCCTTTCACCAGTTCATTCTTTGCACCGTGCCGTGCCTTCAATAGGAACTCGATATTTGCTAAATTGAGTTATCAAAATGATTTATTGGATTTTCAAAGCTAGAGATCATGAGTTTGACAATTTGTTGTATCCTCTGAGCTCTAATCATACTATTATGTGTTGGCATGTACTTGATAAATATTTATTGAATTGAACTGAGATGTGTGTACTAAAGCTCAGTCTGTAGTTTGTCCAATTTGTTTAAAGCATTAGAAAAAATCCATATCCAATTACAACAGTAAATCATGTGTAAAGTTGTCAGGGAGTGTTATAATGACACCTTTCTCCCCTTTTCTGTCTAGGGAGCAGCAATGAATGAAACGGAGACAGAGCTCATTGGAAGTGACAAATATGCTGCAAGATTTGGGGAGTCTATAGTTAATCTTGGTGACATTGATAATGATGGCTTTGAAGGTAATTAAAAGTATCCAACTTGTTACTTGATTTCCACTCTTAAAATGGTACATGGAAGAGAATATGTTTGCAGTTTCATGTTGTTTGTCTTTCTGTATAAAATGGAACCAGAATGGTATGTTGAGTTGTTTTATTTTTAGTCTTACACCTGACTTCTCAGTTGTTAGCTATAGCTTCTTACCATTGTTAATAAAGGATGATATTCAACACACCTTATGTTGTTGATTCTAAGCCACCATTGGTTGTGAGTGGCATTTTTGTGCCCCTAAAAATGCTATAAAGTTGTGACCCACCATTTTTTCTATTTTGAAAAGGATTCTGATTTTAGAAATGTTAAAATGGGAAAAAGTGTATATCATAGACTCATTGGACCATACTCTTTAACTATCAGTACAGAAAAGACACTGACAGAACCCACTGGAGGCTGGCTGCAGAGCTGGAGCAAGGTTCTGGAGGTTCTTTGCTTTGCAAGAAATTCCTTGTTCCTTTTAAGATGCATTCAAATTTAAGTTGCTGTCAATGTAAAATAAACTATATATATATAGTTTTTATATAGATAAACTATATACATATATCATATATACACAAACTGTATACATATATCATATATATACACACACACATATATATATATGAGACTCATCATAATGGCAAAACAAAAACTGATGGTAGATACACAAATAATGAGAAAGGAATATAAACATAACACTAAAGAAAGTCATCAAGCCACAGGAGAAGAAAGCAAGAAAAGAGGAAAACCAAGTTTTGTGGCTGGTGCATTGTGGGAGGATTTGAGGGATCCCAGGATTGAATCTGGAGCGGTGGTGAGGGTACAACTAGCAGGCTGAGGGATAGTGGCTATTTAGAAACTGATACAGAACAACTTGAATGATGGAATAGATGGTACTATCATAACTGTCTATTGGCTGGGGATTAGCCCTGCTGTTGAAGTGCTTGTCTCCACCAGCCTTCCCTGTTAAAATTTGCTGTTTTCAGTTTAGCACTCATTGATAACCAAAGCTGTTAAAACGGCATAAAATGATGAATGGGTTTGAGAGAGAGAGTGTGTGATTCCTAGAGCAAATAAGCATATGATCCTTATTTTCAGAGCTAGAATTTTGTCTGTCTCTTGCCATGGTTATTGACAATTGGTATGTGGTAATATGAGGTCCAATCTTACATGTATACTGGAAATTCGTGGAATGAGTACTATAAATTCTCACTTCCTTAATTTCTTCTTATGCCTAAGTGCTTCATATATAAGTGCTTCTGCTTTAAATGTCTAAAATATTACTCTGCAAGGAGAAAGTTGGTGGGTTGTTGAACGTACACTTTCAGTGAACCCTAGTAAGTGGAAGAGAGTATGATTTGCTATACAAACATTACAATTTCTGGAATTTTCTTACTCTATTAAAAACAAAAGGAGCTAAGTATATGTAGATATTTTATGGTTATGATTACACAAATAACATTTTACCTTAAAACTTTTTAATAAAATATGATAGATGTTTTGAGTTAATTTTTATGTATGGTGTAAGAAAGTGGTCTAGTTTCATTCTTTTGCATGAAGCTGTCCAGTTTTCCCATTGCTATTTATTACTGGTTCTCCCCACTGTATATTCCTAAATCAATTAACCATATATGTGTGGGTTTATTTTTGGAATCTCTTCTATTCCAGTGATCTATGTGTTTGCTTTTATGCCAGTATCATACTCTTGATCACTAGACTTTTTAATACTGTTTGAAATCAGGGAGCATGATGCCTCTGGCTTTGTTTTTCTTAAGATTGTGGCTTTGTTTTTCTTAAGATTGCTTTGACTATTCAGGGTATTTTGTGCTTCAATACAAATTTCAGAATTTTAAAAAAATTCTATGAAAAATCACCACTGGAATTTTGCTAGGGATTGCAATGAATCTGTAGATTGCTTTCAGTAGTATGGACATTTTAACAACATTAATTCTTCCAAGTCATGAGCATGAACTACCTTTCCATTTATTTTTGTTATTTTTTTAAACCAATGTCTTAAAGTTTTCAGTGTATAGGTCTTTCATCTCTTTGGTTAAATTTATTCCTAGGTATTTTACCTACTTTTTGAAATGTAATTGTAAATGGGATTGATTTCTTAACCACTATTTCTAATAATTTGTTAGTGTATAGAAAAAACAACAGAATTTTGTGCATTGATTTTGTACTCTGCAACTTTACTGAATTTATTAGTTCTCATAGTGTTTTGGTGGAGTCTTTAGGGTTTTTTTTATATATAAAATCATATAATCAGCAAATAGTGATAGTTTTACTTCTTGTCAATTTGAATGCCTTTTTAAAAAAATATATTTTATTTATTTACTTTTTTTAGAAAGGAGGAAGGGAGGGAGAAAGAGAGGGAGAGAAACATCAGTGTGTGAGAGATACATTGATCAGTTTCCTCTCACACGCCCCCAACTGGGACCTGGCCTGCAACCCAGACATGTGCCCCAACTGGGAATCTAACCTGAGACCTTTCAGTCTGTAGGCCTGTGCTCAGTCCACTGAGCCTCACCAACCAGGCCAGATGCGTTTTTTTTCTTTTGCTTGCCTTATTGTTCTGGCTAAGACTTCAGTACTATGTGAAATAAAAGTGGCAAAAGTGGACATTCTTGAATTGTTCCTGATATTAGATGAAAAGTTTTCAGCTATTCGCCATGGACTGTGAGGTAGCTATGGGCTTGTCATATATGCTGAGGAATGTTCCCCGAAGTCCCACTGTGTTGTGCATTTTAATCACAAATCTATGTTGAACTTTGTCAAATGCCTTTTTTTTGGCATCTACTGAGATGATCATACGATTTTTATCCTTGGTTTTGTTAGTTCAGTGTATCCTCTTGATTGACTTGTGTATGTTAAACCATTGTTTCATCCCTGGAATAAATCCTACTTGGTCAGAATGTGTGATTCTCTTAAAGTACATTTGAATTTGATTTGCTAATACCGAATAGAAGATTTTTGTATCTATGTACATCAGGGATATTGGCCTGTAATTTTTTTTTGTGTGTGTGGTATTCTTGTCTGGTTTTGGTATCAGGATACCTTCCAAGTTTTTTGAAAGAGTTGAGAAGGATAGGTGTTAAATCTTCGTTTAACATTTGGTAGTCTACCAGTGAAGCCACCTGGTTCTGGCCGTCAGTTTCTTGGGAGGTTTTCGATTACCAGTACTGTCTCCTTACTAGTAATCAGTCTATTCAGATTTACTGTTATTTCATGTTCAGTTTTAGATGATGGTGTGTTTCTAGAATTTATCCATTTCTTCAACATGTTGGCATGTAATTGTTTATAGTAATCTCTTATGATCCTTTTTATTTCTTTCGTTGACCCCATGGGTTGTTCAGTAGCAGGTTATTTGCTTTATATGTATATGATTTTTTTTCAGTTTTATTCTTTTAATTGATTTCTAGTTTCATACCATTGTAGTTGGAAAAGATGTTGGATATGATTTGGGTCTTAAATTTATTAAGACTTCCTTTGTGGCTTAACTTATCTCATCTGGAGAATGTTTCATTTGTACTTGACAAGAATCTATATTCTGCTGTTCTTGGGTGGACTGTTCTATATATATCTAGTGAGTCTATCTGGTCTAATGTGTTATTTAAAACCCATGTTTCTTATTGATTTTCTGTCTGGTAATCCTTCGCGTAAGTGGGGTATTATAGTTTCCTACTATACTATTGTATGCTGTCAGTTTCTCCCATGAGGTCTGTTAATATTTGCTGTATATATTTAGGTGCTCTTATATTTGCTGCATAAATATTTACAAATATTATCTCTTCTTGTTGGATTTACCCTTTTATTATTATGTAATTCCATTCTCTGTGTTCAATTACAACATTTGCTTTAAAGTCTATTTTCTCTGACATAAATATAGCTACTTCAGCTTTCTTTTGGTTTCCATTTACATGGCCCATCTTTTTCCATTCCTTCCCTTTCGGTCTGTGTGTGTTCTTGCATCTGAAGGGAGTCTCCTTATAGACAGCATATAGATGGATCTTTATTTTTTTAAATACACTGAGCCACTCTTTTGATTGGAGAAGTTAGTCCATTTACATTTTAAGCATTTATTGATAAGTACTTACTTACCACCTTTTTGTTTTTTTGTAGTTTCTCTCTGTTCCTTTCCTCTTTTCTTGCTTTCTTCTCCTGTGGCTTGATGACTTTCTTTAGTGTTATGTTTATATTCTTTTCTCATTATCTTTTTGTGTATCTACCACCAGTTTTTGCTTTGCTATTATGAAAAGTCTCATATATAACATCATATATATGTATATATACACATATGTATATAGATATAGTTTATTTTAAGTTGATAGCAACTTACATTTGAATGCATTTTAAAACTACATTTTTACTCTTCCATGTTTTGCATTTTTGTTATAACAATTTACATTATTTTATTTATTTCTTAACTAATTATTTTCATTATTTTTATTACTTATGTTATTTAACTTTCACACTATCTTTATGTTATTAATCCACTACCTTTACTATATATTTACCTGCACCTGTGAAATTTATGCTTTCATATGTTCTCTTGTTACTAATTCCCTTTCATTTCAGTTTAAGTCCCTTTAATATATTTTTGTATGGGGAATTTAGTTGGTGACAAACTCTTTTAGCTTTTGCTTGTCTGGAAAACTCTTTTTCTTTCTTTCAATTTGGAATGATAACTTTGCTGGGTAGAGTATTCTTGGAAGATTTTTTTTCCTTTTAGCACTTTATCATGCCACTCCCTTCTGGCTTGCAAAATTTCTACGAAAAATCTGATAGCCTTATGGGGTTTTCTTGTACATAGTTTTTTTTTTTCTCTTGCTATTTTTGGTGTCCCTCATTTTCTTTAGTTTTTGACATTTTGATGACAGCAGTTCCTTAATAATGTCATTTTATTCGGTGTCATTTTGTTATAACATTGCTGAGGAAAAAATTGATTTCCCGCTGGGGCCACTGTTTGTGTGGAGTTTGCACATTATGCTGCCTACTCGCGTTTCCTCCCACATCCCAAAGATGTTCACGTTAGGTTAATTGGCATGCCTACATTGTCCCATACTGAGTGAGTGTGGGTATGTTTGTGAATTCTTGTGAATTGTGATCTGGGACTGGAATAAATGAGTTGGAAAAGAATTATTTTATTCTTTTTCATTCACCTTTATTAAATGTATGTATAGCTCACATTAATTTCAATGTTTAATATTAGAATTATTTAGGGGTCTTTATTTAGAAGTTTGGTGATGTTTTTGTAACCAAAAATATGCAGTAGGAACTTAACTCTTGCTTATATGAATTAGCCTATGGGAAAATTGGTTTTGTTCTACTTAGTTTTACTTAAAGTCCCAGTTTCCAAGAATCTATCAACACCATTAAGTGAGGACTTACTGTATGAGATGTCTTCACATGGATCTCTTTGGATTCATCTTTTTGAAAGTGTGTGAGCTTCCTGGATCTGGACGTCTTTTTCCTTCCCCATGTCAGGGAAGTTTTCAGTCATAATTTCTTCAAACAGATTTTCTTCCCTTTTCTCTGTCTTCTCACTCAGGGGCACTTACAATGCAAATGTTGTTTTGCTTAATATTATCCTATAGGTCCCGTAGGCTATCTTCACGTTTTAAAATTCTCTTTTTCTTTTTGCTGCTGCATTTAGGTGAGTTCTACTGCCCTGTATTTTAGCTCCCTGATCCTTTCTTCTGCCTCATCCAGTGTGCTGTTAAACCTCTCGAGTGTATGTTTCATTGCACTTATTGTGGCTTAGGTTTGGTACCTTCTTATATTTTCTGTCCCTCTGTTGAAGTTTTCACTGTGTTCATTCATTCTTCTCCCAAGTTCAGTGAGCATCTTTCTGATCATTACTTTGCCTTTTATCAGATAAATCACTTATATCCATTTCATTAAGATTTTCTTTGGAGGTTTTAGCTTATTTTGTTTGGAATATATTTGTGTTTCCCAATTTCGAATGCTTTTTTGTTCTTTATGTATTTGACAAAAAAGCTACCTCTGCCTGTCTTGAAGGAGTGGCCTCATATAGATTAAAAAAACTTGTCATTCAGCCTTGCCCTATCTCTTTTTTTTCCCTGAATCTTTGTGATTGTCTAAGCAGCCTGATTTATTTCTGATAGTTGTTGAGGGTATGCTAAGACCTGTCGGTGTTCTGAAGGAAGGAATCTCTGTCAACACTTTATTTTGGGCTGAACAGAAGTGAGACCCTCAGGTCATGGCTTTGAAATTATGCCCATGTATATAGTCCCGTGGGATCACAGTAGCAAACCCTGCTGGCCCCAAAGCAGGCAAACTGGATGTGTTCCCTGGGTGACAGTTGCAAAAATCAGGGCTCTGGACAAGTATCCAAAGCTCTTTTCTGAGAGGTGCCAGCAAGTTGTATCAAGTCCTGGGGTGAGCACAGAGATGGTGCCCCTGACCTATGTTCCTGAGAGCACCTCTGTAGCCTCTAGGTGTGTGGGAAAACTGAGGACTGCCCCTTGGGCTGAAGCTCCAGGATGAGGAAACAAGCTTTTTTCATAGAAAGACTGGAATTGTGTTTCAGTCTGTCTGTTTTCAAGAACTATCTCTCTGATTGTTATGGTCCTGTGAGACTGAGGAATGCCAGAACACAAGCCACAACAGCCAGGTGACCAAGACTTTAGCAGGGCATGAGAAATGTAGAAACTGAACACACTTACCAGCTTTAGCAGGCAGTGACCATTTGTTCCTGCTGACTGCAGCAGAGCAGCAGGGGAATGCAGGCACCGTGCATACCTGCTGATGTTAGCAGGGCAGCTGGAGAGTTCAGGGGTGGGGTGCCACTGGCTTTGGCAGGGCAGTGGGAGCAAGCAGGAACCCCTGCCTGCCCTAGCAAGGTAGAGCGACAGTACACAAATGGTGCCGAGTGGCACCTCCTTCCCAGGGAGTCTCAACAGGCCCCTGCCCTCTGGTAGACTCTTTAAGATTAGCAAATGGATTCCCCTCAAAAGAGATAAAGCACTTCTCAAACTGCTGCTTTGGCACTGGGCCCCATGGAGATGGAGTTCATACAAGCCCTTGAAGAGCTGTATCTCAGTTCCCTACAGCCCCTTCAGTCTCCTGGCCATAAGCCTCATTGTTTCACAGAATTGGACATTTTGGGGGCTTGTCTCTCAGTGTGGGTTCCAAGTGTTGGGGTTCTTGCATTGGGAAACAAACTCCTCACTTCTCAAGCAGAAGCTCCTGCTTTCTGAGATTCCTCCCAATAGTGGATCACTGCGCCAGGGGTGGGGTTTTTGGCAAGATGGTTCTCTGTCTCTCTTACCTGTCTCAATGTGGCACTTTTATCCTTTATTGTGGAGGAGCTGTTCAGCTAGTGTTCAGGAATTATTTCCTATGTAACCGTACATTTAGTGTGTCTGTGGGAGGAAGTGAGTTCAGGATCTTCCTGCACTGCCATCCTGACTGCCCCTCCTCCTATCACCTCTACTGTTAATGATTGCACCCAGTGTGGTGTAGTGATGCAGAGCACAGGCTTTGGAGCTGGAGTCCCGGCTCCACTGCACCTGGTTCTGTGACCTTGAACAAGTTATACCCTGTGCCTCGCTTTCCTTATCAGTTAAAACTGGGGTTCTTAAAGTATTTATTTCATACATTAATATGTAAACACTATATGTGTTAGTTGACATTAAGGTTATTATGGTTATAGTAATGATAATTATTTATAATAACTGAGTGAAATAAATGAAATATTCAGATGAAAAATAAAAACAGTTGTCAAATATCTCAGTGTTTGTTCTGTATGTAGTGTCCCAAATTGAGTTGCATAAACATTCTGTATGTATTTGTGTATGTGTGTATGGCAAGAGTTTGGATCTCTATATAAAATAACCAAGACTGAATATACACAAATGTCTTCTGCTTGGAATTTAATTGATCTGGGTCTTCTCTTATATTTCAGCTGAAAAGGTTCATCTGTATTGTTTTAAGATATTTGTCTCAAAATAGATCACTAGTGCTAATAACTAATACTACAAGAATTTCAGTGTATCAGGGAGTTCCGGCCAAGATGGAGGCATAGGCATAAATGCTTCACTCAAAAAAAGGATAACAACCAATTTAAAAATAAAACACAACCAGAACTGCCAGAAAATCAAACTGTATGGAAGTCCAACAATCAAGGAGTTAAACATTGATCCAGACTGGTAGGAGGGGCGAAGATTGGGACAGAGAGGATGCACAGCAAGGCAGCAGACCGGGGGTGAGGGTAACCCCACATTTGTGTGGGAAAGAGGGGAAGAACAATGGGGGAGGGAGACAGACTGCTGAAACTTTGAGTGAGAGAAACTAAAGACTCAAAACCTCTGGCTATAAAATTTTGTGGGGGTTATGGTGGTGGGAGAAACCCCCAGTCTCACAGGAGAGTCTGTGGGAGAGGCCCACAGGGTTTTAGAATGTACACAAGCCCACCCACCTGTGAATCAGCACCTCAAAGGGCACAATCCTCTTGTAGAAAGTGAGGGAGAAGAGCAGAGCAAGTGGTATTGTTTTCTTTCTGACCCCTCACCCACAGTCAGCACCACAACACAGCCACCACAACACAGTGAAAAGGATTGCCTGCCCCTAGCAAATACCTAAGGCGCCATCCCTTACAATAAAACAGGTGCACCAGGACAAAGAAATATGGCCCAAATGAAAGAACAGATCAAACTCCAGAAAAAGAGCTAAGCAATGAAGATAGACAACCTACTGATGCAGAGTTCAAAACACTGGTATTGTGAACCATGCTCACAGAATTGATTGAACTCAGTCATAAAATGAAGAAAGAAATGAAGGCTATACAAAGAGAAATAAAGGAAAATATACAGGGAATCAACAGTGAAGGGAAGGAAACCAGGACTCAAATCAATGATTTGGAAAAAAAGGAAGAAATAAACATCCAACCAGAACAGAATGAAGAAACAAGAATTCAAAAAAAATTAGGAGAGGCTTAGGAACTTCCTGGGACAAATTTAAACATTCCAACATCGAATCATAAAGGGTGCCAGAGGGAGAAGAGGAAGAGCAAGAAATTGAAAACTTATTTGAACAAATAATTAAGGAAAACTTCCCCAATCTGGCAAAGGAAATAGACTTCCCAGAAGTACAGGAAGGTCAGAGAGTCCCAAAGAAACTGGACCCAAGGAGGAATACACCAAAGTACATCATAATTACATTACCCAAATTAAAGGTAAGGAGAGAATCTTAAAAGCAGCAAGAGGAAAGGAGAGAGTTACCTATAAAGGAGTTCCCATAAGACTATCAGCTGATTTCTCAAAAGAAACCTTTCAGGCAAGAAGGGGCTGGAAAGAAGTATTTGAAGTCATGAAAGGCAAGGACCTACATCCAAGATTACTCTATCCAGCAAAGCTATCATTTAGAATGGAAGCGCAGATAAAGTGCTTCCAGATAAGGTCAAGTTAAAGGAGTTCATCATCACCAAGCCCTTATTATATGAAATGTTAAAGGGACTCATCTAAGAAAAAGAAGATCAAATACTATGAACAATAAAAGGACAGCAAACTCACAACTATCAGCAACTGAACCTAAAAAAAAAAAAACAACAACAAAAACTAAGCAAACAACTGGAACAGGAAGAGAATCACAGAAACAGATCACATGGAGGGTTGTTAGTGGGGATGGGGAGAGAGAGAGTGGGGGAAAAGGTACAGGGAATAAGATGCATAATTGATGGGCATAAAGTAGACAAGGGGGGTTAAGAATAGTATAGGAAATGGGGAAGCCAAAGAACTTATATGTACAACCCATGGGCATGACCTAAGGGACGGTGGGGGGATGATGCTGGAGGGAGGGGGGTTCAGGGAGGAGGGAGATAAAAGGGGACAACTGTAACAGCATAATCAATAAGATATACTTAAAAAAAGAATTTCAGTGTATCAACAGCTTCATAATCCAGACTTGTTATCTTTTACATATTATCACCAAGTATCAAGGTTTAGAATTCTAGTTACTGAGAAGTAGCCACAATGATTGAAGTATGTACCTAGCCCTGATTCAGGAAATTGCTAACTGGTCTTATCTTTAGTGGCTACAGGGTAGTTCTCCAACCACTCCCTTTCTTGGCCTTCTTCCTCTCCTCTTCTTTTTCTTCTTCTTATGCTTCCCTGTTATGTTCCCATGTGCATTTAGTGTGCACACATACAGCTCCAGGTATTCCAAACTAATTTCCAGTCTCCTCATGTGCCATGCTGCATCTTGCTCCTCTGCTGTTGCACGGGCTGCTTGCTCTGTCTAAACATCTTTTCCCTTTTGGCCACCTGACTGTGCCTTATCATTGCTTTAGTCTGAGCTTGGACATCATCTATGAGAAGTCTTCCCTGATTTCCATCACCTTCTTGTATGTTGCCTTATGATTCTGTTTTTACTTGCTCTTCTTCCCCACTACACTATCAGTTCCTTTTTTGTAACTGCCTGGTCTTGACAGTTTCTAGCAAATGCTTGGAATACAGTAGGTGCTCAGCAGTTATCCACTGACTGAACAAATGAATGGGCATATTTATGTATGAAAATTTAAAATAATTTGTACAAGTCAAGGAGGGTAGGCTTAGTAGGTCTAAACAAAGTAAGTATAAGGTGTGTCAATCAGTTACTTTTAGATAAAAATAGAAAAATTTTTGCAGTTTTAAAATTGCACAGGATTTGGCCATGCCCAGTGTGGGTCAGCTGGTTGGGCATTGTCCTGCAAATGAAAGGTTGCCCGTTTGGTTCCCTGTCAGGGCGCATGCCTGTATTCCGGGTTCGGCTTCCAGTCAGGGTGTGTACGAGAGGCAAGCGAGCGCTGTTTCTCTCACATGGATGTTTGCCTCCTTCTCTTTCATCCTCCCTTCCCCTATGACTAAAATTAAATAAAAATCTTACAAAAATACAAATAAAATTGTGCAGTATTTGGCCTAAAGTTGTATATTAAAGATGATTTTATTTGCATTGATATAGCAGCCAAAAGTGACCACTGCAGTTGTTAAAAAGGTTTTAGATCTGATGAACAGGGATAAGAAATGAATATCATAAAAGCAAACTTTCTCTATATTAGGTGTCTATTAAAGTAATAATAAAACATTGCATATAAACAAATAATATGAATATACCCAAATAAATAGACATAATACTTAGTAAATAATGAAATGCTCTTGGAACTGTAGAATTCTTCCTCTATGTACTATACATTATAGCACATAAGCAACCATGTCATTCATAGTTTCTCTTTTCTCTTGGCTTTTTTTTATGTGAGTTGATCAAATCTTATTTTCTCCTGGTATCAATCTGATGTGAATCTCAAAGTCAGAAAGGTGATGCAGTCATTATTTTATAGAGCAAATTCATTTTCGGAAATCTTGGGGAGAGTGTGTGTGGATACCCTGAATAAATACTTTAATTACTTTCATTGGAACAGCAGTTACTTTAGAAGTTATTTTGCAAACAAAGTAAAGCCTACAATTCAAGGATTCTTCGGTTATGCCTTTTGTAGGTGATGTCAGTTTTCTACGTGCTAGGTGCTGCTCTGAACACTTCAGATGAATAACGTCTTTCAATGGGAGCAAGTCCTCTTATGATCCTGTGTTACAGGTGAAGGAACAGATGAGACAGGTTAAGAATCGAGTCCAGTGTAACAGCACAGCGGCAGTGCTGGGCTCTGGCTCCAGAGCCCGTGCCCTTGACCATGCTGTTAGGCTGCTTCTCAGACCCATTCACTCTGCTTCTTCCTTGCACCCACTGTTCTGTGCGACCCTGAATATTGTTGTCATGGTGTTAGTATTTTGTCATTTTTTTCTGTCTAATGAGAAAATGAGGAATTTCTTATATTATGTGGTATAAATTAAAGAGCATGAAGGTTAGTTTACAAAGTCGCATTCTTTGTATCAAGAATTTATGTGTCCACCATTTAAATTCTTGAACAGATGTTGCTATCGGAGCTCCACAAGAAGATGACTTGCGAGGCGCTATTTATATTTACAATGGCCGAGCAGACGGGATCTCACCAACCTTCTCCCAGGTAGGAGGAGACAATTCTATTTTCAAAAGAAGTCTTAGCAATAAAAGCTTCTTTATATTTTCTACTGTTAATGTAGACTTATTTTTCTTAATTTTCTCATTCAAATACTTAATATTCTGTTCTACCATTTTTTATCATTATAATACATGGTCTTATTTTTAACAGCAATAAGAAGTCTTTGGAACCATTTTTTCCATAAATAAGAGTTCTAGTTCACTTCCATTCCAATTGTCTTTGACCTATTAAAGATTTCTCTTCTGCATTTCATTAAATTTATGTTCTGAGGTAATATCTGTATGATTCCAAATAAGCCCATTTGGATTTGATTAACTGTGTCCTGCCCTGTGGCCGAAGTCCCATGTTTCATGGAGATCGCACAGGGAGAGCAGACACGCACGGGATACGCCGTGTTCCTTTCGCTGCAAAGCAGTGAGGCAACAGCACTTTAATAAGGTTCTCTGATCTAACTCTGACTTCACTTTCATGTTTTAAAACACAGGCCATTTCAGTGCATAGGAAAAAGCCACATACACATGCAGAGAAGAAAAGCTTTTCCAAAGATACTTTTATGGAAACATTAGTTATACTGTTATATCTGATTAGATAAAAATAGGCAGGTGGCTTTCCATATTTAACATGAAAGATATGCATTTGTCTGTTAAAAAATACTGATTTTTCTAAGTATGGATAGCAGCCCGATACTTATAAATAACCATCTAGACATGAAGTCAGACACACAGGATAGGAAGCACTTAACTTGAGCTGTCCTTGTCAAACGCCATGAAGCAATCTGGCTAGATAGGGTGGCTCTCATCCTAAACCTAAGTTATAGGCTCCACTAAGTGATCAGAAATGTCTTACTTTCCAGATTAGTTGTTTGGTAATTCATGTTGCTCAGGAAAGTGAATACACAGCCTGAAAGAAGACTGGGGAAAGGGGTCAGGACTGGCACAGAAGATCTAGACTATGTCATTTCCCTTTGCTCAAAAAGTAAAGAAAGTAATTTTTTTCTTATCACGAAATAGATGTCAACTACCCACTGAAAGCTGGAAACATTTGTTTCTCTTAGGTACAAGTATTTGACTTAACCAAAGTTTTGTTCATAAATGTGCCAGGGCATCAGAAGGCTTATTTTCAACTAAATCATTATTTCTCTGAGACATTAGGAATTCAAAAACACTTCTCACTCAGCGTGTCTATTTTTCAGAGAATTGAAGGGCTTGAAATCAGTAGTTCCTTAAGTATGTTTGGACAGTCTATATCTGGGCAGATTGATGCAGATAACAATGGGTATGCAGGTGAGTATAAAATTTACCTTATTTTATATATTGGAATAAGCTCTATTGTGAATGCTGCTTTACTGAGAAGTACATAGATGGCATGGAAGAGTTCTCATTTACTGATACATTTTTCTCCTTCATTTTTGAAGCGTTTTTTGAATTCAAGGATGAGTCTGAAATGATCAAGTAATTCCTGAGCTTTACACTGTTAGTTAGTTATTATTTTATTCCTTGTTCTTTAAAAAATTTAAAGCACCCATAAAAGTACATGCAAATGAAACACATGGTGATGAAAAGAAAGGAGTTTCTTTTTGTGTGTGTATTTGAAAGATTTCTGGGTGAATATTTCTAGTTGAAAAATAGGATTTTCATTTTATATCAAAAAGGTTATGTTTAAGAACAAGTATAAAGGACACATGGACAAAAACTAGGGGCGGGTGGAAATGGGAGGGAGGTGAGGAGGGCTGGGGGTGGTCTGGGATGGGAGTGGAAGACGGAGAACTGTACTTGAACAACAATTAAAATAAAATTTAAAAAAGTTTATGTTTATATTATGATATAAATGGATGAATGTCATTGTAATTGAGTAAATTCAGACAAATGTGGAATGAGTCCTAAGATGTAAGCATATTTTTTCTAATTAATTTTCTATAAATAGTGTTTTGGTATAGTCAAAAGGTGACATGTAGTTAAATATTTCTGACTGAAAAGTAATTCTCTTTGACTAATGATGATTACTAATCCATGTTGTTTTTCGTCCACCAGATGTAGCAGTCGGTGCTTTTCGGTCTGATTCTGTGGTGTTGCTAAGGTAAGGTTGATACATTTCACAGCTTAGTGACAATTGGGCTTAATTGTAAAGGATGGGAGGCAATTTTTAAAATCAGTGGTGGTGACCTCATAGTGTTCTTTTTGGTATTCTGAGATTTAATTATTTGAACTCTAGGATACTTTTCCCACCTTAAATAGATATAATTAATGTAATCAGACAAAGTCAATATTTTTAGAAACTTAAATGAAAATTCCTCTTGATTCAGGCATGGAAATTTGATTGAGTTTATGTGCACATATTCTTAATAAAGAAGTCTCATGAAATTACTTGGTCAGTGGAAACTGACAAACAAATGCAATTCTTTCCTAAGGAAAAATAATTCTGTAATTAATATTACTAATTTCATTTCCTCCTTAGGACAAGACCTGTACTGATTGTTGAAGCTTCTTTAAACCATCCTGAGTCAGTAAATAGAACAAATTTAGACTGTTTTGAAAATGGATTGCCTTCTGTGTGCATGGAGCTAACACTCTGTTTCTCATACAAGGGCAAAGAGGTTCCAGGTTATATTGGTAAGGGCACCCTTACAAAATTAATAGAGTGTATACTTTACTCATTAATCTTGAAATCATCTTTGGAGCCCTCACTGTGCTTCACCACAGAGGGCTGCTTCAAGGGGGAGAGAGCAGTCACCTGGTAATACATCTCTCTTCCCCATCTTTCAGATCCTCTCATTATTCTGCCTGATGAGTGGGGCACATTAAGAGGCTCCAGTTGTTTAGAGGTTATATGATAAGAAGCAAATCAAGCCCTGACTGGTGTGGCTCAGTGAACTGAGTTCTATTCCCAGTCAGGGCACATGCCTGGGTTGCAAGCCAGGTCCCTATTTGGGGGACCCGTGGGAGGGAACCACACATTGATGTTTTGCTCCCTCTCTTTCTCTCTCCATTCCTGTCTAAAAATAAATAAAATCTTTAAAAAAAGAAGCAAATCAAGAGTATCACTGACTATATTATTTAAAGTGAACTAACTGAGCTTAATCTGTAAGAGCTCTTTAGAACAGAAAAAACATCCACACAGCTCTTCCTCTCTTTTGCTGGGCTTCTTAAAGCCTGGTGTTGACTTAAGTTGGAAACCTAGAGAGAGAGATTCTTCTCTTTATATTCTATCCAGTTTGAGTAATTGAAGGTTATCTGAGGTCTAGCCCTGATTCTAATTTTCATAAGTAACACACATCTGTTAAAGATTTATCATGACTCTTAGCAGCTGAGCACTCATGCCCACTTATCTCTATGTTGGTAATTCTCAGAAAGAGAATTTTTCTGCAGAAAGTAGCATTGAGATGGCTTACCCAAAATTGTGGTTAATCCCAAATCACAAAATGTGACTTCATAAGTATAACATGTTTTACCAGCAAAGTAATATTCCTAATTATGTTGTATTTAAGCTAATAGGAGAGAAAGTACTAGTAGCCCATGGTAGGGGAGAAGCACACCTGGGTTTATCATTTGGACATCAGGAATTCACAAAGTTCAGGAGCCCCACGAGGGCTGTCAAGAGTTGATTGTACTCATGCCTCTGCAGGCTGTTGTCATCTACACATCATGAAGGGCAGTGAACACTGAACTGAGCTACAGATATGTAACAGATGTTCCAGCCTGAATTAGCCTGTGGTGAAAGATACAGAATGAGCCTAGCATCTCTACTTGTGGTCATTTTTGATAGCATTCTGCAAAGCCCTGGCTAGAGACCCAGTGATAGGCCTGCAGGCAAAACCTTCATCTGGCACTTGATTGGAGAAGTGGCAATGTAAGGGCGTGACCCTAGTAACACAGGGACACAGAAAGGCTGATGGATTCTCTGAAAGATACATGCTAAATCAATAGCACTATGTCCCTTTATGTAAAATCACTATTTGTTGTACTACCCATTTCATTGTGACCAGATATTTTTTAATTGGTTGAAAACAAAAATATGACATTCATAAATAGTCACAGCATTGTTAAAAAACATGCTTTATAGTTGTCATAAAATAACTCCTTGGGAGAAATAATTCACATTAAGCGTGATAAATAAAAGGAAGGTTGACATATGTATTTGAAAGATATGGAGTAGCATAGGTTTTATACTTAGGTTCCCTTGAAATAAGTAGATAATATCCTTCCAGAAGACTTAATTACTCCTAAAATGTAAATGAATTCTTCAGGAATTATATACATTCTTCAAAATAGCACTTTATAAATTATCGGTTCTGTATAAGTGACATCAGCAGACTGTCAGATTGAGCTTGCTTCACAAAGATCCCTTTTAGATTCTTGATACTATCTAGCTTAGAATTTTTTGGGTTGCTTGTAAATTTTCCTTATCTTTTTGCTTATTAAAGATCATTAGCAGATTATGTACTATGTGAGATTTAGCAGATCGATTATTTACTATGTCAGAATTTAAATACGTTCTGACCAAACTGCCAAAATATTTATCTAGAGAATGCCTACCTATATTTGTTTATTTTTGCACACATCAGCACTCCAAGTTCAAACTAGACACCAATAACAACATGGAAGAGACTAATCAGGTCCGAGGGCTAGAGAAGATGACTTTGTGTAAACTGTTAATAGAAGTTTGAATTTTGAATCGTGTGTTCACTTTACATTCAAAAAATCAGTGAGTAAACCAAAAGAAAAATGTCAACCCCTCAAATTGGAAACAAATGGAAATAAATGGGCCTAACAGCATATGAAATTAATTATATAACAACACAAGACAGAAATATTGCAAGTGACATTTGGGCACTTACGCTGCCTGTACTTCCTTAGTCAGATGTCCTGAGGACAAAAAGGACCCCAAAGAAATGTGAAACTTTACTCAGGACTGTTATTATTGGTAACAATTTTGGTATTGTTGTTTTGAAACATTTATATATAGGAGGATTTAGCAAAAAAGACTAAAGACTTTAATATTGTTAAAAATAGAAACTTAGAGAAAAATTTATACATTTTTTATTTATAAAAATAACTTTTGAAATTGTATTTTTAAGTTGTTTCCTCTTTCATGTTTCAGGTTAGTTTTAAAAAGCTATTTAATGAAGATATTTCCAGTATTCTCTATAACTTTGACTATTGTCGCTTCAAAAATAAGAAACATTTTAAATGCCTTTGGATAATTATTTATACTAATTGCAGTTCTCTCTGCATTCTTGCAGTCTTGTACTACAACATGAGTTTGGATGTGAGCAGAAAGGCAGAGTCTCCATCGAGGTTTTACTTTCCTTCTGATGGAACTCCTGATGTGGTCACAGGAAGCATGAGAGTGTCGAGCACAGAAGCCAGCTGTAGAACACATGAAGCATTTATGCGGGTAATGGAAACTAGTTTTTATAATGAATGTGTGAACTTCAGTATTGTCAGTACAGTAAAAGTCCAAGTGCATTGGCATCTTTTTATAAAATACTGTTAAAAGCAAGTGTTACCCCCTCCTGAACGAGCTGACCTGTTGCGCCAGAGTCAAACCATTTGCTAACCTATAACCTGGATAATTCAAGGTCCGCATTTTCCATCTTCTTTGTTCCACATTTATTGCATTTTACTGCATCACTAATTAAAGAGATTTGCCCTTTCCTTTCTATACTTGTCTAGAAATGTACATATTGAACAGCTCTGCTGAGCCTCAGATCCTTTTCTGAGTAGGAATTCGTTGGGGGGAGCGCGGGGAAGGGGAGGCAGGAGGTGGGGAAGCGGGTATGTTTTCCGCGTGACTCTAACAAAGCAGAATTTGACAAGCCTGCTTTTGGATTGTGCCGTTGTCTCCGCGCCAGCATTGTCAGTGATGTCAGTGGGAACTCGCACAGTCGCAGGGTTTGGGATCAGCTGCGGGCCAGGACGCCGGCTTTCATGATGCTCCGGGGAACGTCCTGCCAAAGCACAGCCGATTTCATGTTTCTTTTATTAAAACACTCATTCCCAGAGTAATCATCACGTTCCTTGAGTTGGTCAAATTTTATCATGTGATGCAGTGCCAGGTCTTTTTCATTAGGGAATGGTGTACTTCATCAGAAAATCTATTGTCACAAATAAGCCAAACTATTCCCAGGAGCCCTCTCTGGGATTTAAAATAGTAGCCTCTGCTTAGAACTTAATTTTCCCTTAGATACTTATTCCAAGCAAAGGCAAACAAGCATTAGGACTCCAGAACACTGTGAAATGCTAAGAGCACTGATCCCGGTGTGATTTCTTCATTTCCCTTAACCGTTTTTATCGTTGTACTAGAATAAAACTATCAGATGGTTGAGAGCCAAAAGTGTAGAATGATATTAATGTAACCATCATTATATGGTAGGGATTAGAGAGGTTCTTTTTCTTGTAAATTCTACAGAGTTGTGATAGTTAATTTGAGAGACTAACTCTGAGACCATTTTAAAGGCAATAAAAGGGCCAACATTAGACATTCACAAAGAAATATAGATTGCGTTGAATTTGTATAAGTAGCAGTGAATTGCTCTGATTTCTTTAGGCCTGTGTTTCCTGGCACTGTTCCCATGAGTAAGTATTCATCAACATCAAAATTGTATACTTCCTTCCGAATAAATTTGTAGTGGCAGTGACATTTTAGCCGAGGTTTCTGTCTTTGTTGCTTATATACTTGTAAGTGTTACCATGGTACCAGTGGCAGTAGGTTACAGGCCGCTGACTTTGGGCTGTATTGTCAGTGTCGAACAGAAACACTTAGCTCTGGGGTTGGTACATAGTGAGGATTTAAAAAAAGAAACATGACTGTTTCTTCCCAGGCTTTTTCCCCCTTCCTAAATTACCCTGCTTTTGTTTGGGACATTTTAAAACTCAGAAAGAGGAAGGCAAAGGGCTACTGCAACCCTCTCACAGCAAACCGAGGGAGCAGGTAAGAGCCACAGAAGCAGCTTCCCCAACCTTGAGTCCTAGCAAGCAGCTCTAGCTGTTATTTACGCAAGTATGGCAGTGCAGCGAGTGCATTTTCCACCCCCACCAGCTCATACCTGAGGGGAGGCTTTCAGAAACATTAGCACTGCTGTGCTTCTGCTGTCTTAAAGAATAGAACAGCTACCTGCATTCTGTTATCTTCTTAACTGACAGAGAAAAAAAAGATGGACTCTGGTCAGGAAGACTGGATTGTTCCTTTGTTCTATAAAATGTGTCCAATGTCAGCAGTGTTAAATACCGATGCATTCTACCTTGACACCCCTTACAATGAAATGAAGTGTTGCTTGTTAATTATCTCCTCAGGCCCACAGACCCCTGCCTCAGAGGATGGATGGATGGCCTGCTAGTTAGACCCACTTTCCTTGTGCAGTTGTTTGCATTGACTATACCGAGTCAGCTCCACTTATCCACTCAATTGCTTTAGTACATATTTATTGAGTTATAAATTTGTGTCAGTTTCTGTTTGAGACACTTGTGATCACCAAATGATACATAAAGTGATTACTGTCCTCATGGAGCATATATTCTTGTGAGGGTGAGACAGACAATAACATCATCAAAATGTAAATTGTGTAGTATTTTAGAAAAAGATATGGGTGATGGGAAAAGGAAAAAAGAGAGCAGAGTTAAAACAAATTATGGGGTTCTAGGGAAAGAATGAAGAATACAATTTTAAATAGGCCTCATTCAGAAGGTGACATTTGAGCAATGACTTGAAGGAAGTGAGGAAGTTACCATGTAGACCTCTAGGACAGTGGTTCTCAGCGTTTGCATGTAACAACAGCATCACCTGGAAGGTGCGTGAAAACACAACTTGCTAGATTCGGTAGGTCTTCATTGAGGCCTGAGACTTTGCATTTCTACAAAGTTTCCAGGTGATGCTGATGATGCTGACTCGGGAGCCAGACTTTGAGGACCCCTGAACTAGGAGAAGAACATTACAGAAAGGAGAGCTAGGTAAAAATAATACCTCAAGACAAAAATGCTCCTGGTTGTTTTAGGAAACAATGGGGAGGCGAGGATGGCTGGAAAAGTGAGCTAAGGGAAGAATAGTGGAAAAAGACATCATATGGGACCTTGACTTTTTATCTGAATGAAATGAGAATCTAGCGGATTCAGTAATAAAAAGGAATCCACTAACTGCTGTGTTACACTAGACAGTAAGGGACCAAGGGCTGACACAGGGAGAAGAGGATATGGTAATAACCCAGAGGGTACAGCATGAGGTGATGGCTTCATCAAAGGCAGTGGCAATGGATATGGCAAGAGAGAGTCAAAGAAAGAGCCTACACAATTTGCATGCAGATGGGATGTCTGGCATCTGAGAAGGATGCTCTGAGATGACTCTAAGGTCTTTAGCCCATTGCAGCTGGAATAATGTAGTTTTTATCACTTGAGGCAATATGCAAGGGAAACAATTTTGGGGTAGAAAATTCTGGAGTTCAATGTGGACCTGCTGAGCTAGAGATACATGTTTTGCTTTTGAGTGTAAATATCAATTGAACGTGTATACACTCATCTGGAATTGGGGAGAGTCATAGAACTGGAAATATAGTTTAATGCAGCTTCGGCATAAAAATGGTTTTTAAAGCCCTGTGGATGGCTGATATCACTCCAGGAGGAGAGGGTGAAGGTCTGCACGTTGGGGCACTACAGCATGAAGTGATTAGAGAGAAGAAAAGGCTTGCAAGGGAGATGAGAAGGACCGAACAGTAAGAAAGAAAAGCAAGAGCCCTTGGCACTCTGGAAGTGAAGTGAATAAAGCAGGAAAAGAGAGGAGGACGTGACAGTATTTTCAGTGCTGCCATTTGGTCAAATCAGATGAGAGCTGAGAACAACAGACCACTGGGTTTAGCAGTGCAGAGGCCACTGCTGATCGTGGCAGCAGCATTTCAGAGGAGTAGAGAAACGAGAGAGGAACTGGAGACAGAGACTACAGATTATTCTTTCGCAAAGTTTTGTTCCACCTGGACCAAAGAAATGGGGTTGGGAGTCAGTAGCTAGCATGAGAAGTGGAATGAAATGTTCTTTTTTTAAAGATAGAAATATCATGATTTTATAATGATGGGAGAGTTCCAATAGAGTGAAACATTTATAACATAGATGAGAGGAGAGAACAGTTGGAGCAAAGTTCTCAAGAAGACAAGGGAGATGGGATTAATTGTACAGAGGAAAAGATTGGTTGTAGGTAGGCACATGTGAAGTTCATCCGTGTGGGTTTGTAGGTCTGAGCAGATGTGGTGAGGACTGTGTAAGTTCTCTTCTGATTACTTTCATATTCCCATTGAAGAAGCAAAGTCATTAGCCTGAGTAGGGACGGAGTAAGTGGTATTTGGAGTGTAGGAAGAAGTTACAATATAGCTTTATGGGAGAACGGGAGAGTAAGGAAGTACAATGTGGTTGTGGGATGGCATTAGGGTCCACCTTGTACCCATGGTCATAAAGTGAGATTAGTCAGAGGGTTATGGACTTTCCCAGTCACATTCAACCTCCTAGGTGGAAGTGGATGAACAGTAACGGTTAACCAAGGCCATGGTTTGCCAAAGGAGTGGAGCAAACAATCAGGGCAGAGAGTCAAGGCAGTATTCGAGGGAGTGTTCACTCTAAAGTTTAAGGAGTGTGAGGAGAGGGGAGGACATCAAGGGGGTAAGGGACACAGAAAAAGTTAAACTGGAAGTCCCAATGGGATCAGCAAATTTTTGGAATTGAGTATTAAAGGGAATAAGCTGGAGCGATTGCATCAATATTAACGTGACAGCCATTAGGGACCTGAAGTTGAGGAAAAAATTGAATTTTGCTCGTATTTCTGTTCACAATTCCTTGGTTATCTCACATAAAGGAAAGTCTTTAAACCTGTTTATATGTATAAAACGGATCACATTTTGATGGTAGAGATCACCCCAAGAGGAGAGGTGAAGGTCTGCACACTGGGATGCTACAGCATGAAGTTAAAAAACTCAAATTTCATTATAAAAGTTGGGCTGTATTAAATCTTTTTCTTATGATCACACATTCTCTAGTTTCATACATTGGATCTTGGTCTATATAGGAGACATTTTAAACAGCCTAATAAGCATCTGTTACTAGCATGCATATTTTCTGGTGTGTTATTTTTCTGAGACTGTATGGCCATTTATCTGGTTGGTAAGCACATCAGTTTTCCCAAGTCTACTTAATCTAATCATTAAAACAGTTATCCCATAGGATTGTTTTATGGGAATGGTCAAAATTTGTCCTTCAAAAAATAGAAAGGAAGCCAGAAATTGTTTTTTTCTTACAGAATTCCATTTTATTTTAGTTGCATATAATTATGCCAAGTTTTAATTTTTTGCTATTAGAGGTAAAATTAATAGATTTTTCTAAATCAGAACCTAGAATTTAGAGTTGAGCATATATAATAGGTTTCTGTGATATAAGAAAAATGATTCATTTTTATACCTTTTGCTATTTTATCTTACTGAAATTCTCTTCTATTAGACATCACTTTTCTGTCAATGAATATGTTTTCCCATCCATGTAAGTATGAGAATGAATTTTTGTCTTTGTTGTGTTCAAATATACAACTTTGTTAGATCTTAGAGATTTCCTTGGACAGCATCTTAGGACCAGGGATAATTTTGAGGCTGTTTTGATTTAGAGAAACCCAGCCGACAGTTGGCAGCAGTTTTTGGAAATATTGGAGCAGCCATGGTAGTGAGATGTCCCTGGAGGTTTCTTTAGATGCCGTTTCTTGGATGAACTTGATGGAATCTCTGCATTTAAATATTCACTGATGGTTGAGAAGAGAAATGGTGCTACACTGGGGTAACAAATGAAGTAACAGGATTCGCTTCCTGCCTGCAGTATTTTCAGTGAAAGCTACAAGTATCTAGCTCAGTCAGCAAACCAGGAAAGCCTATTGGTATTTAGAGGTCCAATGAGTACAGTGGCCTTATTAGCATGTTGTGTAATAACCATGAAACCAACCTGCCTACCTACTTAGTGAATTAGTTCATTCTTTTCTTTCCCTTGGTTTTCCTAATTTCTAGATTTTAAATTTCTGAAATAAAGGAATTTAATTTTGTTATATAGCTCTTTGGATGATTTCTAAAACCCATCTTTTTCAGTAATAACATCAAGAGAATGAATATTTGATTAGTAAATACATTTTATTTGTATTTTATTATATTTTATATATTTAATTTGCTTATATAAGCACATAGTTTAGTAAAGTGCCATTTGCTCCAAAGCAGTTATATTTGAATCACAGCACACTATGGAACAATCCATATATGTTGAAAATTTAAGTGCAAGTAAACTATATAACTATACTGACAGTATGGTATTTTAGAAGTTAATTGATTACCCCAACATATGTTAATTCTTTGTTAGATTGCAAGGTCTTTGAAGGCAGGCTATTTTCTTTTGCATGTTTGTATTGTTCTTAGAACTAACACATCACATGAGACAGAAAATTGATGAATATTTAATCTGTTTATGGATAATGTCTTCTTGATGCTATTTAAAGAACTATGTGAGGGAAAATCTAAACTTGTTCTGTTGGTATAGTGGTTAGGGCACTTGCCCTGGGGTGTTGTGTTTTCTCAGGAAACTTTAGTGCCAGGTTATTGATAGTTCTCCACCTCCTGACCCAAGCTTACTAGATACAGTGATTATAATTGCACATGGTCAAGGTCATGCTGGTTTAGGTTCCAGTCCATGACTCACACCTTCTCCCTCCCCAGCCCATTCCCCACATTGGTACTGGAGGGGCATTTCAAAAAGCTCAAACCTGATCATATTTCATGCTAAAAATTCTTCTGTGTAAGAACCTTCCCATCCCCCTCCTTCTGTGTGTGTGTGCATATATCATGTACTCATCTCCCACACTATGTGTGTGGATTTATGGGTTATAGACTGTGACTTAGGTACTGACTTTCAGTTTTGTGTCCCCAAAGCCTGACTTGTACACAGTAGATCCATGAATAGATACCGTCCAATGTTCATACTGCAATATCATTTTTCATTCATTAATATTTTATAAATATTTCTGGCTCCACCCTTTAAATTCCTTCACTACATAAGTACAGTAGGAGGCACGGGCCTATAGCTTAGTTCTCAAGTTGGCCATAAATACAAATTTTCATGAAAGTCAGACAAGAAGGCAGACTTTGTGTACTTTCAGGCATGTCTTATTTGCATGCTGTGGGTGTTCTATGTGATGTAATTGTCCATAAAAATGTAACATGGGATTTTCATTATTTTTAATGTAAATAGCACATGCCCATACAAATTAAAAATTTTAAGCAAATCTACTTTTTTCCTCCCAAATACTTAATTAGTCACTTTAAGATGTTTTTTGATATTCTAGCATTTGTCCTTACGTGGAGCTGTTAAAGTTAAATAAGTGTGAATATCTGTCAAGTACAGTGCTTGCAAGAGTACACCTACATTCTATATACTGTGAGAAAAGCATAATTAATAGCTAATTAGGATAATGAAAGTAATATACACCAGATGTAGAAAAGACCTTGTGGAAAATTAGTATGAATTAGATAACATGTGATTTGGTCAAAGCAAGCGTATTGAGAAGAATTAAAACAGTGGACATGTGGAGGGACGATCAGTGGCTGTCTAGCTCCTGCACCTAGGGGATAATTTAATCAAGTTTGCTATTGTAATACTCAGGGCTTCAAGCTGTTCCATTTTCACGAGTTGATAACGTGGGATTTGGGCCTTGATTTGCAGCATTCCTATATGGTCAAGTTTTTGTATTGAGGTGATCACTTATCAAGTAATTTAATATAATCATCTCCACGTATAAGATTGGAAAAGTAATAAGAGATCTTGAGTACTGTGATTCATGCTCCAAATCTTCCAGGAACCACTTAATTAATACAAGTCTAAAACTCGTTATGTAACTCATTTTAATGTTCTTGCAGTGTTCTAATTTTCTTTTTTTTAATTCCTTCCAAATGTTTACCAGAATTTCTTATTATAAGAAACTGAAATTCAGTAATTCCTTGTTGGCTTATATAGCCACATTTTGAAAGCAACATGCACATAATAATGTCTTACATCTATTGAGACCTCAATAAGTGGCAGATACTGTGCTAAGTGTTTTATGTACATTGTACCATTGAATCTTCACAATAATACAGTGTAGGTATCGTCATTATCATTATTCTCATGATCGTTATTCTGCTTTTCAGATGAAGTAGCTGAACAAGATTAAGTAATTTGCCTAAGGTTACAGAAGTAGTAGGTGATGAACCTGAGATTTGAACTTCAGTAGTCTCCCTCCAGACCACTTGCTTTTCACCTCTGCATACATGTATTGATAATGTTGTGACTGATGAGAAAGAAGAAATATTACATCTATTTTTATAATTACATAAAGGCATAGAATAGATGTAGTCTCTTATGTAACATATGCCATAATGTCACATATGCCTTTATTTTACTTCATTGATGGTATCAAGTTACTGTAGCTGTAGGTAGCACAGCAATAATCTGTATGAAGGTACTTTTTCTATCTATTAGAGAATATTAATTTTGTTTTGTTTCCTTTGACACAGTAATGTTAAAGCCATATTCCAGTCCTGAGATGTCTGTAGGTAAATAGAAACCTGGCCCACTGACATTACTAGTAGGAGGTCTGTCAATTACAGATGAAAATTAAAGGAGGAAAAATTGGGACAATTGTAATAAACAAGAATAAAAAGTAAAAAAATTATTAAGATGTTAAATTTAAAAGAATGTCATACTGAGTGTGATGGATTCTGAATGGGCTACAATTTCTGTGTAATTGATAAATAAATCCAAGAACTCTTTTTTTGTGACGTATAAAAATAATAAACCTAGAAAAAAGTTATAAAACAACCAGCAAGAAGATCCAGTAAATACATTTTATCCTATTTAGGATAAAATATTAAATACACAAAACAAATAACTTTGCTATATATCATTTCCAACCTGTTAAGAAAGATAATTGGAAAAGGTCCATAAAGGGTATGTTTTATAATATGCATAAAATCAAATGAATCAAATCATATCAAAATGTAATAAAAGATTGACTATGGCTGGGGATAGGGGAGAGCAACAGGGAAAAAGGTGGGACAACTATAACTGAACAACAATAATAAAAAAATAGAAAGAAAATTTGAATAAATGGAGAGATTATATTTCTATAAGTCTACTAGAGGGAAATGTTAAATAGAATAAAATGTTCACTAGTACTTCGAAATTATTTACAAGGAATTTATAGTAAAAAATGCTTATGTTATAATGTCAAGTTATAAAAAAAAGTGTGCATAGAAGATACCATAGAGGAAAATATGCCCAGCAGTAGACCTTTATGTACTATTGGATGGTTATAGTTTTTCATTTTTTATGCTATTTTTGTGTTGTTTCCTAAAAACATGAATGTTTTCATAATGCGAAAAAACATACACATTTACTTAATAAAAATAATTTAGATGAAAAGGTAAGATTTTTTTTGACTTCCATGTGTTGTGTTGGGCCTTATGCAGGAAAGGAGGAGCTCTCTATATTTTTAAACTTACATGCTGCTTTTTGTTTTTAATTCATATGGTTTTAAATTTCCTTAGAAAGATGTGCGAGACATCCTCACCCCAATCCAGATTGAAGCTGCTTACCACCTTGGGCATCATTACATCAACAGACGAACAGCAGAGGAATTCCCGCCACTTCAGCCAATTCTTCAGCAGAAGAAAGAAAAAAACAGAATTGAAAAAACAGTAGGAATATTTTCTTTTATTCAAAAATCATGACATGTAACTACAGAATTGTTTTTTGAGATATTGCATAACTCTGGGAAAATGAACTCTAATTTTTTTAATTTAATGAATTTTTTATATAAAAGATTTATGGTATCTTGTTTTTTATTTGTTTGTATTCTCTTTAGGATAGTGAGCTGAATATTTAAAACTATGCATGTAGTCATAGCAGTAGTTTATAACACAACACATTAATTTTCTCTTCTCGATGCCCTGCCAGTGAAGAAAGTGCATTGCTAGAGAGCACTCATAATGGGAGTTGCATTCATGAGTCAGTTGCTCAGAGTCGTCATGCGTGTTCAGTGTATCTTTCTCTTTCTCATTTTCTGTCTCTTCTCTCTCATTTTTGTCTCCCTCTCTCTCACTCCCCCCCACCCACAATTCACTCATGTCTTATTAGTCAAATTCCTTTGCTGGGTTTTACTCATTTATAAACATGCATTTATGTTACATTACAGTTTCTCTTTTTAAATTTAACTGTATGCTTCCCAGCCTCATGCCAGGAATAACTGCATTTTGAGATGGGTGCTGCATCCTAACCACAAACTGCTTTGTCCAGTTTATCCCAAAATATATCAGTTTCCTTAACAATGTGTTTATTTCTGGGGGTCCAGTTGTTCAGACCTTTTCTGTCCAACAACACAGAGACACGGTCAATGGAATGTTTTGGGTATAATAAAAGCATTCATTAAAATGTTTGCCAGTGGCACACAGAGTGTGAAAGATAAAAGGGACATCTAAAGGTTTAGGTCATATCCTGTCCCAACAAAACTGCCCCTAAGTCACGTGAAGATATTTGAGCTTACAATCACCACTGTCTAGTCTACAACATTGGGTTGAATAAAGATAATAACTTAGCAAATTTTCTTTATACCCATATATAAAAATATTTCTGGAAGCCAGTATTTTTCATCCTTCTGTTTAACTTAACTTTTCAATATCAACTATTTTTTAATGTCTTTTATTGTAAGTACCCAAGCCAAAACCTAAGCAGTTGGTAGTTATATTAGAATAATTCACATTTTGACTCTTAGAACAACCTGTTCTACAAGTAAGAGTGGCAGAAAAGTTCCTATTTACCTAATCATTTAGAAGAAAATTTCCGCTTCCCTTCTGCTCCCCCAGGTATAGGCTGCCTGATCCGAGAGCGGTTTGACAGCCTGCAGTTGTTTGCCGTTTCACGTCCCTGGCTCCTTCGCTGCCTCTCAAGATTCCTTTCCTGCATCTCATCTTTCTTCACCTTTACCACTCATTTTTATTTTTTTCCTCTCCTTCCATTTTTTTTCTTTGCCCTGCTTCTAACTCAGGTCTTCTTATATATCTTGTAGTATATCTGGGTCCTGTTAATATGCTCAGAGGTAAATATATTTTGGAACCTCTATGATAGTCTATCATTTAATTTTCTTCAATGTGTTGTTAAAGTGACATTTCTAAGTTTCTACAATTTGTTATTTTCAACAAATAGAAGACTGCTGTCCTACTCTCTGCAAAATTAACTGCTGTGCTCATGTGCAGTAAGTGGGATCAGAGCAGCAAAAAATTGATAGGAACTGGGCAAAGAGCATCCTGGCAGCATGAGATTTAAATATTTACATAAGTCACTATCATAGTTTGCTTAAAATTGTTTTACAACTATTATGGAAGAGAAAAAATAATTTTTCCACCTAACAAATCTAGGCTTTTAATTTGCTTATTGGAAGAAATTAGTACTTTTAGCCCTGTAATTATTTGTCATTTAAGCCTGCTAACTCACTCTCACACTGAATTCTCCAAAAAGGGATAAAACAAGAAGTTATCAATTTGATTTATTAATTTTATTTTTCTCATATATCAAGACATCATAGTCTTTAAAAAACAGAAATACACCTACTGATTGAACTAAAAATAAAACACTGTCATATTTTATTTCCAGATAACCTTTGCAAGGCTTTGTGCCCATGAAAACTGTTCCGCTGATCTACAAGTTTCTGCGAAATTTGGATTTTTGAAGTAAGTGTAGTTCACTCTTTGTTATTCATCGACATGGGATCATGGGTGTGCATGTGGGTTTCAGAGAGAAAAGGACTAAGAACTGATACTTGGGGGTTAGCAGCATTTAAAGAACTGAAAATGGACAACATTCTCCTGAGAGAGATTAAGTGATCTGTCCATCAGTCCCATAAGTGACTGATCGCCACTTACAGATCGCCACTTTTTGAAGGAAGGAGAATATGAGCCCCAGTGCTTTATGAAGCACGTTTTAATCTTTCGGCAGTAGCTGAGAAGACATTTCAGTCTTTAACTGTGGCCTTGGCCATCGTCGTTAGAACTGTAGATGCATTTCAGACATTTGTCAGCACCTCTTAATAGAGTTTGCATGGCAAAGTGAGCTAGCCTTCACTACATCATGCCTAGTTTGTCACCCAGAAAAAGGGTCACATCATTCAGACTGATGTCAAAAATGAAGAAATTCCTCAGCATCCATGACATATTTGAAACAGAATAAACTACCTAGTTCTTCCAAATTCACAGAAGGGGAAACAGGAAAAATAAAATGTGTGTGATGTGCTTAGAAAATTGCCTAGCATATAGTGAACACTAGATAAATGTTGACTGCTGTTATTACTTTATTATGGGAAATAAACCATGGTAATTTTGTCATGTCTAGATCCCCTAGATGGAAATTGTTTTGCATATCAGAGGGGAGGTGTGCACATGAAGAAGCCTGGAGGGATGGAATGCACAGTTCAGGTTGAGGGATGACTGTGTGTGGGAAATGGAAGAGGAAAAGGAGGCATCAGTGGCAGGGCAGGAAAATGGGAAACCATGTTGTGAGTAAGTCTATAAAGGGAGCAAGTTTAAATTGGGGCATGTTGAATTCGGTGGGACTTCTATATGCGGCTCTCCGATTGAAAATCTAGTTCAGGATACTGTGGAATCCCTGTATGGTGAAATGTGCATTTCACAGAGAAAAGAACTGAAGATTAACGTGTGGGGGGATGGTTTTATTTGAAGAGCTTAAGAAAAATAGGGAGTCCCTGTAGGAGACTGAAAAGAACTACTTGGAGAACTGAGTGCACTATGAAATGGCCAATATAAAAAAGAGAGACTTCATATTGTAAGACTTTGTAGAGAAATGAGATGGCGTAATGACTGAGGAAAGGTCATGGGAGTTGGCATTTAACATGTGACTTGTGGGTAAAAAAAGGATGTCAGTGGCAAATTTTAAGATAGAAATTTCAGTGCAGTAGTAGCCAAATGATAGCATAAGTGCTTAAGGGAAGAAACCATACTGGAAACACATGGATTTGTCACATTTTATTTATTTAATAATGCAAAAGCAGGACAAAGAATGAATTGGAGAGAAAATCTTTCTACTTATATCCAGGTGGCATGTTTCGTCCCTCTTTCAACCATCCTCTGAAGCAGTTGACAGCTTCTCACTCTCTCTTTCGAGTGTCTTCTGCTTTGATATTCATGGTCCCACTCCTTTCTCTTTCTGCAGCCCCTCTTTCTCAATTGTCTTTGGAGAACCCTTGATTTTGACTCTGTCAATGTCCCAGAAGGTTTTCTCATGCCTTTCTCACACTCCCATATTTTGGGGGATAATTTTGCATACAACTGTGACCTCACCTGGCCTGCCTACACTGCCAGTGCCCACATCAGTATCTCTGAGTTGCACATCCACACACCCTGATGTCTGTTGGACCTGTCCTCTTGGCGCCCAGTCACTCTCCACCAATGATATCACAATGATTAGTTACCAAAACCAACAACCTGGAGCTCAGTCTGCATTCTTCTGCCTTTCTTTTTTTGTTTGTTTGTTTTTTTAAAGTATATCATTGATTATGTTTTTACAGTTTTCCCAATTTTTCCCCCTTTATCCCTCCTCCACCCTGCCCCCTCAACCCTCCAGCATTCCTCCCCACTCTTAGTTCATGTCCATGGGTTGTACATATAAGTTCTTTGAGTTCTCTGTTTTCTAAACCATTTTTGACCTCTCCCCATCCATTTTATGCCTACCAATTATGCGTCTTCTTCCCTGTACCTTTTCCCCCCATTCCACCCTTCTCCCTCTGAAAACCCTCCATGTGATGTCCATTTCTCTGATTCTGTTCCTGTTCTAGTTATTCGCTTAGTTTTTGTTGTTTTTCTTTATTTTTTTAGGTTCATTTGTTGATAGTTGTTTGTTCTCATTTTACTGTTTATATTTTTGATCTTCTTTTTCTTAGATAAGTCCCTTTAACATTTCATACAATAAGGGCTTGGTGATGATGAACTCCTTTAACTTGACCTTATCTGGGAAGCACTTTATCTGACCTTCCATTCTGAATGATAGCTTTTCTGGATAGAGTAATCTTGGATGGATCCTTGGCTTTCATTACTTCAAATACTTCTTTCCAGCCCCTTCTTGCCTGAAAGATTTCTTCTGAGAAATCAGCTGATAGTCTTATGGGCACTCCATTGTAGGTAACTGTCTCCTTTCTCCTTGCTGCTTTCAAGATTCTCTTTGTCATTAATCTTGGGTAACTTAATGATGATGTGCCTTGATGTGTTCCTCTTTGGGTCCAACTTCTTTGGGACTCTCTGGGCTTCCTGGACTTCCTGGAAGTCTATTTCCTTTGCCAGATTGGGGAAGTTTTCCTTCATTATTTGTTCAAATAAGTTTTCAATTTCTTGCTGTTGTTCTCCTTCTGGCACCCCTATGATTTGGATGTTGGAGTGTTTCAAGCTGTCCCAGAGGTTTCTCAGCCTCTCCTCATTTTTTTTGAATTCTTGTTTCTTCATTCTGTTCTGGTTGGATGTTTATTTCTTTCTTTTGTTCCAAATCGTTGATTTGAGTCCTGGCTTCCTTCCTGTCACTGTTGGTTCCCTGAGTATTTTGCTTTATTTCATTTTGGGTATCTTTTGTGTGTTCTTTCATTTTTTGACCAGGCTCAATCAGTTCTGTGAGCATTTTGATTACCAGGGCTTTAAATTCTCCATCAGATAGGTTGGCTATCTTCTCATCGCTTAGCTTTTTTTCTGGAGTTTTGCTCTGTTCTTTCTTTTGGGCCATATTTCTTTGTCTTGGTGCACCTGTTAAGTTGTAAGGGGGCGGGGCCTTAGGTATTCACCAGAGCAGGGCAACCCTCTTTGCTGTGCTGCGGCATTGCCTGTGGGGGAGGGGCCAGAGAGGGGACAGTGCAGCTTGCCTGCTTGTCTCTAGAACACTTTCCAACAGACTCTCATGTGAGACTGGGAGTTTTTCCCACCACCACAACCACCTAGTCCACAGTCAGCTCTGAGTCTGAGTTTCCCATTCAGCCATCCCCACCTGCATGGTCTGCCTCCTCGCCTCAGGTTCTCTCCAGTCTGCTGCCTTACTGGTCTGGTAGTTCTGTTTGACTATTTCTTTAATTCCTTGGTTGTCAGAGTTCTATGCAGTTTGATTTTCTGGCACTTCTAGTTGTTTATTGATTTTAGATTGGTTGTTATCCTCCTTTTGGCTGTGTGAAGAAGTGAAGGGTTTCTACCTATGCTTCCATCTTGGCTGGAACTCGCTCTCCTGCCTTTCTTATCTCTGACATTCAATAAATCACTAAGTTCTACAATATTACCACCTAAATATATATATATTTTTGTCCACCATAATTCTCTGTCTCTACCACTATTACTCTAAACCAGGTACTCATTATGCTACATAGGTCACCAGGCTTTTCAGCTTTCTGGGCTACTGGCCTCTTTCTTTCCATTCTAATTCCTCTACCATGATGTTTCCAGAGGGAGCTTTCTCACCTGCTCCTCTGATAACAGCACTTCTCAATAGCTCATTATAACCTTAAACTCTGAATTCCTTAGCATCCTTTCTCACCAATTCCATTGATGGCAGACTACTTATAGTTGCTTGGCCACACCACAATTTCCTAAGCCTCTCTACTGTTTCACTTCTTGATTTCACTTCTCCATCTTATCTACTTGATTAACTTTTATTTATCTTGTAAATGTCAGCTGTTTCCTAGGTGAAGTCCCTGTGGTCTCCAGGTATGTAACCCTCTGTCCTCCTGTACCCCTCGGTCCACTGCACCTGCACTCACTACCATTCTCACCTGTCTCCATGCCACCTGGTGAGCTGCTTCAAGGCAGGGCCCTATCTTTTCATTGTTGTGTTGCCAGTGCCTAAAACAATGTCTGCAACACTGTGAGTGACGAATGGATGTCTGCTGAGGCTGGAACAAGGTTCTAAAGAAAACAGCATATAATGGGATTGGACTCAGGTGGAGGAGTTAGTCTTAGAAAGAAATCAAAATGGTCCTGCATCTTGAGCTAAGCAGCTATGAAAAGATGTTTGACATTGGTTAAGAAACCACACATTGGTGTCTTAACCACACATTGTGGAAGGAAATAAAATGTAGAGAATTCATGGATAGCCAGGATATAAAAGCAAGTTCATATTTGGAAAGTGAGGGCCTTTAGGATGAGTTTGGGAGCTTGAAAGAAAGGCATGGGGAAAGATTCACAATAGTTGTTAGATAAATGGGATAGGAAGTCAACTAGGAATGAGTGAGAAGGTTAACAAACAGTGCTGAGTACCCCGCTGGGTGGGACCACATATGGCAGAGAATAAATTAATTCTTTTCGTTTAGGCAATGCCAGTATAGCCTTGAGCATCCACTGTTGCGGGCCAAGAAGCCCTAACCTATTTGATTAATAATTGGGTTTTAGACTTAAATTATCCAGATTGGCTGCTCAGCTAGTCCAAAAACAGTGACTGCTAACTATTTTGTATCCCAGCCAGTATTGTGATGCCTTTGTTGCTATGTTAGTTGCAAAGTTTATAACCTTCCTATTTGTGTATTGATTTTCTTTCTAAAATGCTTAGTTTTCCCGGTAGTTTTCCTGTCATGGGCCTTTGATATGTAGAGGTGCGTGAGGGAAGGCTTATCTAAGCTACAAATAAGTAGTGTTCTTATTTTCTTAAATCAGAAATCCCCACTGTCACCTTGGTCATCTTTCACTGCAGTCCCTCTGGCCTGTGAGAAAACAGAACATTGAAATTGGTACAAAAATATTACTAAGAATGCTTCTTTTCAGAGTGGTAAAAATACATCTTCTTGAATTAAGATATTGAATTATTATTTTTCTTGCAGTAAGCTATTACATTCTCTACTTTACATTTTTAATTTGAAGTGATACTATTTCTTGTCATCTAAATATCAAGTCCATTGTCCATTGTGATTCTAAATGGCAGGCAGCTGAGGGTAAGGCAGGGTTTCTCAGCATGCGCTTCTGAGTCAGTTTCATGAGAATCACCTGGAATGCTTAATAGAAATGCAGGTTCCTAGGCCCCAAACCATCCAAACTGGAAGCTATGGGGACCGGGCCAGAAGTGTTTATTATTAACAGGGCTCCCAGGGTTTCTTATTACACTAAAATCTGAGAACAAATATGGCAGTGGTTAAGAGTTTCAGATTTGAAATGAAACTAACCTGGTTCAGGTTCCATATCTGCCTTTTACTAGCTGCGTGACCTTTTTAGAGAAGCCTTTTAACTCCCATAAAATCCTTTTGTCATTGATGAGGTAAAATAGTACCTACTTTATAAAAGATGTTTTAAAGAGAAAATGTGATAATGCAGGCCAAGTGCAGAGCACAAAACCTACACATGAAGCTCTGACAGAAGTTATTATTTTGATAAATTATGGTTGGGATATTTATCGATTATGGTAAAAAAAACCCTTTTTAGTTTGACCATAAAATGAAATGTCGCCAATGAATTCTAAATATTTTCTGTGTTTATACTGGTTATTTGTTGAGAGTCTGTTTCTTTACGTCCCCAATGCTGCTGCCCGTGACTGGGCCAGCAGGTCTGAGTTTCAGGAGGTCTGAAGCAGCACAAAGGTCAGTGTAAAATGTAAGCCCCACCTCTTTTGCATCAATGTTGAAAGTTACAGGTGATTTCTACTTGGAAAATAATAACTTATTTCAGGAATTCTCTAATGAGCACTATTCTAATCAGTTTTTTCAGCTCGCAGTGAAGGATTCTGACAGAGTGCTTTGCATTTTAGTAAATTATACTCTGTCAGAGAAATATATGCCTGTCTCACATAGGTGTCCTCTCTCTTCTCTGTAATAATGGGCAAATTGTGACCATATGTTCTAGTATTCTCTCACCCGTAACTCCACTGGAGCTAATGGTATTTATGTGCCGAGAGCTACAAACCTGCTTTAGGTAAATGCATTTACTCAGTTAAGAACATGAGTTTCTGAAGACTGCAATTTAATGGACTGCCAAAAGCAAACTAAACAGTGCTTATGCACTCTGTCTCATGTTTTTATTAAGTCGAGGTTTTCTTCTGAATGTCTAAATTCTCAGGAGAATAAATCATATTCAGATGGACTTACACTGCAAAATGAAGGTGAACAAATATGACTTTATCAAGATTACAAATGTAAGAGCAGGTGTTAGTCATTACACAGGTAGTTTGAAATCTAGTTCTTCAGTCATGCTTCCAGGGTAGGAGCTGATGTAGGCTTCTCCTGAACAATTGCTTTCACATCAGATAGGAATGCCTTTAACTGTAAGTAACAGAATACCTGACTAATAGTGGCTTAAACAATAATGGGATTTAATTATTTAGCATACTATGCAGTCTATAGGAGGCAGTAGCAGGTTTAGTGAGCACCTACCAAAATCTTTCCAGTTCTCTTGGCTTTTCCCTCATGGTCATTAGATGGCCACAGCAGCACCAGGGTTCCCTGCAAAAAAAAAAAAGGTAGGGGGCAGGAGCAAAATTCTGTGTCCTCTTGAGGCTGCCTCTGCAGGAAGGCCAATGCCTTAGCAGACTTCTTATGCTGACTAACCAGACCTGTATCACACACTCACCCCCAAACCCAGCATGGCTGAAGAACGAATGTAGTTTTCGTGATCATATTAGATCAATTAGAATTCATTTCCTGAGCTAGGGCCTTGTCTTCTGCAGTCTGAGGGGAATGCTGCCTATGCCTTCAGTAGTCCATGGTTCTATTAGCAGCTCAAAAAGGCAGTTGCTGTTGGGTAGACAGCAAGCAATTGTCAGCATTGGCCACTATACTGTTAGCCCTCAAAGGGGCTAGCCTAACGAAATGGTCCATTTTAAAAATGCAGGTAGTAGGGATATACAGGCTGGGCAAAAGTAGGTTTACAGTTGTGAGTACACAAAACACAGAGTTAATAAAGCTACTGTAATAATTATAACCTGCACATCTTTAGCTACACAAACAACTGTAGCTAAATATGCAGGTTACACTTATTGCAGTAGCTTTATTAATTCTATGTGTACTCACAACTGTAAACCTACTTTTGCCCACTCTGTGTGCCTCACTGATGACACAGAAGTTGGGGAAGATGAATTATAGGCCTTGTACCCTAAAACATGCCATTTCCTACTTCAACCTTCCAATCCGTGTTCTGCTATATAACCTTCTAGACTTCAGTGAGTTTGCCTTTGTTCAATAAAGTCTTCTTAAATGTCAGATAACTGATGTATTCCAATAGACAAGAATTTTCTAGTATTTTTCCCCTGAAGTCAGTAGTAGAAATAAATAAATAAATAATTGATCTGGGCTTGCAGACCACTTGCTGAAGGCCACATTTTGTCAAATAAGTGACTCACGTATCTTGACACAGGTACATATCAGCTTACGTGATATTTTATTCTGGCATCTTTTTAAAAAGTTAGCTATGAAGCACTAATTCATGTTATCAAGGCAAAGTACATTCCTTATACTGAGACTTGGGGAGCATCTCTTGCAAAATAAAACAGTAGCATTCATTCAAGAAAGACATAGAGCCGTGGTGCAAAAATACACCATTTTTCTATTTTTTCCTCTTTCACTTACTAAGTTATGATTCTGTATGTGCCCAGTACCTCGAGTTGCCTAAATTATGTGGATTGCAGGCTGTTTGGTAAATGTCAAATCTGCGTTGTGCATGCTTTAATGAAGAATGAGCCATGGTTCCGGGGAAAGCGCTGGTCCAGCCTTGTCGTGCTTCCAGATGTGCACCTGGTCCTTTGTTATGTCTCCCACAAGCTGGTGGGCATCTTTCTGGTGGTACCCGTTAATGAATCAAGATAGAGTAAGATGTATGTATTTTTTAAAAGAGGAGAATTGTAATTATGATTATGTGGCAACGTAGGTTAAAAATGGAAAATAAACCAGGAGCCTAGTTGCTGAAATGTGAACATTGTGTTTCCCTTTAATTTGCTGTTGTCTTGGAACCTGGCTGTTTATGCGATGCTTTCACCTTCTGTTGCTTGTCTAAGTGCCAACTTCTTTCCCAAAGGTGTTCAGTGACTAATGCTTTGGTTACATGCCAGAATATTTTATAAATGTCTATTTCTAGGCAGCTCTTCTACAAGTCTTAATTAAGCTTTAATGTCAAGCTGAAGTTTACTTTTAGAACCTCCTAGGCTCCTTTCGTTGTAACATGATTATGGAACAGTAGGGGGAACACAGGACGGCTGTGTTCCTGCACATTTTTTTTCTGTGTCTCACACGGTGCCGCCGAGCAGGTGCGTACTTATGTGACACAGAGCTTTCCAACACAGGAATGAGTTCATCACAGCCTTTCCCTAAAGCTGGATCAAATTTTCCACCCTGAAATGATGGCCATAGTTGAGTGACTGCTTTGTTAGTTATTACATATCCTTCCTGAAACATCCGACTTCTCAAACCCAGGGATCAGATGCTAGGGAGGCTACCTGTGGACACGTTCTTCATTCCTTTCTCCTTGATGTCTTGGGCACCAAGCAAGGGATTATGAGGACAGGAGGAATCATTTTCTGTATTTCTGTATCCTAAGCTGTTTGAAGTAGACTAATAGATTTTAAATAGAGTAATATTATTTTGTATGCTTATTTTGAAACCGATTAAACTTATTCATCAGATTGCTCTATGGCAGAAGCTGGCAAACTTTGTCCATAAAGGAACAGATAGTAAATATTTCAGCTTGTGGGGCAGCCATCTCTCAGCTACTCAGCTCTCCGGTGTCCATGTGTAAAAGCGGCCACAGATGACGGAGCATGGCTGTGTTCCATTAAACCTGTATTTACAAAACCAGGCAGGGGTCCGAACTGGGCCTTCAGGCAGCAGTATTTGAACCCCTACCCTGTGGTATGCTTGCTTTTTAGATGACAATTCTGTCATACTTCTTTATTTTGGGTTATTTAAATATAGTTCTTTATATCAATACTTTTATTTAAATAAAGTTTGTTAATATAATTTAAGCTGGTTGCTAAAATGAGCCAAAATTTAGAGATTTTAAGGAATTCATCCTTATGCATTTGCTTTGAGACTTCAGAACATTCTAGTTGTGAGGGACCTTGAATAAGTTTTTTGAGCCTCAGTTTCCTCATATATAAATGTGTTGTTCTGAGGATTCCATGGAATGACATGACCCAAATCTTCATTGGATAGTAGTTATTACTACAGATGAGGTGACTGAGGCTTAAAAATGTTAGGTAAGCCCTCCACCCAGGAGAACTGGGGCCAGAGCCAGAACTTGATATGCCGCATATGTCTGGATTTGCGGCAGTCTTCTTTCTCCAGTTCCCCGCGCAGCGAAGCATTTCTTCAACCTGTTAATCTGGTTTCATCATTGATAGAGGTGACCAGCCTGTCCTAAGAAATGAGTTCTACAGTAATGGATTTTAGTTGGATTCACTTGCTGGGGATGGCCACACTCACTTCCATTCAGAACACCTATTTGGTGGAAATACCCTCCGTTCTCCTTTTCTTCCGGTTCCCCGCATTGTCCCCCTATGGTTTGGGCAGCAGGCAGTTCAATGTCTATTCAAAAACAAAGAAAAAGAAAGAAAGGGGGAAAGGTTGTCAGGGACATGTGTAAAGGACACATGGACAAAACCAAAGGGGGATAGGATCAAGGGTGGGAAGTGGGTGTGACTGGGGGTGGGGGAGTGGTGGGGAGAAAATGGAGACAACTGTACTTGAACAATAAAAAAATGAAAAATTAAAAAATAATAAAGTAATTTGAAATAAATAATATTGCAAAATAATGAGGAAAATGTTAAAATTATAGAAGCAAGAAGCAGAAAAGTATAACAGAAAGCTGACTAGTTTAATTATAACTAATTAAAAATCTTTTCTCAGGTTCATAGCTGACCAAATTTATCTGAAATATGGGAAATGGAGCTCTTTTAAAAATAGATTTGCATCTACTTTCATGTGGTCTTTCCCTCTGGTTGTTTTTTTCAAATTAATATTTTTATGTTTGAGATAAATAAATGAAGAGAGAGGATTTTCGCTTCCAAATTAAGAATTAAGTAATATTACTTAATTTTAGGCCTCATGAGAATAAAACCTACCTCGCTGTTGGAAGCATGAAGACGTTAACACTGAACGTGTCCCTGTTTAATGCTGGAGACGATGCGTATGAAACCACCCTGCATGTCAAACTGCCCTCTGGTCTTTACTTCATTAAGATTTTAGATCTGGTAAGAACTGAAAACCACGCAGCATGATGCTACATAATGTTTTACTTAATTTTTAAAAAATGTAAATGGCATAATTCACTTCATCAATTTGAGGTCTAAATACCTGAGGTGATTTTAAGACTCCTTTCATGCTCCTGACTGAAATGACAAAGTTCCTAGGGATCTGACTGAGATCAAGAGTCAGCTTCCCACTTATAAGAAATAATTGTCCAGTTATTCATGCAAGCTGCTTGGGTGCCATTGCTTTTCTCACTGGTACATCTTTCTGGTGCTTGACGCTGCACCTTTTGGTCGGCTCCCTGCACAAGCAATATCGGTTCTCCCTGTTGGGCTCCCAGAGTTACCACTCTGCATTTGAAGTTCATACACCCAGTCCTGTTCCCAATGGACCTCCAGCATGCTAGAACCAGCAGTCCACAGATCCAAAATGCTGGTGCCAACCAGATTGTAGGCAAGTTTCTCCTTCCCTGCAAGTGTTTGAGGGACCTGGAGACCTTTTCTTACCACTGTGTCTTCATCATGAGCACTTAAATCCACCAGCAGGGTAGTGATAAAGTTGAATTTCAAAGGCAAAAGCCTCAGTTGCTTTCTCCTTTGATGCTTCTCTGTTTCTTAGCAAATTTACCCAGGTCTCATCCAGAGACCGTTTCCTCACATGAAGGGCCTTTGACCTCTCACAAAACTTTAGTACCTCCTTTCTCTAGCAGGAGTGCCCAACCTTTTGGTGTCTCTGGGCCACACATTAAATATACAAACACTAACAAAAACCGATGAGCAAAAAAAGGTTTTAAGTAAATTTATGATTTTGTGTTGGGCCATATTAATAGCCAGCCTGGGACTCATTCAGCCCAGAGGCCATAGGTTGGACACCCCTGTGAGTATTAAAAGCCTATTTGAAATAGTAAGAGGGAAAACTCAAATATTCAAGAAAATACATATCTATACAAATACACACAGAGCTGTTTATTTCCCTGAAATATTTGAATACATGTATGTGTATACTATTGTGATTCCAGTTATTGCAAATATATACCTTAAACACATTCTCACATCCCACACAGAAGAGGGATGTGAGGCACAGATGTTATGAATTCCTTGCCTCATGATTTTGTAAGGAACAGAGCCTTGAATTAACTGGGGGAATACACAGACATGGACAAAAGGCGCAAGCCCAGAAATTATCCTGTGGAGAATTTACATGAACATTAGAATATGCCTATATAGCTATAAACATTTTTATATCATTCATTTATATTTCTATTTACTCCAAAAATAGTTGTCTAGGAAAGTAAATTCTTCGGGGATGATGTTTTGTTTTCTCAAAAACCATCCTTAAATATGGGTTACAAACTTTTTGTTTCCTTTTCTCCCTAAACCTTTTTGCTTATTTTTAAAATGTTTTAGGAAGAGCAGCAAATACACTGTGAAGTAACAGACAGCTCTGGCACAGTAAAACTGGACTGCAGTGTTGGTTATATATATGTAGATCGTCTCTCAAGGGTAAGCATTTAGCATTTATAATTTTTGTTTACTAGCATGAATATAAAATTTTTCTATTTTTCCTTTGTTTACTCTGTGCACAAATACATAATTCATTATTATTATGTTTTGCTAGGAGTAAATAGCTAAGTGATAAAATAAAACCCAAACCAACTGGGCTTGAGATCTTTGAGACTGTATTTATATTCTTGGCAATGTTCACTGTAAAAGGGGGGCCACATATTTATGTCAAGATGGGCATGTGAATGTGTCAATCAGAATTCTGCTCTCACCCTTCCCCAACACTCCCTTCACCCCAACCACCCCACCCCAGGTGGTCCTATCTGCCAGGCATGTTACCTCTGCTATACAAAAAGGTGTTTCTGGCAAGAGTCCTTGCTCAAGTTGTTAAAGCATCTCTAATTTTGTCAGCTTGGACCTGGCTGTCTACATTCAGAGGAGGCTTTGTCTCTGAATGGCACTTGTGGAAATGCTGGTGCTTTAGAATTGCCACAAACCCAACAGCTTCCCTGTAACTCGCTGCCCGAGTGAGGGGCAGCTTATGTTCCAGAACATAGTTTCAAATCTGCATTCCTCAGGGTATAAACTATTAGAAAATTAAAATTCAGATGATAAAAAATGCATTTTAAATTATTTTTTTAAATGAGCTTTCCTTCTCTGTGTTTTATAGGTAAATGTTGCCTTTCTCCTGGATGCAAGCTCCCTCAGCAGAGCAGAAGAGGACCTCAACATCACAGTGCATGCCGCCTGGTACGTTTCACTGTGGAAACAATCATGTACTAGAGGACATAAACCCCTGACTTTTTGGAGGGGACCTTAGGGGAACCATGGAGTTGTGTTCCATTGTCTTCAGGAGAAAGCTTCTCTTACATGATCTAACAACAACAAAAAAACCCTTCAATCAGCATAGAGGAAAGTAACGGTGTAAATAACCAGAGTAAATTTCTGCCAACCCTGTCATAAAAATTTCTTACTGTCATAGCCACTTTTATCCCCACACCCCAAAAAGCATTATTTGAACCAGCCTCTGAATATATCAGGTTGTGGTATATATGTGGTATATAATTAGTTCTCTCTGAAGATGACTTTTGTGCCTGATGGGTTCTAACAGGGTGTTTTCTCTCTGCTTCTGTAGTGAAAACGAAGGGCAAATGGGCCATCAGAAAGGTAACAAAGTGACTTTGGCAGTACCTCTGAGGTATGACATCATGCTAAATGCTCACGGGTAAGGAGATTTTCATGCCTTCTCTAAAGCTATGGGCTGATTATAAATCCATTGCTGTGTACATTGTTAGTAAAAGCCATATTTTTTCAAAAAATGTTTTTTAAGATTCTGTACTGTTTCTCTCTCTTAACAATGACCTCAGCATTGTGGTCCCTTGCCCAGCTGTTCATTATTCTAATCCATTCTGTAATTGTCATGGAGACCACATCAAACTAGTGCCCACCTGGAGGAGATGTCCTTTGGGAAGAGCCTGATAATCCTCCAGTGGGCCATGCCTAGCCTTCCACCTGCACGCAGTGCAGGCCAGGACCCTGGGAGTTGGGCAGTGCACAATGTGCTTGATCAGACTCAATGGCTGTTGCAAGTGTGAAGTTTGAAGAATTACAAGCTTGACCAAATCGCTGCACTCTAGAACCTGTGTCTGCCTATGTGGTGGAAGGACTCAGCTATGCGAGAGCTGGCTGCAGGGCGTCCCTTTTCCGCTCTTTATACTTTTGAATTACAGTTTCTCACCCACAGCCCGAGAGCCAGTATTCACTGATTCCTCATAATTTAGTAATTGTTTACAAGGTTCTGCCTCTAATTGAGGGAGCACATTTATGGAGAAAGAATGAAAAAAGTATCAAGAAAACCTTTAATGGTTTTATTGGAAATTATTTAGGCTATTGATCTTTGTTGAAAAACACATTTTTAAAGCAATTGAAGATAAATACAGAATAGAGAAATGACCTTTTCTTGTATCTCTAAGTATAAACCATCCCGTCATTTTTAACCATCCATAAAGATGACATATAATTATATAAAAATAAAATACCAGTGTCTGAAGCTAGTGGCATTGGGTATCAAATTTGTGAGAATTAACAAGCCAGAGATAAAGGCAGCCATTCAAGAGCAATGAAGACCTAATAAAAAGTCAGCAGGAAGCAAAGAAAACTAATTGCATGTTTTCTGGTTTTAAATGTGGCCCTCCTTGATTTTCCTATAATGAATCCACATCTTACTATTTTGAGCAAGGACTAGTCTACAATGATTAAGCTGCCTAATTTGCATTTGAATATTCTAATTTCCTTCCTGTGTGATGGGTTACCTAATTTGTATTACCTCATATCAGCTGCCAAATATGAGCAACTGGTGAAGTCAGGGTTTCCCCAGAAAAGTATTTCTTGAAGTTCACTACTGACCCTACATATATATGATTACAGGTGAAAGAGTAACAACTCTGTACTTGAACAGAAACTGTACCATACTTACTGGTGTTTGAATTGTTCCCCAGATCTGGGGGTCATTACAATAGCAGCAGGAATTGGCGGATGGGAAGAAACAACTCAAAAATAAGTAAGGTAGACTGAAATGTAGAGGGGGATATTGTAGTCCTAGAAAAAGCTAAGAATTGATCTTGTATTTGCCAGATTTACATAAATCAATAGAATGAAACTGGCAGTGTTGGGGAGGCAAACAAAGGATATTGGTGGGAAGAGATATTGTCACTCAAGTCAGAGTACACAGTTTTCTAATTTCATTACATTTTTACTAAAATTATCTTACCAGAAACCAAAAGAACTTGATTGTGCTTAAGGGGACACCTACAGTCTGAATTATAGCATCTTTAAGAGGTAGTTAAGAGATATGCTATAATCCAGACTGTAGACAAAGACTACTTACACCACCTCATCAAACAGGACAGTTAGCCAAGTTCAAGCAAGCTGTACAAATCTCAGGGGGCAGCATGTCTTATGATTACAGGCATCCTTGCACCTAGCACAACCTGGCACCTGGCACGTGCCCAGTATGCACTTTGTAAATAAATGAATGAGATCGTAATGCTGAAAAAACAGACTGACTTAAATTTGACTTTGTTTCTATCAGGCTTGTAAACCCGACTTCATTTGTGTATGGATCAAAGGAGGACTCTGAGCCTGAAACGTGCATGGCAGAGAAAGTGAACTTCACTTTCCACGTAAGAAACTTTAGTGAAATGGTCCTGTCAGAACCCAGCTGGACTCTATAAGTCTTCTTTATTAATTTGTAATTAATTAGTAGTTGAATATTTTCTAAGTTACAGTGGTATGACTGGGACCGGACATACTTTCGGTCTGTAGATTTGGTGAGTCTGTTCAAGTATGTATGAATGTGTTCTTGGAGGTCTGGACGTGACTAGAACAAGCATGGAAAATATTGTCGTGTAGAATGACTGTTTGCAGGCCTCAGGAAGGCCTTGTCTGAAGGTCTGGGCACTGCTGGCCACCCATTGCGGACACTGCCTTTGCAATGCCCTATGTGTGTGTGGCCTAGCAATCACCACCTGCCCCAGAGCTAGGAACACCCTTTCTTCTTCTTTATCTTGTGCATTCAAAGGGTCATTGCAAGTCTGTGAGTCGTGCTGTTTCATTCAGGGGTTGTGGCACATCACTTTTCTAATTTATTGTATTGGTTTTATAGTGAAGCTCTCAGGAGGCAATATTTTGACTTGGTTTTCTTTTTCAGGGTTCTGCAATCCCCAAATTTATCAATAATAATGGCATATCATTCCCTTTTGCATTATTTTTTAAAAACCTGTTGTATTTTTTCTAAAACCCAATAAATTAAACCTTTCTGATTTTCTGAGTGCATCAACATTATAATTACCCTGAGATAAAATACACTTGATTCACTTACGGCTGATATCCCCTCTGCACAGAGTGATTTTGTGAAAATACCATAGGGTTTAGAATGAGGAGACCTGGGTTTTGGTCGCAGTTCTTGTCACTTTGTAACTTTCATCCTGGGCATGTTGATTAACACCTCAGCATTTTCTTGAGCTGGCACGTAATTAAACGTCACCTCACCTCATGGATAGTGATGAGGACCGACTGACTGATCATGGCTTTTATAGATACATAATGTACCTTACAAATACACATTGCTGCTGTCTCTTTCTTTAGACTATTTATTTCTACAATAAAACACCTGCCTGGACATTCTGGTCTAATTAATATAAAAGGGGGAGGGCTGGGAATAAGGACTAAAGGTTGTAATTATTAGCAACCTTTTTTAAGTTCCCAGTGTAAGTATTCCATCTCCCTTTGCCATGTAGCTGCCGACAACAAACCTCCAGCACCATAAATGTGGCATGAAATGTATGGGTTCACCTAAAAGCTCATCTGTATCTGTAATCACATTTATGAAAACATTTTAAAGTTGTTTAATTTTTTTCCTTCTTATCAGGTTGTCAACAGTGGCCACAGCATGGCTCCAAACATTAGTATGGAAATAATGGTACCAAATTCTTTTACCCCACAAACCAATAAGTTGTTCAACATTTTGGATGTCCAGGTAAAAATGTGTTCCTTTCTTTATTGCAAGTAATACCGGTAAAATGGAGATTTCTGTGAACTTACTTAGTCACACTTACTCTAAGCTACGAATTCACTCTGCATGCATTGGGTACACTTTGTGCATGATACTCTGCTTCAGAACTGCAGGATTACAGTGGGGCCCCTGCATCTGACTTGCACAACACCAGAATTATGCTCTACTTTCTTAAGTACATTTTCTTTGTGATATGGACCTCTGGAAGTAATTGAATTGGTAGAAATCTCATTAAACTTGAGACCACTATGGGGAAAAAATAGTATTTCAGCCTTTTTTAAAGAAAGAATATTCAAGTCACTACTTAAGAATAAATATTGCTTTTACTCTCCCAGTTTCAAGACAAGCAGACAATAAAATAAACCTAAGTGGGTTTGAGATCTAATTTTTAAAAATCTTACTTGAATTCTAAATTTAGATGGTAGGACATGATGTTATATTGTTTTGTGTCTAAAGCCCAAGAAATGTTGAATTCCATGCTGGTGTTCGAATGTTCATTTTTCACCTTGCCCTAATTTCCATAAGGTAAAAGTCATTTAATTAGCTTAGGACCTATAGCCAACCCTCTAAAATTTTGCTGGGTTTTTGTTAGTGTTTTTGCTGCAGAGATTTTATCTCTCCCAAATAAATCTGTTGAAAATATTTTTGCACTTTCAGAAGTAACTTGATATACTTTAGAAAAGGTAAGCAAGCAATTGGAAGTTAAAACCATGTAGCTTTTACTGTTCTTTCCAGTGTTGAGTTACAATATTTTTCTTTCTGTCTTCTATAGACTACTATAGGGGAATGCCATTTTGAAAATTATCAAAGAATGTGTACATCAGATCAGGAAAAAGGTGCAATGAGGACCCTAACCGATATATTTACATTCTTGTCAAAGACTGATAAGAGGTTATTGGTAAGTTTTGTTTTTTCCTGGTAGTTTTTGCTGTTCAATGTACAGAACTGAAACACTTAAAACCAAGCATCCATGGGTGTGAGCTGTCAGGTGAATGTAGGAGAGAAACAAGTTCAGGTGATATTCTTGCCCATGATTAGAAATTGATACAGACCCAGGGTTAAATATATACATTTTCATTATTTATCTAACAAATGCCCATTTTTTTTTGCCAGCCATTCTGCCAAACTCTCTTCAACTGAGCAGGCTTTATGAAATGAGATTAATTTGGACTCTTTATTTTAGTGAATTTATGAAAATAAAAAAAAAAACTGAGAAAGCAATGTTACCCTTCAAACTATCCACATTTTACAATGAACATAGAACCTCAAACTTAGCAAGATTCTGATTAGGAGTCTTTCTTTGAAGTCTATCCCAGAAGGTTAAGTTCACAAAAATAATGAAAACACATGCTCTAGTTCAAATTCTTTGTTTTTGTTGTAATTTATAAAACCATTTCTGTGTAAAGATTTTTAAATGCCATGAACAAAAGCAGAACTTTAATTCCATGTTTATAGCAAGGTAATTTTTATAAATGCCACTAAGAAGAACAGACTTTTTTTTTCCATGTAAAATATTTTAGCCATCATTTTTTAAAATGTTGAAATTTTAATGTAGCTTTTTTGTATTCTTTTCAAGTTCTGCGTGGAACATGATCCACATTGTTTAAATTTCTTCTGCAATTTTGGGAAGATGGAAAGTGGAAAAGAAGCCAGCGTTCACATTCAGCTGGAGGGCCGGCCGGCCCTCTTAGAAATGGTGAGTCTGACACACGGCGGCACCTTCGTACGGAGGTGCCATGGGCGTGGCAAACTGTGTAAAGAGGATGGTATGTAAGGAGGCCTTCAACGGATTGAAAAGGTATCAGTAAACATAAAATTCAGAGTGAAACTTTAAAACGGTCTCCACTTACTACTTTAGCTGAATGCACTGTCTCCATGGCATGGTTTTAGTAATTGAACAGATCATTGAAACTGTAAAATAGACTATGGAATAATTAAGAGTTTTACTTTGGAAAGCATGTCAGCTACTTATGGATCTTGACTAAATCAAAGAAAGTGGCTACCTTAACATTTTGTATAACCTTGAAGTTCTTTCCAAACTATTTAAAATTATGCTTAAAAATCTAATATTTAATAAAGCTAAGAAGTATTTCATAAAATCAAATTAAAACAGCAAAATGTATCAATAATTAAACACAAATACACAATAACAAAAACACTTTTAAGAAAATGAACTTTGAAAGATGAATTTAAAAATAAATTAAATACACCTTGGACTTCTTCCTAGAAATGAACATATTATACATATTGATGAGAAGTACTTTAAGATAAAAGTGGTTTTGTGTGGAGTTCTGTTCTTCAGCTTCCTTATCTGATAATAGGGGTGATAGCCCTTCTGTAGGAGTGTTGCGGATTAAATGAGATGATTTTGATTTTCTGTTTGGCACCCAGTACAGGCCCCCTTGTTCACTGCACTTCGCAGGTACTCTCCTTCTTTTAGAGACTGGGGGTTTGTGGCAACATCGTCAAGCAAAGTCTAGCAGCACCATTTTTCCAATAGGTGCTGATGATGTTCAGCATTTCTTAGCAATAAAGTATTTTTTAATTAAGGTCTGTCCATTGTTTTTAGACACAATACCATTGAACACTTAATAGACTCCAGTATAGTGTAAATGTAATTTTTATATGCACCAGGAAACCAAAAATTTCAGGGACTCATTTTATTGCAATATTCGCTTTATTGCGTTGGGTCTGGAATCAGACCCACAATACCTCCTGTACGAGGTCTGCCTGTACTAGTGCATGGCATGTAATGAGCCAAAGAAAGGGGCCGTTATTCTGTTTTATTAAGAGAAATATTTGAAATTACCACACAGTGGTCAAGAGGAAGGTGCACCAGACAGTGAAATAAGAGATGCCTGTTTCAGTTTAAATGGTGCTAAAAACTATTCTTGGGGTCAACAAGTTCCTCAGACTTTTGTGGTTGGCCTTCTTATACTCTGGAGGTAAAGGTTTTTCAACAGAAGACACCACTGGCATTTTAGCCCAGATAATTCCTTGTTGTCAGGGGCTGTCCTGTGCATGGCCAGCTATTTGGCAGCTTTGCTGGCCTCTAGGCACTGGATGCTGGTAGCAACACCTCCCAGGCCCCTAGAGTCAAAAGTGTCTCCAGATGCTGCTGACTGTCCTCAAGGGGATAAAATCATCCTGTCGGAAACCACTGCCCTGCATTCTCTCCAAGACATTGAGTAAACTTTCCATAGTAGTTTTAATTTCTGAGGGCCATGGAGCCCTTTAAGAATCCAACTCAAGAACATATTCTCATATACCCCAATAAATGCACATATTTTAAAAAGCTCAGTTTTTGCATACAATTTCAAAAGTCCTTAGCATCTGTGGTGCCCACCCACAGATTCCAGTTATCAAGTCTCTGCATTAGATAGTAAAGCTCCGAGTTCATAGACTGTTTTTATATTTCAGTGCTATAACTATTTGTACTAGGTTTTATCATTTCACTATTAAGTAGACTATAGGTATTTGATCTGAGCAACTAGATGACACTACTACTTAAAAAGAAAAAGAAGCCCAAATAAAATGAACTTTAGGAGAGGTTTACCAATTGAAAAAAGTCTTACTGGGATATAAATAATTCAATACCCAGGGGAAAATACACTGGTAATGAGCAAATAATTAAATCAAGTTATCTGCAAAGTAACTATGTTTAATAAAAGGATTTCAACAAAGTGATGCCACATAAATTAATACCAAGACCATGCCTTTAGAACCAAAGGATGCATTGTACTGCAATTAATTACAAATGGTGAAATAAATTGGGGAAGATAAATTGTGAAAACTTCTAGACAGTAGGTAAGGATCATGAGAAAATAGTTCTGTTAATACATGTCTTCATTAAGAAAAACTGTGAGTCAGGCTACAGTGATGTTTCTTTTATTAAACAGGATGAGACTTCAGCACTCAAGTTTGAAATAAGAGCGAAAGCTTTTCCAGAGCCAAATCCAAAAGTTACTGAGCTGCACAAGAATGAGAATGTTGCACATGTAAGATCACCTTTTTAAACTGAAACATTAAGAATGTAGGGAAAATAGCATGGCTGGGGTGTTTCGTCAGGAAAACAGATTTTGACTAGATCATGGAGGGTTTAAAATACTTAGAATTGGTATTTTCCACAGCTGGAAGGAGGGGATGACAGGCGGCGTTTTTAGGAGGTGAATGTGGTCGGATGACTGACTGGAGGAAGAAGTACAGAAAAAGTCCATTATGCCTAGTATTTCTGCTAAACAGTTGCCATTGTTTCCTATGGTCACATCAAACCAGCAAGAGAACAGGATGGGTTGTTCTAAGTACTGTTGGGGATTGGTAGGGAGGGGGGGCTTCAAAAGAAATAAGAGCAAAATTTAAAACTGGTGATTCTCTATTTGGTTAATTTATGTAGGTTCTGTTGGAAGGATTACATCATCAAAGACCCAAACGCCATTTCACTATAGTGACTATTTCAATTAGCTTGCTACTTGGACTTATTTTACTTTTATTGATTTCATATGTTATGTGGAAGGTAAGCCTTTCTCTAATAACTACCAATGTTAAACCACTCAAAATGCCATCCTCGATTTCCTCAAAGCTAATAACCCCACATGAATACATAGTACTGATCACATCTTATTTCTCCTAACTTCAGTACCAAAGTCCTTCTAGAAAAGTATGCCTTCTTAAAGTTAACTTGCTTTCAAAAAAGGATTTGAGAAACACTGCACATTATGTCAAAAGTCAATTTTAGAGCATTTACACATGTATCATTAAGTCCTGCAATAATTAAAAAACAAAACCAATCACTCTTGAACCCAGTATTTTCCAAACAAGTTTTACTGACTACATGGGACACAGTTTAAGAAACACAGAAGGTACTAAAATGATGTCATTTCATTCAACTTTATTTTGTCCTAATGTTAGGAACTTAACTCTTGTTTATATCAATTAGCCTATTGATAAACCCAGTTTTTAAATACATAGGTGCTTTGATTTTAAGTGACATGATCAACGATGTTAAGTAAGGACTTACTGGCATTGACCGTTTAGATATTTTATATAAGGGTAGTGACTACAAACTAGTGATTATGCAATGGGTTTTTCAGGTTGGCTTCTTTAAGAGAGAGTACAAATCCATCCTACAAGAAGAAAACAGAAGACACAGTTGGAATTACATTAACAGTAAAAGCAATGATGGTGATGATGATAATGATGATTAAAGACTTCTTTCAAATTGGAGAATAAGACTCAGGTATAATAGAGACATTTAAGACATTGTTTACAAGAAACCATGAACTTTGCTCAGTGGTCTTTCAAGCACTTCTTTTACTCATAACCTTGTGACATACTGTGTCTTAAGGCAAATGAAAAATCCAAGAAATGATATTCTATCAGCTCTTAAATGGACAGCAAAAACACTAAAACATTCAAGTTATTCAAGATAAATAATCCTTTGGAGATATCTGGAAAGGAAAGTACATCTGAATTAAATCATATTGAGGACATAAACATGACTGGAGAAATCTTGGACTTGAACTATTCCTTTAAAGGAGTAGGTAATAATTCATTTCTAATAGATCTTTGGGACTCATTTGAAATATGTTCTTTAAAAATAGCAGAATTTTTCGAAGAGCTGTTTCTGAATTTCCTAATGAACAAGAGAGCCATTGTAATTTTAAAGCATATTTCACCTTTAAGACCTTTGTAATACATCTCCTATGAGCTTTGTTCCACAGCCACTCAGCACTCTGACTGTTCTGGGCCCGAAGAGCCAACTTCAGATGGAACTTTTATACACTGGTTTGAGCTGAATTGGGTGACTTTTGGATAATTGTTTATATAGCTATGGATGATTACTGTTTATATAGCTATGGATTTCTTCTTTCTGTATATACATAACTTTAAAAGACTGTATATTTATACAGGCACAAATTCATGCATCCTCCTGTAACAATTTTTCCAAGGACACCCGGAGTAAATTAAAAATCCATCATTAGTCAAATTTTTTGTTTATAAAAACAGCAGTACTTAAGAATTCTAATTTATATTCTGAAAGAGATGGTGATGGTTGCACTTTAGATGATATTTGAAGTATAAATACACTGATATGTAAAATATGAAAACTATACCTCACATTTTTTTAAACCAAAGCTCTGCAGAAACAAGGAATTAGGGGAAATATTTCATACAGATACTCTCTAAAATACCAACTGATGTTACTCTTTATTCAAGTGTAAGTAAACATTAGATGTGTTTTCATCAATTGTATAAGAGCATTCTCTTCTGCATGGAATTGGGGGAACAAAATCCAGAAATTTAACACAGGTTTAGTTTGTATCCTGTGACTATAAAAGTAACATCAAAATTTCCATGATATGTGTTTAGTGGTAAATGAAATATTTTAAATAATTTCTCTTTAAAGTCCTTTACATTTGCAAATATAATCTTTCTGTAATATTTATTCATGCATATGAACTAGATGCTGACTATAGAATATAATTTCATCTGAACTCAGCTGAAGCTTCCTATACTTAATTATATGTATACAAAGTTTGTGACCAAATTTTGAAAATCTGTTATAAGATGGGATCAAATAGATAAATTAGAGGTCGGTCTTACTATTATGAGAACTGTTTCTTTAAATGAAGTCCCTGCCAACAGCTGTCTTCCTCAGACTGCCTAGTCCCTATGAAGTATCCAGCGCCAGTCTGTGACTGGCAGACAGAGACTTGTAAAGGCAGTTGACGGGAAAGCCCAGTCATCACAGCAGGCATGCAGCCTCCTGAAGTCTGTGTGCCTGTAGAAATGAGTTACATTTATGGAATACTTTAAAGTACATGTTTTTTATCAGAAGCTACTGTTTTTTCCACTGTAAAAAGCCAAGTAGTTCAGGAGGATGTGTAGACTCAGTGGTAGAAAATCAAACCCAAATTTAGAATTTCATTCTCAAGGATAATACCTGGGGAAATTTAAATTTGGCTCTCTTCTATTCAGGAATGGCAGCATTTCAGGTATCACCGAAACCACTGAGAACCGTGTGTCTTCACCACTGTCCGAAGACATTGCTTTCGGGAGCACGAGAAACAGCACAGCTCCCTATTGGGCCACATTCTGCCCAGTTAGATATTTTGCATAGTTTTAAACTTTAATATCACCTGTATTATGAATTTAAAAACCCTACCACTTTAAGAAAAATTGAGTTGTCAACTTGCAGAGAATATCCACAAAATTGGTACCATAACAACTTAAAAAAAAAGGGTTCTTTTTAGTAACATCAAAAATAGCAAATTTGATTTCTTTAAAAAATAAGAGTTTTTCCCCTCTTAGGATAATCTGTTTAAAACATGACCATATCCCTTCATATTAAAATTCTAGTTCATACATTTCTGTTATAAACAATTACATGTTACTTTGGCATCATTCATTTCTTCCATGCTTTCTCCATAAAGATCAATAAGTCTTGGGTGCAATCTATAAAGAATAAAATATATGTAATTGATTATTTTACCAATTTCTCATTCTGTTATTTTTCACATATACACAGTTGAGTACAGGGCATAATACCAAACACAAATCTAATGAGAGCTGACAAACATACACATTCATTGCAAAGCTACAATCTAGAAAAACTGAGGCAGGGTGTCACATCAGCATGGAAACTACTATAAAGCATTCTTAACTGATTTCCTTGACTAATATTCTCCATTTTTCTGTGAAAGCCAGTCAATTGTGCCTACAGAAGGCTCACATCTCGTGGGCTACTCAGGGTGCCCCTGCACTCTACCCATTGAGTCATAAAGCTTACCAAGAATGACTTTGCAAGTTCCTAAATCTTTCTATACCAATTGTGGTTGTTAATTAATAAAGTGAACTGCTGAACATAAAACTGTTACAGTATTAATTACTGGTGAAAGGATATTTTAAAAGACTGATTAAATTGTAACAATCTGCTACTCGGATGGTGTCACAGCATATAAACTTTTGACTCATTTTTTGAAATTCAAAATGGAAATTATAGACATGTATTATCTGTATAGTTTATTAAAAATAATTCAAAAATGTTCATACTACCCAAAGCAATCTACAGATTCAAAGCAATTCCATTAAAATACCAATGGCATATTTCACAGATCTAGGACAAACATCCCAAAAATTTATATGGAACCAAAAACAATGCCCCCCGGCCCCTGCCAAGTAGCCTCAGCAATCTTGAGAAGAATAAAGTTGGAACATATCAATACCTGATATCAAACTCTACTACAAAGCCACTATAATTAAAGCAGTTTGGTACTGACATAATAACAGACACATAGATCAATGGAACAGAACAGAGAGCCCAAAAATGAACCCATGCCTTTATGGTCAATTAATATTTGACAAAGTGGGCAGCAGCATACAATGGAATAGACAATCTCTTCAATAAATGGTATAGGAAGAACTGGATTAGTACTTGCAAAAAAAATGAAACTAGACCACCAACTTACATCAAAATAAACACAATGGATAAAACACTTAAATATAAGTTGTGATACCCAAAAAATCCTAGAGGAAAAAACATAGGCAGTAAAATTTCAGGTATCTCATGTAGCAATATTTTTGTCAGTATATTTCCTAGGTCAAGGGAAATAAAGGAAAAATAAACAAATGGTACTACATCAAATTAAAAAGCTTCTACATGGCTAAAGGAACCATCTTAAAATAAAAAGGGGACCCAATGTATGGGAGAACATATCTGGTGCCAGTGATATACCAGATAAAGGTTTAATTTCCAAAATACATAAAGAACTCATACAACTCAAAACCAGGAAGACAAAAAATCCAATTAAAAAATGGGCAAAGGACCTGAACAGATACTTCTCCAAGGAGGACACACAGAGGGCCCAGAGATACATGAAAAATGCTCAACATCACTAGCCATCAGAGAGATGCAAATTAAAACTACAATGAGATATCACCTCACACCTGCCAAAGTGGCCATCATTAATCAACAAACAAGAAGTGCTGGTGAGGATATTGCCAAAAGGGAACCCTAGTGAACCATTGGTGGGAATTCAGACTGGTGCAGCCACTATGGAAAACAGTATAGAGTTTTCTGAAAAAAATTAAAATGGGAACTACCTTTTGACCCAACAATTCCACTTCTGGGAATATATCCTAAAGATCCCAAAACACTGATTCAAAAGAATATATGCACCCCTATATTTATAGCAGGGTTATTTATTGTACAGTAGCTAATATTTAGAAACAGCCTAAGTGCCCATCAGTAGATGAGTGGATAAAAAAGCTGTGGTACATTTACACAATGGGATACTACACAGCTGTAAAAAAGAAGGAATTCTTACCCTTTGTGACAGCACAGATGGACCTGCAGACTATTATGGCTATAGTGAAATTAGCCAGTCAGAGGCAGAATACCATATGATCTCATTTATAAGTGGAATTTAATGAACAAAATAAACTAATGAGCAAAATAGACTCCGAGGCACAGAAACATGGAACAGACTGACAGCTGCTAGAGGGGATGTGGGAGGCAGGGACTGGTTGAAAGAAGGTGAAGAGATTAGTCAAAGAACAGGTATGCATGGCCCAAGGACATGGACAACGGTGTGGGGATTGACTAGGGGGTGGTTGGGGATGGGCTGGGGGAGGGGTCAAAGGGGGAAAATTGGGACAACTATAATAGCATAAATAAAATATTTAAAAATAGTTTAGAATGCCAGTGTAGAGATTTAGAACCAAGGAAAATTCTTTGGCTCTCCATAACAATTGATGCATAAAGTCATACTTTATTAAAATTGTACATTTATCTGCTTTTCCTTCCCTGATTTGTTAATTTAAAAAAATATATACATCTAGGCCATCATAAACAAATCAACAAACAAGTGCTGGTGAGGTTGTGGAGAAAAGGGAACCCTAGTGCACTGTTGGTGGGAATGCAGACTGGTGCAGCCACTGTAGAAAACAGTACGGAATTTCCTCAAAAAACTAAAAATGGAACTGCCTTTTGACCCGGTGATTTCACTGCTGGTGTTATATCCTAAGAACCCTGAAATACCAATTCAAAAGAACCTATGCACCCCAATGTTCATCGCAGCACAATTTACAATAGCCAAATGCTGGAAGCAACCTAAGTGAATGAGTGGGTAAAAAACTATGGTACATTTATACAATGGAACATTACACAGCAGAAAGAAAGAAGCTCCTACCCTTCACGACAGTATGGATGGAAATAGAGAGCATTATACTAAGTGAAATAAGCCAGGTGGTAAAAGTCAAATACCATGTGATCTCACCTATAAGTGGAACCTAATCAGCAAAACAAACGTGAGCAAAATAGAACCATCAACATGGAAATAAAGAACATACTGACAGTGACCAGAGGGGAAGGAAAAGGGTTAACATGGGAAAGAAGGGGAAGGGTCTTTAAGGAACATGTATAAAAGACCCACAGACAAAGCCAAAGGCGGGTAGGATTGAGGGTGGGAGGTGGGGTGAGGGAAAGTGGTTGAGGTAAATGAAGACACTGTACTTGAACAATAAAAAAATAAAAATATACATATGGAACTAGAAAAGAATAAATAAAAATATATCTTGCTTTGATAGTTACAGGAAGAAGGTTTTCATTATACTATTTAGTATCTCTGGTGGACATATAAAGCAGTGAAGTAATTGGACTTACTTAATGTGAACCTCTGATGTGACTTCCATTAAATCACCATCTACATTCCAAGGGAAACTGGTTTCTGAAGTAGTTTCATGCGGTTGATCCTCCTGCTCTGGTTTCTGTGCTCTGGTTTTATTCCTGGGGTAAACTTTTACTTCTTCAACAGTGTACATCTCAATGAATGGAAAGTTGAACTAAATAAAAAATATTCAAACAATCATGGTACTTCTTTTATCCCTAACTGCTAATGCAACTTAAGAGAGTTCATGATGCTTTCTCTTGCAAGTAAATATGAACATGCAAGCTGATGTTTTCATAGCTTTGAAACTCTAATTATGACCAAGGATCCCTGATTTCTCTGGAGGAAGGATCCCTTCTTCTGAAGCTTTCTTACTGCATTTATATCTGGCAGCCGTGCAAAGTTGTTTTACGACAAATAGTAAATGTCTATAAAATTGTACACAGTAATGATATTGTGAATTTCCAATTAAAGATAATCTTTACTACTGACCTGTTGATAGAAAAGATTTACATAATTCATTGACTTGACTGTTAAGTTGCCAACTAGTTTAGCTGATATAAAGCAAACTCCAGGGTAAGTCTCACACTTGGAATTTAATTAGGAAGAACTGGGGTCTCTGCTTCAGATTTCTCATCTCAGATGTAAAGCCTTGGACACATCCTTCATACTGCACACTTGTAAAAATTTCTAATCATTCATTGTAAAAGTAATGAGTTTTAAATGAGTCACCGATAACTGGCTAACAATACGGGTTAAACTGTGTCCCCCATAAAGATACCTAGAATTCCTAATTCCTAGTGCCTGTATATGTCACCTTCTTCGGAAAGAGTCTCTGCAGATGTAATCAAGTTAAGATGAGGTCATTATGGTGGGCACTAATCCCATATGACTGGTGTCCTTGTAAGATAGGAGAAAGCCATGTGAAGGTAGACACACAGGGAGAATGCCATGTGATGAAAGAGTTGGAGACAAGAGATGCACCTGCAAGCCAAGGAATGTCAAGGACTGATGGCGACCACCAGGAAGTCTATTATCTTAAATCATCAGTTTTAATGTATATATACGTATGTCACAAAGTGAAACCCCCATCCACCCATCCATGCAAATTTATTACCTATGAAGCCACAGACATTGTTCGACAAGACTTTGGGAGCCAAGAGCTTGGTATCTGGTATGAGGGTGTGCTGGGGGCATGAGGAAGAGAAGTACATCATTACAATTGTGATACTTGTAAATGCTTTGGTAGTGTACGAGAAGTAAATGACAGGAAAGGAGATGAGGCAAAGCAGCTCAGGATATTGGGCGAGCCTCCCATTTGAACTGAGTCTTAAAGGACAAAGAGTTAGCCTATAGAAGGAGGGAAGTTCTGGAGAGAGAAACAATGGTTGTAAAAATCCAGAGCTATGTCACGGCCAAGCAACTACCAAGAAGCAGCATACTCTGACATTGACTGCAATCCTGGTGTTTGGGCATTTAACTGGCAGAATAAATACCTGTGCTAGATTTTTAAAGATAGATTATCTAATGTTATGTGCTAAATTGTGTCCTTCCCTCCTCCAAAAAATTTCTTTGAAGTCCTAACCCCTCATGCCTCAGAATGTAACTGTATTTGCTGATAGTCTATAAAGAATTTATTAAATTAAAATGAGGTCTTTAGGGTAGCTCTCAATCCAATATGACCAGGTCCCTTGTAAGAACTGGAGACAGGGACACAGACATGCACACACAGAGGACTGAGCGTATGCGGACACAGCCAGAAGGCAGCTCTCTGCAAGCCAAGAAGAGAGGCCTCAGGAGAAACCACACTGTTTAACACCTCCTGGGACTTCTCACATTCAGAACTGTAAAAAAACTCCATTTCTGTGTTTAAGCCATCTAGTCTGTAATATCTATATGGCAGTTCTAGCACTGTATAATACAATGACTAAAACAGGAAATCTGATTGAGGAGGGTAAGAGGTGAGGCTTCACCAGGCAAGGGCCAGAATACAGAGGGCCATGCAATCATGTTGGAGACACTAGATGTTCTCCTGATAACAGTGAGAAAGATATTAAGAATTAAGCAGAAGAGAAACCAGGTACGCATTTTAGAAAAATCCCTTCAGAAGGAAGTATGGAAGACAAGACCACAGAAAAGGACCAGAAGAAAGCTATTGTGTAAGAAGGAATTGAGGTTTGAATCAAGGTGAGGGAGAGATTTCAGAGACATTTAAGAGGTGAACAAATAGACCTGCTTGGTGGATTGGTTGTGAGGAATGAGGGGGAGAGAAGAATCCAGGGTAGCTCCAGGATGGGTGGCGCAATGCCATTGTCCTTTGTAGGGAAACTAGGAAGGAGCCAGCAGCTTTAGGGAAAAAGACAGTAAGGTCAGCTGCGGATGTGCTGGACTCAAGATGCCTCTGAGTTTTGTAACCTCAGCGGTCCTGAGGGTCACAAGAGGAGATGATACTCGGTCCAAACAACAGGGGCCATGAGATCACCTAGGAGAAGGGATCATGAGAAGACAAGAAGGCTGCAAACAAATCCTGGGCGAAGTACTAACATTTAAGAATTTTAAACTCCTTGCCAAAAATAATAGTCAATGTGATTGTAGAAATGTACAGACAGTAAAAACTTTTCAGACAGAGGACGGAGTCGAACGAGACTGAAGGGTAATTTTTACCTTCTGTCGGTTGTACACAGAGATGGTGGAGGCAAGATGAGTTACACAAATGATGGTGTTCAACATGCCCTACAGCTGCTGACCTGCAGGACACTCGGCTCAACCTGGCACAGACGGTTCAGAGCCCGAGACTGCTGCTCTCTGTAGGCGGAAGTGCTGCGTTTTCCTTCCTGGACACAGAGCTGCTACTGTTTAGACAGTAGATTACACAATCATATGTTTTCTGGTCTTTATAATATTCTATAACTTATATAAATATACATTTTTGAAAATGTGTTCACAAAAGTACTACGCACATGAATATGTGTGTATGTGTCCATAATTTAACAAATATATATCAAATTAACATTGCTTGAAAGCAGTCACCTTGAAAATCAATCTATTCTTGATGTATGTCATTATGCAAAACATTTTATAATTTCTTCACAAAAAATTACAGAGCAGAAGCATGAACTTCGCATCTGGCAAAGGGCTAGTCAGTCCATGGTGAGCCTCATGAAACACACTCACACAGAGGCAACAGTTTCTTGCACTGAAAGTAGGACACGACGGGTAGAGCACATGGAGGAAAGGAAAAACCAGGTTGAATATATCTTGCATAACAATTTCATTTTTAAAAACAATTATCTTGCTATAGATAGAGATTTAGATTCACCATGTCTTTGTATTTATTTTATCTAAGCATCTAAGTACTTCTAAATTCATATGGAAAAGGGATGTCTATAAAAATTGTCTTAAAAATTTTCCCCTTAGGCAACTCCAAAAGAGATCTTCCATAAATTGTGCAATAGATACCTCCCTGAAATATAGAGCTTAGAGCATGTTAAGGTTAATATTCATTTACATTCTCATATATTTAATACAAAATTATTACAAAATGTATACCAAATAATATACCATGCCTTTTGGAATATGGCATTTTGACCACTTTTTATATTGTTTTCTTGTTTCTATTTTCAGACTTAGGTGGAAAAAACAGTGAGCATGTTCTATCTATTCTTTTTATAGTGAAAGTCCAGTTTTATTTTTTCCCAATCCATTGCCACACAATCCTCTTGTCAAATACAATAAAAACAAAGAAAAACAGTAGTTTGTTTTAATGTTTATAAATTTAGTAACATTGGAAAAGGCATACATTCCTTTAAAAATCAATAAATCGCTGTATTTCCCAAGACATACATACATAAAGTCACTCCTTAGGCTCACAACCTACATTTGCTTTTGTTTACTCTGTCTCCTTAGAGATTTATGTTGAAGGAAAGTGGGACTATCTCTACTTTTTATGATGTGATTTTCTAAGCACTTCAGTTGCTTGCTCCAAACACATCGATCAAAGGATGTCGTGGGTGGAAGAGAACTGAAACTTCAGGAGGACTGCCTCAGGAAGTCGGAAATCGGAAATCGTAAAGAGGCAGCACCAGGAGCCTTGTGCCTCTTTGGAAGCCCGACTCCACCGCCAGCCGCACTTCCTCCCATGTGCCCTCCCCCAACTGCATCCGGGCACACTTTTAAGCCTTTAACAGATGTGAGACTTCAGGGTTTCACAACTATGCCTATGTGCTTCAAGATTCACAATTTCAGAAATTCACATATTTCCAGAATCAGTTCCCTAATAGTTGGGTCAAAACATCTGTCAAAAGAGTTTGGGTTGTGAGAGTTGCTGCTTTTCTTTAAAACAAATCGCTTCCATGGAAAAACCATTTTGTCTATCTGTTTGTCTATCTCTGCCTCTGTCTCTACAAACATCACCACATACTAGTTTTAAATAAAATGATGTCTGTATTAAAGTGGTATATTTTTACAGATTTATCTGCAAATCTATGTCAATCAACACAGGTAGGCAGGAGAATCTAGAAGTCATAACTGTCTGTACAGACATTCTGCTGCCATAAAACCAAGAAGGCCAAAAATCTCGGATTTTACTACTTCTCATTCTGAAGAACATCCCTAGCATGTAATTTTATCACTGACTTACCTCATTTTTCAATGTAACACTCCATTTCCTATTTTCTCTTTGCACAAAAATCCAAACAAACAAAAAAAACACATATATAATCACTGAGCCATAGCTCAAAAAAGGTCAGTCTGTATTGGCACTGGGGAATGCTTTCAAAATTTGGAGGAAGCACAGGCTGAATAAAAATAAATTCAGAAGAAAATATAGCCTCCTTATGAGGCAGGACTTGACGCCCACTCTTGGCAGCAGATTTCTGTCCGTGATTAATAGCTTTGCACATAAGAAACAAAAAGAATTCACTATACCTGGTTTTTAACACTGGCATATCTTTTCAGGTGTTTTATAAATTCTGGTCTAGAAGTGTTCCGTGCAATTATAAGAGCCATACTTCCATCATTTAATCTGAAATTAAATATTTGTATTTGACATTAATTTTATTAAGAGCTTACAGCAGAAATGACTATATCAATCCTTTTAACAAACACAATGTTTACTACAAGTTTTAGGCAAGCTAGATAAATCATCATCATAGTGAATCTATTTAAAATTCTTAAATCATATTTTGCTGTGTTATTTTTAAATGACACAGTCTTTCAAATTGGTTTTATTAAATAATTGACTTCCTTCTCAGCAAGCTCTTATATTCAGGGCTTTTTATAAAATAAACTATCATGCAATCTATCAATTTATCAAAACATAAATTAAAAACCAGTGTACTTACTTAAGGACTCTAAATGTGAAGCCACATTTGTTTTTCAAAGATGTATTATAAAACAGTTAATATGTACAAATGGTATAACAAACAGTTCAACACTTTCTAAAATCTAAAATTGATTTAAATATTTATTTATGGGCAGGTCTAAATGACACAGGAAATAGAATCAAACTGGCCGTTGGATGGATGACAAAAAACGAAATGGAACAAATGCTTCCGTACATGTTCAGTTAAATGACTGAGCATTTTAATCTTGTATAACTGTTGGGCTCAAAATAAGAGACTGCAAAGTTACAGTGTGTGATTTATTTCAAAGAAGCCACACACAAACCAATGTAGCTTTAGAAGGCCATTTGCAGAAATACATGCAAGTGACTGCCAGGTCAATTTCAATGCAAATATAAAGTTATTCCAATAACAAAGAAATTTTAAAAAGAGTTCTTTAAATCTTGTGGAAGCTCAGGTTAGAGCTATAAGAGACTTAGGGATTACCCACCATTCAATCAGTTTATGCAGAAGGAAAAGAAGCCCCCAAGTTTAAGTTACTTGAGGAAAAGAAGCCCCCAAGTTTAAGTTACTTGCCCAAACGCACACACAGGAGAAATGACCACAGAGCCAGAGCTCCTGACTCTCAGGGTTCAATTGACCCTGAGACCTACCATGCCATCTCTTCCCAGCCTAAAATAATTCCAAAACACTCTTTTTTAAATTGGTTTAATTTTTACTCATAAACATGAAAATCATTTTATATTCCACTTTTCAACACTTACTAATAATTAGATCATACCCTATGTGCCTGGCATAAATTAATAAAAGTATCCTTTTTTTCTCTAACTTAGGATACCTATTACCTTCATATCAATTTCCAAAGCAAAATAATAATAATAATAATTGTTGCTAGATGTTAATCATTCTGGTTAAATATTTTATAGGGAATATTTTGAAACGAGTCATTCAAATAATGTTCTAAGTTGCCAAAGTACACTGGTCATTCTTTTATTCCACCTCCAGGGTAAATCTGGATTTGGGCTTATTACACAATATTCATGATTCTTCCTTCTGCGCTCCACAGGAATGGGAGAGAACTCTTTTCAGACCAATAATGGACAGCCACTGAAAAGCTGCCAGACATAAAATATCTGTATCTTGTGGGTGGAATATACAAAGTGTCTCCGGATGTCTTATAGGAAATGTCGACAGCAGCTTCACATGTACCACTATTCAGATTAAAACTAACTGAAATGTTTCTTTCGGTAAAGGTTTCACAGATGCACACATACATGCTTTTCATGCTAAGATTATTTACATCTGCACTAAAACTGGAAACCAGATTAAATACAATATTCTGAACAACTTGTAAATAAATATAAATAAATCAAGCAAAGTGACTTAAAATAACATAATAACATCATGTCAATAAAACTCAAGGAACATTACTTTACCCTCAGTGATATTAAAAAATCAGAGTGACTGATCATTTTTTCAGTTTAACAGTTGTTCTAAACCTACTCTAATGACAAATTCCTTAAAATCTCTAATATTACACAGTCGAGGACAGAATAACTCTTCATAATATTCTAGCTTGCCAAGAGTTGGAGGGAAGGGGTATTCTGAAAGAAAATTTTGGTGTACAGAAAAGTATCAATGATTCAATAAAAATACTTACTCACCTGGTATTAGGTGCCAACCCTCCAGGTGCCACAGAACACAGGCAAGGAATGGCCATAATGCTGACATTCAGAAACTGCCCCTGGATCACGTGCCACTGAGCATCACTGTCTGCAGACAATGACAGTGACTGGTTACCTTCCTGCACCAGAGCAGCCAGCAGAACCTGGCTGGATCTCCAGGAGGTACTTTCAGACTCACCAGATTTGGGAGAACCCTGTGCCCTCCTAAAAATAAGAAAACAAAGAAAAAATAGCATGTATTAAATATGAGAAAATCATAGAATCCTATATGTTAAATATTTTCTGACATTAGGCAATAAGTAAAAATATGTGAACAATTCCATTACTAAATTATATTGCATTGAATCACTTACAGGTAGTATCACCAGTAAAAAAAATGACTTTCTTACTTTAAAAGACTGCAGTACTTCCTTTGTGTGACCTTGATTAATATTTGTATACCACACTCAACTGAAACTCTGATGAAGACAGAAACTGTGGGTTTTGTTTACTTGTCTGTTTTTTGGCTCATGTATCCAAAGTGCTTGGAATGCAATAGGCACTCACTACACAGCTGTAGGATGGAGAGAGGATGGATGGTTGTTTCAGAAGACAGAAACCAAACTACAGGCTGCAGGTCTTCACAATTCTGTATTATTCACTAGTCTGTCAGAAAATCAACCAAATATCACAAGCCTAATAAATTGTTGATGTCAAACTATTTTATGCTTCAAAGAAAGACACAGATGTAGATAGTACTTTGAGCTGTTTACCTACCTTTCTTGCAAATCTGGAGAGCTGTTCAATGGTAAAAAAGATATTTCACAGTCCTCTGGCCTAAAACACAATGAAATTGATCATTGACAGTCAATGACTCTGTGATAGAAAATTCTTGGTTTAAGACAAAAAGGCTTACTTAAGTTTTGCCAGTGCCTTAATTACAGCAAAATCCCTCCGTTGGTTAGGGGACATCCATCGGTGTTTTTCTGCCAGAGCCAAAGTTCTTCCACCAAAGCCAAACATGGCTGAGAAGCCAAAGCGAAGAAGCCTGCCAGCAGTGCTGAAGGTGCAGACGTCAACCGGTTGCACGTGCCCTTGAGTGTTCCCATAAGTGTCAGTCAGGCAGCGAGCGGCAGTAGCGCCAGTTGTCAGAATGGCAAACCCAGAGGAGAAGAGCATGTTTGTTTACTTACAGAAGACCTCAAGCTACTTTATACTATAATGAATATTTTTGCTTTCTCTTCACATCTCTTTACTTACAATGACTGCAATTGCTATTTGCAACTTTTTCAGGTACTAAGGGAGGATACACAAACCAGTAAATTTTGCAGCTTATCGTTAAGTCATATAAAACATGGTTAGCAAGTGATGTTGTAGTACATGTGCAGAGTAAACTTAGATTTAACAGTAGTTTTGCATTGCATTTGAGTTTATATGCTTTCATCAACTGGGATAATAAAAGGTGTAGCAGATATACAGTGGCTAAAAAGTGTTACCGTGTGCTTTTTTTTTCTTTTAATAACATAATCCAAGCCCTGGAATCTTGGTACAGTCAAACAGCACTACTTATATAGTGTGTGTGGATTTTCTTGACCTGGTTATAAAACTGTGAACTTAAGCATCATTGCAGCAGTTTTTCTATCAAGATGATAGCATAGCTTCATGTACTACTCTTGCTAGCATCTGTATTATGAAAAGATAGGCAACCCAAACACTGAAGCTTTGCCTAATTGACTTTTGAATTTAAGCAAACATTTCTCTGCTTGGAGAGACAAAGAACCTGCCTTTCCTCAGGCAAGTCTGACAGAAATAAAATAGCCTTCTTTATATTAATATAAAAACTCCCTTATAAAACAAACTTCTTTGAAATAATTCTTACCCATTATAATGTGCAAAGTTGCAGTTACCACGTGAGCAATTCCATGAAGAGAATGTGCCAATACATTAGTAGAGCCTGCCAAATCAATTTTAAAACATGTATAATCAATGTAGCATATTTTAAATTATCCATTTGCTCCTACTTTATACAATGTCATTATGTAATATTCAGATGATAAATTAACAGAAATTTGTTTACATTCACAGCTTAGATGCACATCAAATGGTTACTGAATGATTGTTTAATCTTCAAACAGCTCAAAAATTAGAAAATCATTTACAGTATCTTCTTACTTACAGCTTTTTCAATCATGAATGTCTATTTTCTACCAAAAAATACTAGCCATATCAAAGTCTACTCCTTCCAACTTTAATAAATGGGCTTCTAACTTCTATGCTAAAAGAAGCACGAAACAGCAGAAGGGTGTCTCTGGAGAGCAGAGACAAATGCATAAATACATAAATAATGAAAATCCAAATAATAACTAAGGAAAATATAAAAAATCACTACAAAGTATAGAGGACGTGTTTTAAATACATTTACTGAATCTTAGAGGTAAGCTCTCATCCAAACAGGGATTCCTTTATTATCTGACATATGATATCCTAGGTGAAGAAATTTTTTAATTCCATAGTATGTGCCATGGTGTGAAAATCTGTATGGAGACATTATAGATTTCTGTTATGATTTTCATAAGCATTAGGACACAAAATCTTAAAATCCACATGAATTTTTCCCACCTACAGAAGAAAAGAGCTCTCTCAAGTCAGCCCCTATAACATTTATGTCTCTGAGATCTTGGGGTAAAGGCCTGGTTCTGAGGGCACATGCCATTGCCAGGAGGTAAAAAGGGTTTCAAATGAGGAAGCTACAAGTTTTCTTCAATTACAGAATATGAGAAAGAAATCCAGTAACCACTGAGGGCTGTGAAAACATGGATGTTTTGTGTACCATGACTTTTAAGGCAAAGACTTGTCTTGTGAACCAGGAACATTCCTGTGGGAGCGTATATTCGCCTCTGCAGTAGTCTCACTGTGAACCGATGTGGGCTTGGGTTGCTCAGTTGGAGAAGTGGAGGTAACTCAGACAGTATCAACCAAGACCATCATTAAAATAATAATAATCATTAGGGATCTGCCTAAGCATGAATGACTTCCAGACCTCTAGCAATAGCAATGCAAAGAAAAGTCCACCTTAATCAATTGGTAAACTGGTTCTGAATGCCTGATCAAAAGGGACGTTAGGCTGTGACCCCTGTTACCCAGAATATGGCCCAGAGTCCGGCAGCAATGACAATACCTGGGTGCTTAAAAAGACCAACTCTCAAGCCCCACTCCAGACCTACTGAGTCAGAGTCCGTGTTGTATAAGATGCTCAGGTGATGTGCACACACATTAACCTGGAGAGGCACTCTTCCAGAATCCATGCTCCAGGGAGCAACCTTGGGAGCTTATTAAAAAGACAAATTTCTGGGTTCCACCTAAGACTCATGGAAGTGGAATGTCTGGGAGTAAGGCCCAGGTAGGTGTTTCTGTTTTAGCAAGTCCTCAAGGTGATTTCCATGCACCCTAAGGTTTGAGGACAAGGGGCCCAGAAACCTGTTACTCCGTGGACCTTTACCCAGGACTAAAATACCGAGACCTTTCTGATAATCCTTTGACCCTCCTCAGCCTGCCCCCTGGCCATCTAACTGCTAATTAATCTGGACTGGGGAGGAGCAGGGAGGAAACAAATCAATGCATTTTTCTTCCCAGTCAGATTTATGGTAAAGGTTTTGGAGGGGGCTATATAATTAGAGTGAGATATTTAGGATTATCAATGGATTACAGTAGTCCATGAAACCCATTTCCTCCATTACCATGGTTAATTAGGAATGGCCATAAAAGCATTCCTCTAGAAAGGTTATTAAAAAGCATAATGTAATGTTGTCATGTGCAATAGAGAATGACACATATCATGACTCAAAAAAATAAAGACTGTTTATTCCCTGTGAGTCTGAAGTATGCAAAGCATGCCCACGCACAAGTGCTTTCAGAATGCCACAGGTCACTTTGTTACTTTCATGTCTTCTCAGGCTTTGCAACTTGCAACTTTTCCTTAATTCCGTACAACTTGGCAGTTATGACAGGCATGACCAGAAGTCAGAAAATTATTTTAGTCATTTTCTACTCTAATTAAGTTGTACCTTAATCCTTAAGAATGGTATTTTAAAGACTGTACTTTCAGGGATCATTGCTATAGTTCGTTACTAGAGAAGTTTCTCTGAATGTGAAGAGCACCTGAAACCATGAGGAGGAGGTGCAGTGTTCTCTCCTGAGCGTGAAGCTGGCTTTTGGTGCTGCTTTGCAACTGCCAATAGCTATTGATGACGGTTCTTCTCTTCCTTTGGAAGAGTAAGAGGGAGAGAACACAGTCTGAGTGGTAAAAAAAAATGGTATTTTAGATTCTAAATTAAAAAGAAATAATATTGTAGTAAGTATGTAAGGTACCGGTTGGGTCCTGGAAATATCAGGGGAGACACTTTGTAAAGTGTATGATAGTCTAACCACTATGCTGTACACCTGGAACTAACTAAAGGATACTGACTATAAACTAATTAAAATATTTTTTAAAAAAAATAAAAAATAAATAAATGACATCCAATTGAGGGAGAAAAAAAAGTTCATGAGGAAAGTGGGTGTAAAATTGTAAGACAAGAGACTGCTCTATATTTTTATTTGGATAATCTAAAAGATAGAGTACAATTTCCTGAAACAAGATATGATCTATCTTAAAGATGCCTACAAGCCAAAAGGACACACTGCTCACATAAATAACTATGTAATTTTAGCATTCTCACAAAAGCTATAAATGTTCTACCTCAAGGTAAACATTTTAATTAGCCAGCACAGCGATTTTTCTGAACACTACCAGTGACTTTGCTCACTCACCACCACATTCCCACACTGTAAAAATGCAACAGAGTAAGGACAGAAGGAGCTGGTCGTGTAAAGCTTGACTGAGAAAAGTACTAGGCAGAAGCCACAGAGGCAAAAAGAAAAAAGAAAAAAAAATTGTCCTTGGAAGTGCAAGCACTTCTGCAGAACAATTAACTTAATTAACCAGACACCATGAATATTCATAAGGCCGTTAATGTCTCCCACATCTAAACAGATAAACGTGATGTAATGACTTCCTAGTCAAGCATATCTAAAATTCTCATGAAGACTGCACCTACATTTTGGTTCTATGCCCGAAATATCATAGAAATTAACAGTCCCATGGCAATATTTTATTTTCCTCAAATTAATTAGAAAGCATGAATTTATTTATGTGAACTCTATAGGAATATATGGTTTGCAGGATCGGTATGTGGATTAAGCCTTGTTTTACAACAACTGGATTGCTTTTTTTAAATTTTTATGTCCTCTCAGGCTTTTTTCTCCATCCTCTCCCCCAACCCACACCCCACACACCCTTTAATCTGAATCTCTCTGTATAGTTCCTTAGCACCAGTTCCCATAGCAACAAACACCACTGCTAATGGCCAGCAGTTCAAATATAGGCTTCTCCACATCTGATCCATTTGAGTCTGACCATAATTCAGCAGCTTAGTCTGCTGGCTCAGTGTAGTAATTTACTAAACACTATCCCTCTGGGTATCTCTCTCCAGGAGGCAAATGGCTTCAAAGGCAAACTATCTTCTACGTTCAGTTTAGAAACTTCCTGCCTAGCTCTTGTTCTCACTAGTAGGCATAGAGCCCTCATGTTAAATACAGCCTGCACACCACTTCCTCCTCCTGTTCAATGGAATCCATAAGCTGGAGCTCCTAGACAGCGGCCAGAGTTCTGGCAACAGGCCATATCTTCTAAATAATAGGTATTTAGTTGGTATTTCTGCATATCCACTGTATATAGGAAATGCTTTCCAAATCAGAGATACACTTAGGTGCATAAAACTTGATGCCGCTCCTTTAGAAAATCTAAGTTGCATATAAACAAGATAAGCATAACCACCAGTTTTTCCAACTAACTATTCACTTTATATCAAATGCATACCTGTGGGGACACCCATCTTGCCACTTTTAATGCTCAGGAGTTCTTGCGTGACCTCAGGAGTAATGAAGAAAGCCAGTGACCCGAGCACAGCCACTGTGCACGGAGCAAATGCTGACACGTTCCACTGTTATAGACAGAGCCACTAAAATGGCACAAAGTGACCTTTTTGGTCAAAGTGTCTGGCCCCAAATGCATCTTTTATTTTTCCTTTCTGAGTTGAGGTTATCTTGTTCTCTTCTACTTCAAGACCACCACAGGTTTTTCTCCATATGCCTCACAATTATCAGGGTATATCCGAATATCCTTGTAAATTCTTGTTTGTATGACAGACTTTATACTCTGAAAGAACATCTGTACGTCTTTTGTTCTTTGTCAATGCTAAGTATACTGAAACTGACACTAAATGAATGTGATTACCAAATAAATAAAACACTGACTTTTTTCAATCATGTGCATTATTTTCATAGGAAATAATAACAGTCCTGCTTTTCTTTAGAGATAAGGTCTGATTTTTTTAATGAAAAGAAATAATCACTGCCCTTCACTATTGTTTATTTAAATAGTAATTTGGAGAAGTGACCCATATAGCATCATGAACTTGCAAAAGACATTCCCCTCCCTTCTGGAGGCCCATGTGCTCCGGCTGTTCCCCCTGCCCCTGACCCCCGTGTTCTCCTGCTCCCTTCCCCTAATCACCAGTCTTCCTGGCACAGGCTCCCAGCAGCCTGCTCCCTCACCCTGAGCCTCCCATTGTTCTCACTGTTTATGGAGCACCACTCAGACACCTTCCTGTGGGATCCAGGAGCCACCACAGTTTGGGCCTCCTTTGGCATTCTTGTCACCTGACAAAGGGGCCATTTTCTACTCCTCACCACTCTTGGGTTTTGCCTTGGTATTTATTACTTTTGCAGGCAAACATGAAACAAAACAAAAGAAAAACAAAAACAAAAAAACCTCATTCTCCTTTTTTCAGGCCAGATCCCATCGACCCATTTTCAGGCTTCATTCAATTGTTACTTACTCCATAACATCGTCTTTACATCCATTCACTTAATTAAACTTAATGATCGAGTGCTCACTGTGTCACATTGCATTCTAATTGCTGAGGAGAGAGCAGTCAGAATAAATCCCTCGGTGTTTTCAGGGTTATCTGCTTATACTTTGACTATGGGGATTACTACATTTTTACCTCATATGAAATTATAAGCAGTTTGACCGAAATGGTCCTGTTTTGAAAATCCATTATCTGGGACTGTGTGGTCATCAGACCTTTATATGGAAAGGTAGAACAATAATAATACCATTTACTGATCTGTTCACCACATATAAGACCCTCTGCACGTGCCACCTAATTCAGCACTACAATAGTCTTATAACTAGGTGATCACTACATGGGTTATCTCCCTTTCATGGATTAAGAAAATGAGGCTCAAAGAAATGAAATGAAGCATCCAAGTCTCATACTTGCTAGTGGAGATGCCAAGCTCGGGTCTTTCAGGCTCAAAGTCTATGCATTTAACTCTGTTACACTGTCTAGGCTAGGATGTGAAACAGGGAATGACAGAATGGTAGGAGAGGCTCCATTTGGCACATCCCTGGCCACTCCCTTGCCTGCTGGTATTATGCCGAGAGGGAGCTGTGCCCGGACAGGAGTCAGGATGCTGTCTGCTTCCGTGCCCGCGCTCTTCTGGGCTCTGAGAAGTAAAGCATGGGCTACTTCACTGGCAGAGCCATCTCCCCCAACACAGACAACACTAGAAAACAAGAAATTAGGTAAAACAATGCAAAACTTCAAAATAACTGATAATGATTCATAAGATCTAGACTTCAAAATATTAATCTCATATATTCTATTTTTTAAAGAATTTATTTATTTATAGAGAGGGGAAGGGAAGGAGAAAGACAGGGAGAGAAACATTAATGTATGATTGCCTCTTTTGTGACCTCTACTGGGGACCTGGCCTGCAACCCAGGCATGTGCCCTGACTGGGGATCAAACCAGTGACCCTTCGGTCTGCAGGCCAGCACTCAATCCACTGAGCCACACCAGCCAAGGCAAATCTTGTATGTTCTGTGTGCATGATTACTACACATTCAAACATTTTAGCACGTGTCAGTGGATAAGAAGGCACTAGCACTGCACTGGTGAAGTTTACTCTATGAATGTAATACCTGGATGATTTTAAGTGGGTGAAGAGGTATTAGAACATTGGGAGATGTGAATTTATATCTGACCTGCCTTTTGCTCTATTACTATCTAAAAACATAACATTTTCATTTTGTTTATGTTAATAATAGTGAGGTGCAATTCATTTCACTTATGCAAACAAAAAGTCATAAAATCCTGCTAATTTTCAATATAGCCCTGAAAAGACAGCAATAAAAGTCATGTAAAATATGAGGCTGTAACTTAAGGGACTGCTAATTATCATTAGTGTATGTGTGTAGTAATCACAAACCCGAACTAGTTTTCATCTCCTGGACGTCACTGCTATTTAGCAATTCTAAAACCCGTGTTACTACCCTCTGACCCTAGTCAGGTACTGCTAATCTTTTTTAAGATTTCATGATAAGTGGACAACAGGGGTGTAGGAGTGGGTCTCCATGAAAGTAGTTTATAAGATATGTCACTTGTTTCATAATCATTTGTATTTAAAAGATTCAAAATAACCTTAGGTAAGTAGCAAAATCACCTCAACTTTCACAAAAGGATGCTTTTGTTATTGAAAGCAGGTGTCACAACTCAAGGTGGAAGGGACGGAGCAAGAATGGAAGAGTCTGTTCAGTCTAAGGGAGAGGCACTTCTCAGTCCTAGTCCATTCACATCCTGTCGGAGGCAGGCCTCCAGGACTGCATCTTCTGTTGTTTTTCTAGAGAAGCCACTAATTCTGATTTCAGATTGGATCTCCTAGTCTGTAAATACTAGCATTCTATGTATTGATAAACTCTACGTGCCAAACAAAAGAACCTGTGGGCCATAATCAGCAGGGGTTACTGGCTCCCAAGGCTCCAGAGGTTTGTGAATCCAGAGGCTAAGGGAACTTTTTCCATCACCTCCCTCCACCTTGCTCTCAGCCTGACAGCCCCTGCACCTGGCTGAGGGTTAGCCCCATGGCTGTGCATAGCCTGGGAGATCCAGGCCCACTCCAGATAGAAGAGGCTCCAGGATATACAGTAAGGTCCAGGCCATTTGTGGCTTGGGTATTATTTTATTTCTGAACTGATTCCATGAGTTCACATTGTTGCCACCGATTTAGCAAATAGTGATTATATCTACTGAGGGCCAATTTTATGTCAGATGATACAATGGCTCTTTTCTATTAAATTCTCAGAATTCTGAAAAGTAGGCATTAGCCTCATTTTTATAAATGGGAAAGCCAAGGTTTGATTTGACTCTTATTTGTATGATTTTAAAGGTCTCTGTGATCAAATTTTCAAACATTCTATAAACTGAATTACAGTTTCTAGATACATGCCTTCTACCTGCTGAGGTGCATGTGGCCCAAAAGGAGCACGTAAAGTCATCACACAAAGCATCTAACTTAGTACCAAAGATCCTTACTCTTCCATGTACCATGGCAACAGCTGACCTCTGGCATTCTTCATCCAGCTACAGCACCATGTACCTACTAATGCATGGCTAGAATTAGTAGAGATGGCCTTTCTGTGAATAGGCTCTGCTACAAAAACCTTTGAAATGTCATGATAATAACATGCTGTAATAAGTATTTTGAAACTGTAACAGATGATAATTACTACAATAAAGTAACCTTTAGTGAACAATTACTATGTACAGGGCACACTATTCTCAGTACTCACCATCCATTAGTTCATTTAATTTGAACAATTACTGTATGCAATTGACATAGGTTTACATTCAAGTTACAGGTTAGGAAACTAAGGCACTGACAGATTAAGTAACTATTCCTACATCATACCATAGTAAGTTACAGAATGAGGATTTGAAACGAGACAATTTGGTCTTAGAGACTGCACTCTGATTCAAGATATTATTTTCCTTTCTTATATGTAAAAATTTAATGAATATAGCCTTATGAGAGCTTTGCTATTTTGAAAATCAGTTTACCTATGTAACTTATATGGAATTAAATGAATTAGGAAGATATATATTTATTTATGTTGATTATTACTAGATCATTAGGATCATCTCCAGATGTAGTTACTCGACCTAGGGAGTATACTTAATACAAACATGTCATCAGAGTCTGGGTACTACAAGAAAAGGGGAAAAATATGAACCTTTTATAATGTTATTTTAACCACATTTAAGAGTTACCCTAAAACATAAATCACAGAGTAACTAATATTTTCCATGTGGAATGTCTTATGTTTTTAGAGTAAGTAAATTTCTTCTTTCCATGGCCCCAAGTAGAATGATTCTATCTAGAAAAGTACAGTTGGACACTAATATCTTTTTCTTTTTATAAAAAGTAAAAATAAAAATTTTAAATGGATGTTTGTGTATTTGTCTATTAACTAATACCATCTTTGTCATGTTTAATATATTACTGAATTTTTTATTTAAACTTTTTTGGAAAAGAGATAGTTTTCTCTCATCTTAGTGATACAGATACCATGGTCAATATGATAAAATGTTAATGTTAGCCAAATAATGTCTAAATTATAGTAGTTCTAGTTAATGGTGAAATTAACAAAAGAAAAAATGTGTAATTCAGTAAATTCAAATAAAAAACACGATACAATATAGGGAAATATCAGTATAATTATAATTGCCTAAGTGCTATAGATTGGCTTAAGTGTATTCACACTTACACATTCAACTGTTGTTGCTTCAAGTCTTTTCTTTGCCTTTACAAAACTTCCTGCTCATGCCCAGAATAAACAGAGACCAACATAGACACTGATGGTTCTGAAAACTGCAGCAATGGGTCTGAGTGTTGGCCAGAACACAGGAGTTGCACACCGGCTGCCACGAGTGCTGACACACTGCCTGTTGGCTTCAGAAAGATGTCACAATGTGTCTTCATGGGAACATGGAACTCAGGAATCCTAGCAAATAACATTTCTTAGACAGTACTCACCACGTCATTTTTGCTTTGCTGAATAATATGCATAGAATCTTTCTATGATCTTAACCTTTCTATGTCTAAAAACCTTTAGGTGATTTTCTAATCACTCCCTACCAATAGCTCCTCTAGAGTCAGGCAGACATGCTTCAAGCTCATTCCTGAAGGAATGATAGCCCCCCATCATCAAACTCCCATAGAATATTGAGGTTACCTTATCCCATCCTTGAATCTTTTATATATATTCTTCAAAAAATGCTCTTATATAGATAGCCCTGGCTGGGTGGCTCAGTTGCTTGGAGCATTGTCCCATACAATCAAAAGCTGGCTCAATTCCCATTCAGGAAACATACCTAGGTTTCGGGTTTGATCCCATCAGGGTGCGTACAGGAGGCAATCAATTTATGTTTCTCTCTGTGTGTGGTCTCTCTCTCTCCCCCACCCCACTCTCAACTCAATAAACATCCTCAGGTGAGGACTGAAAAAAAAAAAGCCTCCTACATAGCCTCTCTTTGAACAGGTTCAGGAACAGGAAAATCGGGAATGTACAGTATTTCCATTTTCAAATAGTTCCACCCGTTAGAAAATTGTTCTTCAGAAGTACCTAAAGAAGCTGTTTCCATTTTTCTCATATACCTATCTATGTAATTCTAAGCAGTATGAATTAAAATTACCATGTTATTAAGATTCCAGTCACCATACCAGTTCCTAATGAAAAAGCTGAACCCAAGGAAATAAACTATTTAAAGGATCTTAGAAAATAGATAACTTTCAAAAATTTTTACATTATAATAAATCATAAATAAATCAGTATTGTAGAGTTAAAAGCAGTGCATTACTGTAATCAATTTATATAATGGTTAGGCCAAATTATTTGCTTTAAAAAGTGTGGGTATTAACTGTAGGATCTCTATATGTGTTTAGATCATACTGCAAAATAACAACACCTGTCATGTGAAATAAACAAGGACTAAGTCCGTTCAGGTAAAGAAGAAAATACCGTACTGCACTTGAGCGACAATGGTCCTTCGTCACTCTGCAAAGTTCTTCCCGATCCTTGCAAAGCGTAATTCCTAATGGAACTTATTATAGATGCCACATGTAGGAGAACACTTCATAATGCTGAAGGGCAAAACCAGGCCTAACACCTATGCTATCTGTTATTATTCATATAATCGTGTTTTGAAGCAACAGCTTTATTTGAAATGCAGCCACACTTACATATACTCAAAGGCTATGTTTCAGGACTATGCAGCATATTAACGTTAGTTAGTGAGCATGATTCCCCTGATTACTTTTCTTAAATTATATACTTGCAAGATAATTTCCTAAGTGTAGCTTATTAATTAATCTCTCTAGCTCTAAGTATGAATCTCCTCTCAGAGTCTCATCCTCAATATCTATATAATATTGCTATTGAGACTTACTCCTCTCTGTTAAATTACTTTTTGAAAAATAATTTATTTACCAAACATTTTTACCCACTATTTTTTTCTCACCCAAACTAAGCATTTTGAAAAACAACCCTTCTAACAGGGATTTAGATCAGGTTGCTTTCCTCCCTTAACAGTCTAACAGTTCTTTGAGAAGAGTAAAGCCTTTCACTTTGGTTGAACAACCCAACTGTCCTTCCTGATATTATGACTCTTCTGTTTTCCCCTTGCACATTACCATGTGACACAAATTATTCACATATTTGCCACCTTTCAAAACTCTGAAATGCCCACCTTTGCCAAAAAAATATTCCCCAAAAGAATGTTTTTGTCTTATACACCAATCCTGCACTTTAACAAATTAATTCACCTAATTCTTAAAAAACAGCTATTAAAGTATATGTTACTTGTGTTGTTTGTAATGTTTGCATGTCAGTGAACAAATTCTACACACTCCAGCAGTGTATTGCAAGCGACAGTTTCTAATGCCTACTGTGAATGACACACTTACTGGGTAGCCACAAAATTAGACAAGATAATTAAAATTAATGCCTTGTGTTCATTCTGAAAATAATGTATTTGTTTTTATAAAACATTTACCCTTGATCAATCACAATCAAATAACTAGTGGGCTACTATTAACACTCTCAATAGATTTGCAAGAGGGGATCGATGCTTTTCTAGATATTCACAGGGTTAAAGCCAAGGACTCAGGACGATAGATGCAATGCCTGCACATTAGGTACGTACAGGCTGGTATGCTGTAGTTTCCCAGGACTTATCATTAAATTTGTCCTTCTGCTTTCCTATGCGTGATCTTGAGAAGTGGATGACTGTCACTAATTGATTATCATTCATTGTTATTATACAGATATGAAAGAAACAGAGCCTAATTACATACATCACAAATACTTAAAAATTGTAAGTCCCAAATAGATAGCTAAAAACTAATGAAAACATTTAATAACAATAAGCTCTATGACAAATATAGATTAATAATATAACCTACCCATCAAATTCCTGCAGTTCGCACTCCTTTAGCAGTGACAGAGCATGCCCTTCATATTCTGTTACTATTTTAAAAAATAAATAAAAACAAACTCAAAAAGTGAAAGTTTTAAACAATGATCGATACTTTTTAACTTTGTCTGGCAAAATAATATGAAAAACATATGGTCAGGTCATAAAACAACATTTATTCTTGAATATTTATATTTTAATCATGAGAAAGAGGATTCAGTGTTGCTTGCCTGATGTGTTTTATAGCCTTATGTAAGGAGGGTCATATATTTGTTCCAACTACATAAGTCATTTGGGGATATCCCATACAGAACAGTTGGGTAATTTATCTTGGTGCCTGTCCATTTAGTGTTCCCTAAATAAGATGCATTTCTTTAAAATCAGAAGCCTAAGAGCAGGAGTATTTTGAAAATAAGGCATATTGGCTGGCATCAAGCAGTCAATGTTAAATCGCTTTGGCAACCTCACATGAATAAATTAGTTGAAAGGTTAGTGTAAGATTTACATACTAGAAGAATGTGTATCTGGAACTGCTAGACTACAAGGAGGAGGAGGAGTTGGATGTGAAAATATGAAGCAAAGCCAACACCAATGACAACAGCTCCAACACCGAGGAGGGTGGCACAGGCCCACCAGAGCTGGATCCTCCGAGGAGATGAATCTGTCACTCCCTATCGCTGTCTCTACAGTTATGATGCCCCGTGCAGTATTGTAAATGCCAGTGAAGACAGGATAAACTGGCACACTGCAGATGGCACCAGGCATCCCAACCACATTTAGCATTTTCTAGGGCAGCTCTGCCAGAAGAGACAGCCCAGCTGTATCCACCCATCAAAGATTTCTGCTGACTGACATGACATTGCAGATGGATTTTTTGTGTAAGAATGTGCATCATTATATGCAAGATTACATTAATCTTTCATGCCTGTCTGTCCCTGGTGCCAGCATGGTTCAAGCTTTTCCTGCAATGTTTTTAGATATTGTTAAAAATTATTAGTCTTGGTGTCTAAAAGAATCATTCTGTAACCAGCAGCATTACTTTGTAATTCTCCCATAGCTTATTCAAATGTGTTATATTCCCATGAATAAAACCTCTCTATGTGACATTCCACTCAAAAGAAGGCTACAAGCTTGAAGTTTAAGTATCGTAAATGATTTTATATTGATCATTTATTCATAACCACAGTAAGTACTTGCAACCTTAAATGCAAAATAATAAAATATTTACATACACACATTAAAAATAATTAAGAATATTATGAAGAAATAGTTATGCTGAGAATCAGCTTATCAAGTCTTGCTTTTATACTAAAGCTTACTTTGGAAAAGCTTTTCAAACCCAAGCTATATTTTAAGGCTACAAAATTAGCTTTAAAATTATGTCATGGCTGAACGCCCTTTTTATTTAGGTGAAATATGAAATAATAGTTCATTTTTTCCTTTTATCTTGCAGGTGGAATTTGATTATACACTGAAGGAATTTACCCAAGAAGAATAATTTTTAAGTGACATTGTATATAAGTTAAATAAAATCACACAGCTGGAAGAAAGAGACAGAAAAGATGAAAAAAGACTGATCACAATATATTAGGACAAAATGAATAAGGTCTTTGACCTCAGGGAGTTTGCATTTTGCAGAAAGACAATGTACACTAATTTTTTTAAAATACAATATTAAGTAGTAATAAGTGACTATAAAGAAAAATAATGTAGGGGGAAATGAGAGAGTAATCTGGACTACTATTTAGATATAGTAGGAGTCAAAATATGTATTTAGATGGGATATTATGGGCTCTGGAATCGGAAAAAGCCAGATCCAAATCATGCTGCTCCAAATTATCATGAAGAGTGGACCACTGGGCAAATGTGCTTCCACAAGGTTTCCAGCCTCCTCTTTCATCTGTCCCTTTCCAATGAGGCTCATACCCTATACTCCCTTCTACACAGGAAATTCAGAGTCTCTGTTATTTCCCCGTCTTCAAACACAGTTCTCACTGCTGGGATCCCCCACCCATACCCCTTTAGTTCAAATCCCACGTCCCCCAGTTGACAAAGCTGGAAGAGAGGTTGATATTGACCTTATATATTGGCTAAATATTTATATAAAATGTTTTGTATTTGATATTGAATGTTGATGAGAAAATGGGCTGAAGTAAAATCAAGCAATTTCATTTGGATTTAAGGAAACCTTTTTTGGTCTGGTGATAAAATTATATAACTGGATTGAATACTGAGATGCTATTTTCTTTACTGTCTTGTAGTGCTTCAAACTTAGTAAACTAAAAAAGGAATCCATCATTTTCACCTTTAAATATATTTTTTCTCAACTATATTGTTCCATTTGTGTTCTATAATGCACACCCCATTGCCCAAGACAGGGAAATGACTTCTTCCTAGATTATCCCCTCCTTCACTCTCCACAACCACTGCATGGTCAAGGTCAGTTGCTTCTAACTTTAATTATGCTGCAGCATCCCAACATTCCTCGAGCTAATGCCATATATATAGTCACCACACTCTTTAATGTGTGGATGGCCACAGCCTCTTTTCCCGGCTCTCTGCAACCTTTATCCCACTCTAGCTGGAATGACTTTTCTCAGACATATACTTAATCACTTACTTATTACTTCCCAACATAAACTCCATTCATGACTCTCCACTGTCCCCAGGGATAAAGTTCCAAATTCCTAACTGGCATCTGATTATTAGAAATGGGATTGGCCATTTACATCCACAATTATTTAAAGGATAATGAGAAGAATTCTTCACCTAGAATTTTCTCTCTTATTAGCTGGCTATGATGCAAGAATATCTACTACCCGGAATTTTAATCAGAAGCAGGTAAAATAGAAATGAGTAAATGCCTCAGCTCGCTAACATCTTTTGTGACTCAGTTTTCTTAATATTGCCTCGTTTTCTACTGGGTGATATATGGAATAACAAGAGGCATCTCCAAAGAAGGGAAGGTTTCAGTCAGAGAGACAAAGAGTGAAAGGGAAAAAATTCCAAGAGGAGAGTCAGTAAAAGTTAGACACAAGGAGGGAGAAAGAAGAAAATGACAATAAACTTCACTTTCTTGACAATTCTGCCCAGTGCCAGACAGGAAGTAAAGTTATCTGGTGTCTGACCGGGCACTCCACTGGGCCCTGAGCTGGCAAAGATCAAGGCTGCATTCGGAGAAGTATCTTTGACCACAGTAATGACAATGAGCATGACACGGGTTAGCAGTTCTTTGTTAATACAAAGATTGACTGAAGGGGATAGAATTGCCTGTCACGAACAAGGGAGATCAAGGATAGTTTCTGTATCTGTTTTCAAATATCTCAGTGACTCTTATACAGAAGATGGGACACGTTTATTTCATTTATTATGTATTGCCACAAAAGATAACGCTAACTCTAGTAGACAAAAGTAACAAGGAAGCAGATGTCAGCTCACAAATTCTCCGAGTTATGCAGTTTATGCCTTGCACAAAGGCATTGGGCCAAAGAGGCAGGCGGGCTTGCAATCCAGCCGTACACCTACTCATCCTGCTGGGAGATCTTAGCTAGACCAGCCCAGCAGGGCACCTTTTTGTAAGTCAGCACAAAGAAGGTGTCCTTTTTTAATCTGCACAAAAACACAGGGACCCTGAATTCAAGATAAGACTGTCCGTCAGCACTGTCCACTAATGGCACACACTGACTCAGTCACAGGGTGCCAGGCCAAGGCTGGGTGCTCATCCCTGAGGAAGGTCACACCCCTGAGCTCTACCTCATGGGGGAAACAACCAGAGGGGCTCCATGTTCTTTCCAGTTTGATTTCTCTGCTGCCTTGACTTTGTCACTTTATTAATCTTGGAATCATCCTATGAATCTAGGATCTCTCAAAAACTCCTCTTCCCTTTAATGTTCTGATTCCTAAAGTCTTCTCTGCTTTGGCAGGAAGAGAAAGAAATGGTATCACATACCAGCATGGGCTTGCTGCTCATGGTTGTCTTTGATACCAAGTTATTAGGCAAAATAATTCAGTTCTTTACAACTTCTTCCAGAAGTTTTTCTGAACCTTTATGAGATAAGATACTGCACTGGCGACAGGAGTAAGCAACATTAGTTCATCTCTTTTTAAAGATGCTGACATGCATTCAGACACAGTTGGGGTTTCAGCACAGGCACAATGAAAGGAGTAAGTGTATTTGTATGAATGAGATGAGATGTTTAAAAGAAATTCATAGAAAAAATTATAATGAATATATCTAGCTATAATTTTTCAAATCCTGCCTCATTTGTATAGCACTATCTTCTAATGAATTAATCATTGTATAGAATGTATTATGTAATTCAAATTCCATTTGGACTCAGTCATATCCACAAGATACAATGAAACAATAATAATCACACTGGACGTGCAGAAAGTATATGCTTTTTCTGCTTTACTCTTGAAGATAATTATTCTTTCAAATGAAGTATGAATTGAATCTTACCATTACATGATTTTATGAAACTGAAATGCACAGCATTATGACATTTCTATAGCACTTCATAACATAAAGGGCAGTTTCAAATATAGTACCTTATTCAAAGTACAAAACTACACCCTGAAAATACACAGGAGGATTCTAAAACTTTTCGAGTATCCATGTGTTTATTCATTCAGTTTTTCACACAAAATACAAAACATTTTTATATAAATATTTAGCCAATATATATCCTGAAATGCTTCTATAAGTAAACAATGCAATTTTATAATTTTGCCTGTACGAGGAGTGTTAGGGAACTAATAATTAGGCGTTCTGCACAAATATATAGACTCTAAATTTGCTTCATGTAATATTCTAATTTTATTTTACATCAAACTAAACAATATGCAATAACATTAATGAATTTAGGGGAGAGAAAGCCCTAGAACATCACATTTGTCTCCCCAATACCACCGTTTTAAGAAGGAAACCACAGTCCTATCATTAGCTCTGCCTTAGGTCAGACTTCTGTACCAGTTTCCGTTCCTCGTGTCTGTCTCTCTTCCTGTCTGCTCCCTATTCTGCTAAACCAGATTGCAACACTATGATAAAAAGTTTATACCGGCTCCAGATCAATGCCTGATGACCAAACTTCTGAGTGTAGCATAAAGATCCATCCATCATCTGGCCTCAGACTTCCTCTAGTGTACACTGCTGGGAGCCTTTCTGGAAGCCCATTTGCCCGTTTTTTCTCCCTACTAGAACCTGGATCCAGCTTGGTATTCTCAGCCTTCGGGAAAACAGGTAACACTTTCAGCCTATGGGAAGGTTATGGTCAGTTAAGGGAGTGATTGCTCCAGGATGGGCATACACACTCTATGTCAAACTAAAAGGAGGAAATTCGAATCCGTGTTCAAGATTAAAGCATGGTGACTCTCTCACATATTTATTTATTCAAATACATATTGTGAGATTTATTCAAATTTCACCCTACTACATTTGAATAAAGAAAAATCCAATCCACAAGCAACCATTTTATGATGGTGAAAAAGACCAGATTTAAGGTGAAGTCAAAACTGGAAGGTAGAGGAACAGAACACCCAAGATACCATGGGTACAACACACACACACCTGCTGGTATGTGCTGGCTGGCTTGCCTTCCTTCCCTCACTTTCCTTCTGTTGCGTATGCTCTGAGAACCGTTATTTGCCTCCTCTGACACTCAAGAGCTGCCCAGTTCAAATACTTTGAGTCTTCTGATAAAAATTAATATCACCCTTTCAGACTCCATAGCTCTTTTATGTTATCCCAATTATATTTATTTTAGATATCTATTTGAGTCCCTAATAAACTACAGGTCACTCAAGAACAGGTAGTATAGCTTATTCATCTTGCGTTCTGTATAGTGTTTAACACAAATCATTCAACAAGAGCTTCTTGAACTGAATAATATATACCAATATCCACGTAAAACTGGATATTAAATTAAAACAAAATGAAACAAAAACAAAGTAATTGAGTTTGCCAGTAAGTTTACTCCACTTTTAGTTGTCTCATCCCAAATGAATTTCAGACTTGTCCTTCAGCCAGTCTTTGAACACCTTTGATGGGAAGAAATGATAGATCTGAATGGTTTCTTTTTCTTATAAATCACCTAAACCAAGAGCTACAAAGATGAAAAGTTAACTTCTACACTACGATTTTATTTTAATTCAGAAATTCCTTTGTGTTTTTATGGCAGTTTCTCTTGAACTTCCCCTGTCGTAGACAGATGCCTTTTCGGGTAGCTGACATTCGCACAATGATTGCCTTTTCTCTCATTTTTAGAAACTTCCTTCTACCCCAATTCATGAAATCATGGGGTGCAGGTGTCACTAACCTTACTAACACTGCGAGACCCCTTCCCTGTGGCTGCAGCTGAGCCAGGCCAGGGGCTCTGGGCCCCGTCTCCAGGAGTTTGTACCTGGGATGTGGAAATCCCACGTGCACTCTGGCCTTGTCTCCTGCGTGGGCTTATCACTCAGTGCTCTTCGTAAATTAAAATGTGCTAGAAATTTTGTGTAGCAAAGCTACATAGAGATAAAACCAGAAAAACTGAGGTGTGATTACCAATAGCATCAACCCTCCTTCTCAGTCCATCCTCCCTGTGGGAAAAATAATCTAGTCTCAAAAAACAAAGACATTTGGTCACCAAATTCAAAAGTTGAAAATGATTTTACTAACATTCTTCCCATTAACTTCAGAAGTAGCAAATTTCTATTTTCCTGGGCACAAACATAAGTACCTTTCTTATTTGAGGCAATGGATTTTAGCTTCTGGCCTCTCTAAATTCCTCTAAAACCAGCAGTTCAGTGCTTAGTTTTGACCTAACCAGCAGGGGTCAGAGTCAGAACAAAAACCACCTAATGACGGATTCCATGGAAAGGCATCAAACGTGTAAGGGAGCAAAAACCGACTGCTTGCCAAACTGCAGAAGTAACGTGCAAACGGCAGACATGTCAACGAAAATGTCGAAAAGTGTATCACTCCCTTTAAAGTGATACCTCATAATTTTTAAAGTCTGGCAAATGTTTTAAAGGGAAAATACTAATGTTCTAATAAAAATATCACAAAAAGGGAAAAATAATTAAATTTATAATCCTGAAGCTGGCTGCAGTAGAGGTTATAGAAACACTTAAAAGAGAATTAGGCGTTTTCTGTAGTGTCCTAAATTTAGATTAAGAACAAATTCCGGTTACTTTGCTTCCTTAAATATACTTGTTTTTAACGGCAAAATTATATTCTGAAAATGACTTACTTGTTACATCAGTCTTTATTCCTGCAATCTTCAATAGCGGTTCAACCTTCTCATAATAGACCTGGGTAGCTTCTTTTTTGTGGCTTTGGGGGTTAAGGAGTATTTTTAATGACTTTGGTCTGTTTGAAAAACCTAGAGGCAAGCATAAAGACAAAGTTATAGTATCTGCCAGCATTTTTTAATTCCCTTTAAAACCATATACTAAGTCCAATTAGAATGTTATATGGCTATTTAAATAGTATTTGTTATTTTTATTTGAAATTCTTAGGAGTTTTCCTAAAACTGACATTAGATTTAAACATTTACATTTCCTAGTAATGAAATAGGAATATTCCTCTTAACATAAATTATGAGTTATGACAAAGCATTTAATTTATGAAGGAAGATGTGAATGAAATAAACTTTGTGAATATTAGGCAATGTTTTTATATATCTGCCAAATCACAAATGATATATCAAATGTTCCTTTAGCATTTGTTTCTGGGGAGAAAAGCAAAGGGCTGTAACAAATAGAAAAGTCTATTTCCTCTCCTTGGATAAATATGCTCATAATTGGAACAGAGCATTCTGGTGACCTCAGGGCTACCCAGGCCTGACCTGTGGGGTGGAGGAGAGCACGCAGAGCCGGGTGAGGCCCAGGAGCCAGAGCAATGCATGCTGGGAGCTAAAAAGATTGCTTAGGTCGAAGTTCAAGCCTGACAAGGGGCCAGGGGAGAAGAACTCTTCCCAGGGGAACTGGGATAGCAACCCCTCTCAGTGGGGATTCAATGATAGTGCTGCCTCACAGTTGGGGCTGAGATTTGATACTACAATTTTCTGGGCTCACAAGATGTTTATCCCTTAGAACCCAGTTGGAGCAGGTGCAAGCAAATCTTCTGTTGTTAGGAAGGGACAGGAGGGACAGAGGAGCCAAAAAAAAGCTGATGGATGACCTGTTCCTGTTCCTGGTAAGTTGCTGTCACAAGGCCAGGAGTCAAGGTTAAAAAAGCAGTTACTAATGTCCATTTTTAATAAAGCCATTACTAAAGTCAAATGGAAAATGTTCACTACAACAAAGTCAGTGCTTCAAGTAGAGAAAATTTTTCATTTCTCATCTTATTTGACATAATTAAATCTTTCAATAGTGCATACCGTTTTGAATTCAGGGAGAGCTGGGATGAGGAAGTAATAGAATCTTGCTGAACTCCTTACCTGCTCTGTAATTGCCCCTGGGGTTCCTTTTATGGTAAGAGGCCTCTGTCAGTCTCCTAATCACCCAGCCCCAAAACCTCAAAGCCATGGGCAACTCCTTCCTTCTTTTTCAACTTCAACATTCAAAGGAGTGCCCAGGTTCAGGAGATGGTAACTACTTCCTTCCATTCCTCCCGCCCCTCCTGGCTGTCACCCTCTGGCTAGTGTTCCCCAGGCCACAGCCCAGGAACTTTGGTGTTCTCCTTCCATCCCAGCTCTGACCAGCCCTGTGTTGTTCAAAAGGCACCATGGCTCACTGCTGCCTGCAGAGCAAGCCCAAACCCTCAAAATGACATTCAGCGTCCTCCCTATACAAACTCCTACCCACTGTCTCTCCTTCTCTCACACATGTTGAGAAACATTTATTGAGCATTTGTGCTGAGTGCTAAGAGGAGGGGCAAAGCAACTAAGATATGATTCCTGCTTTAAATTTAGGAAGAAGACCTATCCGCAAATAGAAGCAGCACAAGACAGAATGGACTTGTTAACAGGGTCACACAGTGCCATGGGGGCATGTGAGAGCAGGGTGTTTAATTCCTATTAAGGATCTGGAAAAGGCTTCCTGGAGAAGGGATTATTTGAGTGTAGTTCTTGGCTCATGCTGTTTTCACTACTTAAAATTCCCTCCTTCCTCACACCTCACCTTATCCCTTATCAAAAGAGCAGGGGTGGGACAATGGAGGAAATTCTAAGCAGTGCAGCCAGCACAGCAAATGCACCAAGCTAAGTGACTGTGGAAGTGTTTCGTTCCATTTCAGCTTCTGCATCATGCCTTGGAGCCACGTATTTGCCAAATACCAGGTATTCCAGGCCTTCTTTTGTTCAGATGGTTTTTCCTTTCCACTCCACCTTATCACTATTTCTCTAAAAGTTCTACCACTTTTTCAAAGCTCACTTCAAATACCACTTTCTCACTGAAGCCCTTCCCAATCACCAACAGCAGTCACCTCTCTGGCTTCTCACTCCCACTTTTCTCTATGTGCCTCTACTAACTATACAAAACATTCTGATGAAATATCCACTATCTCATTTCCAGACTCCCACTGGCCAAACCTGGACAATACAAAATGGAATTAAGACAGTAATATATCATACTAAAGGGGAGAAGGGAAAATAATTATAGTAGAATGACAACTAACAAATATGGGAGAACTTACAGTTAGAAAATAATTGTTTTCAACCACCAAAATAACAATGATTCAGACAAGAATCAGCAACGGATACTAAAACCATCAGTGATAGCCAGCTGGGGAACAAAATATTTACTTATTCTTAAACCCTGTCCCTCCTTATTGTTCTCATTACAGAGGGTAAAAATGTCCCCATATACAGTGAGGAAAGCTAATAGACATCACCTTGGTTGAGTGGTCAAAATTAACAACACCCTTAATGGTACAAACAGATACATATGCCTCATGATACACAACACACAGCCACGAGAACACACCACCACTTCTGCAGTACTCCTTCCCAAAATGCATAATGTGGATCTAACATGATAAAACACTCAGACAAACACAAACTGAGGAGCATTCTTCAAATAAAACTGCCTTAAACTCTTTTTTTAAAAAATGCCAAAGCCATGAAAGACAAAGAAAGGCAGAGCACCTATTCCAGATTAAAGGAGGTTAAGGTGATGACAACTAAATACAATGTGTGATTTGACTCAGGTATGACAATTTTTTTAAAAAGTTAGATTCCAGATATATTTTAAAGGGAGAGCTGATAGGCATTGTTTGCTTTGGATATGGCTTGTGAGAGAGATGAGTCAAAGAGGAGTTAAATGTGTGGCTGGATGAAGGGAAGTGAGGATATAAGAGGGGTGAGGACTAGTGAAAAAGTGGTACAGTCTATAAATTGTGGTCTCAGTGAAGCTGAGGGATTTTAGAAGTTGGGAGAGTAGAACAGGTGGGCTAGGAAGACAGAGCACATGGAGGGCAAGATGCTTGAAATTGGGACTGAGAGTTATAGCTAATCATAACAAGATTTGATGAGCTTCCTTATTCATCAGAAGTACCTGAAGGGCTTATTAAATGCAGATTTCTGGGTCCCAGTCCCAGTATTTTGGACTCAGTAGTCTGGGGTGGGGTCTGAGAGTTCACTTGATAACAAGTTCCCAGGTGATGTGGACAACATTGGTCTATGGACCCCACTTAGAAAACCACTGATCAAGAAATATGATTATGGGACAAGGTGGGTCAAGTGAAGTACATGTCAAGTTCTTTGAAGAAGAAGACATCAAAACTGAGAGAACTTCTACAAAACACAGAATTATGACTGCAGTAGTGCTGAAAGGAGTGACATAAGATAGGAATTAAGGTCTTCAGAACTGGGAGAACACAGTGGTTTGCACAGGACTAAACAAGTATGGAGCTGGTGGTGTCTGATGGATTGAGCTTCAGTGCTAAGGACTTTTAAAAGAGCAGACTGAGAAAATGGTCCCAGAATACCAGTGAGCTGCAGGGAAGACCTCAGAACACTGACAATACCTCTAGGACCAGTTGTATGAAATCTATGGATTCTGGAAGACCAAGAAGACAGCCACCACTTGGGAGGACTATCTACCTGACAAATAATCCAATGTCTCTTTCATAAGTCAATGTCAAAATAAAGATGAGGGATGGAATGGTTTAGCTTAAATACATTTGCTTCAAAGAATAGTCCTTGATTGGACATTTGTTTGGTACATATCAGCTATAAAAGGCATTTTGGAAAACATGGGGATAATTTCAACATGGACCAGGTATTAGATGATAATAAGCAAGTATTGTCCATAATGATATTTGAATATTTGTAAAATGTTTCTTTTTAAACATACATACTGAACTATTTCTGGGAGAAATGTCATGATGTCTAAAATTTACTATAAAATGCAATGACAAAATAAGATGTTTGAAGCAGATATGGAAAAATGTTAAGAACTGTAGAATCTAGATAGTAGAAATATAGGTGCCTATTGTAATATTTTTATATGTTTGATATTTTTCATAATATACTGAAAAATATCTTGTTATCATCCTTGACTTTTTCCTCTCAATACAGCCCATATCCACTAAGTCAATAAACCTAGCCAGTTCTATCTTCAAAACAAATCCAAATCTGACCTCTTCACATCACCTCTCCTGCTCCTACCCTGATTTAAGTCACGGTCTCATTTGGATTACACCCACCTCCCCTTAACCGGCCTCCTGCTTCCATCCTCTCTCCTGTTCAGTCTGTTCTCCACCTGGCAGCGCAGGTTATATCATGTCACTCTTCCACTTAAAATGCCCAAATGCCCCGCCCATTTTCCCCAGAATAAAAGTCAAAAACCATATAAAGCTAGCAAGACCCTTCATGCTCTACTCCCAGTCACTTCTGTGACCTTGTTTTCCATTGCTTTGCTCCCTGCTGCCCTGACTCCGTACAGGGCTTTCTTGCTCAGCCTTCTGCATTTACTGTTCCCTCTGCTTGGAACACATGTTTCTTAGATATCCATATGGCTCCATTTCCCCATTGCTTTTTTCTTTTTTATAAATCTGTGTTTCTTTTTTTCTCTTTTTTAAAATTTAAACTTTATTGTATTTTTGCATTATCATTTAGCCCCTTTATATCCCCCTGCCCCCCAGCAATCACTCACCACACTGTTGCCTGTGTCCATAAGTCCTTTTTCCTTTTCACTCAATCCCTCCACCCACTAACCACCCACACCCCACCCCCAGCTGTCATCTGCTCTCTATGAGTCTCTCTCTGTTTTGATTAATAGTTCAGTTTGTTATTAGATTCCACATATGAGTGAAATCATATAGTATTTGTCTTTCTCTGACAGGATTATTTCACTTAGTATAATGTTCTCCAGGTCCATCCATGCTGTCACAAAGGGCAAAATTTTCCTTTTACCTACAACTCTCTTCTAAAACTTCACAGCCAATAAAGCCGCCCTTGATCATTGCCATATAATAGCAAATACTTTCATCCCATTGCCTGGTAGTACTTACTATCATATGACATCATAGAAATATATTTAGTTTTTTCAATTTCTTTTTCATATAGACTAAATGCCTGTGTCCCCCCAGAATTTATATGTTGACATCCTAATTCCCAATGTGAGGTATTAGGAAGTAGGGCCTTTGGGAGGTGATTAAGTGATGAGAGTAGAGCTGTTATGAATGGGATTAGTGCTCTTAAAAAAGGGACCCCAGAGAGCTCTCCAGCTCTCTTTCAGCCACGTGAAGACACAGCAAGAAGAGGGCCCTCACCAGAACCTGACCGTGCTGGCACCTTAAACTCAAACTTCCAGCCTCTAGGACTGGAGAGTCTCTATGAGACTTAATTCTTATGAGAATTCTCTATGAGAGAATTAATTCTCTATGAGAATTAAATTTCTGTTATTTATAAGCCACCCAGTCTACGGTACTTTGTCATTGCAGCCCTAACGGACTGAGATACCCAACTACCACTGGAATCTAAGCTACCTGAGATCAAATACTGTGTGGTTCTGCTATTTTACTAGTTCTTAGAATCGTACCTGGCACACAGTAGATATATATATATATATATATATAATATGTATTGAATTAATGTTCTTTTAAAATAAACTAAAAGTTAAAGAAAAATAAATTATAAACTGCAATTCCAATTGTGTTCAAAACAAAATATCAATCCTGCAAACAATCATTTATGCAAAAAGCTTTCCTTTTTAAATTATTGCTATGATGCAAAAGAAGTCCAGAAATTCCTTATATTAATTCCTAAAATAAAACTAGAGGGCTAAGGCCAATACTTCACAAAGAACCAAAGATTTATAAAAATATATAGTTTTTGCAATAGGCATTTAAATCCTTTGAAAGAAACATTAAGCATGTGAAAGTTAACAACCCCATTGCTGCCAAGTTAAGCTTTTAAAAAATAAAAATTCAATCCCTATTTCATACTCCCCATATCTACAGACTGTAAACCAACAGAAGAATTATACTTCAGAGCTGGTGAAATCTTTTCTAAATTAAATTTTACAGCAACAATGAAAGTAAATACTGACCTTTGTGCTCAGAATCTAAAATAAATCAGGTTGCCTTCCACAAACACACCATTAGCTATAAGAAAAATCAGAACGTGACCCTGGAATAAACTGAGTTTAGTCTACATGGCAGTGACTGGTTTTGAAAAGGAACCTCAATTGTCATATCCTAGGCTCATATCTTAGACTCAGTGCCATCCCTCAGCCCCATCAGGGCACTCGGTGCTTCCTCATTTCACAAGAGAAGGAAAACGCAAAGAAGTGTGTAGCCAAGGGCATGGTACAGGTGAGTGAAGATGCTGCTGAGACAAAATTCACCATCTGAGACTGTCAAATGATTAGATCAACCTACCCTCCATGAAAAGAACTATAACAAGAGAAAAGCATTTGGGGACTTTGAAAACTAGGTTAGGAAGGTATTAAAGAGGAGAGCATACTTTGAATTTTAAGAAATTTTATTTATTTGTGTATTTATTAATAAAAAGTTTGATTTTGTTCATGAGAAAATAGACACGTGCATCCTGGCCCTCTTGCCCAAACACTAAATATTTCCATGTAATACAGGAACACAGTATACTATAAAGATTTATATAAAATCATAGGGTACAAAGAACTCTATGAAAAATATTTTTCAATATGACAAACTCAAAGCATCAGTCAGTCATGACCTTGCCCTTCTTTTATCCCGGGATGACAAACTGTATAATATGAAAGCTGTATTGAGACACAGAGATCCCCTGAACTCCTTGACAACATGAATCTCAAAGTGATAATTATTACTTATTCTCAATTTGACAATAGTATAAACATTCCCCAAATATATCATTGAAGATTAAAATACAGGTATAATTCAACATCAACATGCAACTGACTTGGTCCTCAGTCCTTTGGTAACCTCTCAGTTCATACTCTAGAATACAGATCTTTTAGCATGCCAGTTCGCAATGCACCAGCAATGTAAAACAGGATGGCCAACTGTTCGCCTGCTAGTAACAAATGTGCTAATATGTACTAGTTTAAACTTGATCTATCAGTGAGTCAATGAACCATGAAGGGTGGGGGTTAATCAGGGTGTTCTCCAAACAAAGGCTCCTGAGAGCTGCGGGGACGCCACTCCCAGACTCACATCTGTGCTGTTTTGAGGGCAGCACGGTGGAAACGGCATGCTGCTCATCAGCGTTAAGAGCCCAGAGCCTTGTCACAGTCTTGTGTACACTCACAACAGCTTTATACAGAAAACCAACAAAATTGTTGCAAGGAACAAACCCAAACACGGGAAATAAAGACCTCAGTTTTGCCACAATTCTCAGGAGCTATTAATATTAAACTATACCCAGTTAATGTGTAACAGTGACGGTAAAAGCCTAGCCTTTCACCCATAAGATCTGATAACTTCCCAGCAGAGCTCAGAGCTGAATATATTTTATATTAAATGCATCAATTTCACTTTGCCATCAGCAAAAGTTTATTGATGTGCATCTTTGCACATATAGATGAAAATAACTCTGCATTATATGGTTTAAAGTAACAAACAAGCCTAGTAACTTCTAAATTCACGTGCAGCCCACATCTTTCTAACAGCTGAAACAGACTGAACAGCAGCAATTAATAGAAAAAATCTCCTGCTGCTGGTATTACTCACCTCAATAATTCAGCATTTAAATAATAAAGGTGTCGAGACTATAGATAGAGCAAGAGTAAACAAGCAGAAAGGAGAACAAAAAAAAAAAAAAGAAAACAAATCCAACCAAATGTATTGTCCATTTATTTTTACCTGATTTTTGTAATCTGGTAAAGTGAACTTTAATTTTTTTTGCAAGATGCTATAGAATAGACCTATTTTGCTAAACCATTTTCCCCAATTAAAAATTCAGAGTAGAAAGAAACACACGTTACTGGCTTTAGAGAAAGTTCTGGGTTTTTTTTTTTCTGCTCTTCTTAGAAGGGGACCACAGAGTTAGCTGAAATAATTAATTAGCATTTAAATAGCATTAGATTTATAAAAATCCAATTTGATAAGATAATTGTACATTAAATCCTACAGAAACTATGAAATTAACTATGAAAATGTTTGGGAATAACTTCATGAACACTTTTTAATTCAGTGATCTTTATCAGTTAGAAAGCTTTTTCACAATATCCTCTGGGGATCACGTGTGTGTGTCTCTTAAGGTTTTTAGTTATCTGCAGGACCTCAAAATATACTGAAAAATCACAGTTTTTAGTATCCCAAGAACATATGTTCCACTGCAAAAATGAAGATTCCTGAAAAGATTTATGGACTGTATATGTTGCCAAAGAAAAACCTGAGCTGAACAGTAGATAAAGTGGTAAAAACAAATTTTATTCACAACATTTATAATAGAAGGAAAGAGACCTCAGTATAAAGCCAGGTTCACTTTGGAATAAAAAATGGGCAACTGAGAATTTATAGCAGGGTGGGGGGGTCAGTGAATGGAAAATTGCTAAGAATCAGAGATAAGGAGGATTTGACTAAAACCACTGAACAGACCGGAGGGATCAGATATCTCCAGGGGGATGGTGGAGGATAAGGAACCTGAGCAGACACAGAGAGTGATCAGATATGGAAGGTGGGGCTTCTTCCTTTTACAAGGAAGTACACAGGCTTCAAAAAAGGTTCAGGAACCAGATATGTATCAAAAATGAGCCCTGCATTACACATGGTAATGATATTATGTTTCTAAAAGCCTAACAATTCTGTGTAAGAAAGCTGAGAAATAATTCTGAGGGATATTCTCCATCCAAATGACATCAATTCAGGATTTCCGTTTTGGAAGACTATAGCAACTGCGTGAAAAGTTTTGTCACATGCGTTCTGGTCCAAGATGTCAGTTCTCCCTAGGTTGATTTACACTCGAAATACATGCTTTCAGTCTAGGACACAAAAAAAGAACCACCACCAAATCTTGAACTTATTTTAGTAGGTTTATTTCTGATAGAGGCATGTCTGCAGCTATTCTGAAACAATTTTTGTATATTATATGACTGAGCAAATAGACAAACATTATTGGGAGGCAGGGTTCTTACTATGGAAGAAGAGAGACACAAGTATGGAAAGGGGAGAAACAAGAAAGAATCTTGTCCTACAGTCCTACAGTCCTGGACTGGAATTAGAGTTATCAAATATAAAAGTCCTGATTTCTAATCAGTATTTCCTAGCTCTGCCTGTTGCAAGAACCTAAAAGTTATCACAACCTAAGAGCTATGCACACACCTAGCACTCAAATTTTGGTTTCCCAATACTATTCCCCAACAAAAGGAGGCAAAACTACTTAGAAAAACAGCTCATTCCGTGGCCAGGCAGGGAAGGTGGAAGATAAGCCTGGAATATCCTGTTGTGCAAAAACTGAAGAAATGCTTCCAAAATTGATGGCAGCAGGTTGAAAGAACATAGGAGCCAGCTTTAAGGGGTCCTCAAAGTGTCTTCACCTCTATATCTCAAAGAAAACTCAATTTGTATAAAGGGAAATGGCTTGTCTTTCTCTTTAAAGCTGTTCCTTTATTTCAGTTCCAGGAACGCACATATGCCAATGCAAGACATTGAAGTCCTCTCTCTCTCTCTCCTTCCACCCCCGCACTTGATTCAACTGATTTCACAACAAAAACATTTTCATTCTTTTCTCATCTCCCAAGTCTGACAGATCTAACATTTTCTGATCAATTATCACTTATATACTGCTAGTTAACTACAAGAAAATGTTAGCAATTGCATAACATTAATGAAAAGCCAAATATTAAATGATATTTCAGAGCCAACCAGCCCTCAAACATAGAAAAGACTACATATGTATTAACCATGAATAACTATTTTGTTGGCATCTACCATATTTTGAGTTTTTATATATTTAATGCCCAATTACATATGTAGCCAGGAAAGCAGTTATAAGAAGAGCAGGATCTGTAATACATCAAAGATAGTGGCTAATAGACTTTACCAAGTTAAGAACAAATTGTCCTTTAAGCAACATTACAGACTTCGGTGTCCACAGCACTGTGCCGGGAGAGTGTGGTGGGCGAAGAACGTGGGCTGTGTAGCCAGACTGTTGCTTGAATCCCAGCTCCATAACTTCACAGTTATGTGACCTTGTACAAATTCTCTACCCCTCTATCTCCATATAAAAAATGGTAATGATAGCAGTACCTGTCTTAGGGATGTTGTGAAAATGTTGTTTGGTATAATATGAAACAGTATACTCCCTGGCACAACAAGAACTCATAATGATGATCATGATAATGATGAATTCCATTTATATATATTCTACTAGAGAAATGACAGGCCCTCTTACCCTCCTCTTTGAAGAGACGATGCTAAAACTTATTCTTGAAGGGCTAACGGGTTTGGGACAGTGAATTCTTAAGAAGTTCAAAAAACTTAAAGAGAAGTGGTAAGAAGAGTTACTTTTATTGAGTGGCTGCTGTTTGACACACATTACACATTTAAGTATCACAATAACCTAGCAAGACTGTCATTGTCAACTTCACTTTACCGATAAGAGTCAAAAGGCTCAGAGAAGATAAGGTACACAGCCAAGTAAGTGGCAAAGCTGGGAACAAAACCCAGATTACCTAAGGAAAAATCCCATTGGTCTGGTCACAATGCCTCATTCGCAAACTCCACAATGATGCAATTGTCCTTCCAGTAAAAAGAAAAAAAAAGATGTGTATATATACACACAATGGAATATTACTCAGCCATGAGAAAGGGGAATGTCCTGCTACTTGTGACAACAATGGATGGACCCTGAGCACATTATGCTAAGTGAGAGAAGTCAGGATGAGAAAAACAAGTATGGTATGATATCATTTTTGTGTACAAGTACAGAATGATAGCATTTATACATGGACTCTAAAATAGTCAAACCTGTAAAGAAAAAAAAAAAACAGTAAAATCCTGGCTACCAGGGGATGGGACATGGAGGGATATGAGTGACAGAAGAGTAAAGATCCAGTAAAGATCCAGTAAAGAGTAAAAATAAGCCACAAAGATCCAATGCACAGAATATAATTAATATAGATAATACTATTGTATTGTAATGATATGATGTGATAAAGATTGCTTCAATGGCAGGCAACCATATTACAATACATAAATATATCAAAATAACATGTTATATACCTTAAGTTTTAAAAATATAACATGTCAAATTTATTATTTTTTTAAAAAGGAGGACAGAAAGTGGACCCAGCTATGCTACCCTAGGGTGCTTGTCCTTTCCACCCATCTGGGTCAGTCAAAGCTAAGTCACTTTATTTCTGACAGATGGATTAGTATCTGGGGTGATCAGTTGAAAAAGTTTCAAACAATTTGTGGAGCTTGAGCTTGAAAGTTTTTATGGATTGCAAAATGGAAATCTTCATTTTTGATAAGGGGATTCAGAGTGTCTAAAGAATACCCCTTTCCTTTTGGAAAGAAAACCTCTGGTATGAATTGAGTACGCATCCTGTCTGGCTGCTCTCGGCCTTCCAGCCTTACTGCTCCAAACTCCGGGGACAGGACAGCCCAGTCCGCTTAGATTTCTGAGGGAACCTCTCCTTTGTCCACACCAAGGTTTCAGCACTAGCTGGCTTTCCCAGCTAACCAATTTCAACAGCTTCTCATGTACCAGAAATTCTTCAACCTGTGTGGCTCATTGATGACATTCTTTCCAGTGCTGACCAGACTTTTATTAAAAAAAATAGACTTGATGATAATATATTTAGTTCTGAAAACAAAACATAGTCAGTTAATCTCTGCCTTTCAAGAAACCAATACTACTCTTCTAAAAAAATACATTAAGGTTTTAAATTTTTCTGTTGGGAAAGCAGTGTAGTATAGTGAAAAACAGGTAGATTTTTGAGTTAGAAAAGCCTAGCTTTCAAGCTCTTTCCACTCCTTTGTAGCTGCACGACCAAGGACAAGTCCATCAGTGTCTCACAGTTCTGTTTCCTTAGCTGTCCATGGCGATTCAAGACTTGACATGAAGTGTTGTGGTAAAGTTTAAATGAGTTGGTTCATGTGAAAAATAGCTAGGGCAATACCTAACGCCAGACAAGTAATATACTAAGTTCGCTTCTCCTACATTTACTGAGTTAGACAGCGTGGCAAGTGACAGACATAAAATAATAATAACAAACATTTAAAGATTACTTACTGTATGTGAAACCCTATGTACATGCTTCAAACAAACAAACAAACAAACAAACAAAAACAAAACCACTGAGCCCAAACGAGCTTCCAGTCTAATAAGGTAACACCCATTAAGCCAAAAATTAGAATGTGAGTGATCTCGTGTTCTAAGTGGTATGAGAAGTGCTACCTGACCGAAAAGAGGAAGTGTCTGATCGTGCTGTATGGATCAGCTTTGCAGAGGATCTACGCCCAGCCTTGTACTGCAGACTTGACTTCAGTGGGCAAACAAGAGATGAGGAGTAAGCTAAACAGGTGCAGGTTCATAGCTTTGCCTCTTAGCAAGTGGGAAGGCACTGAGCTGGGAGAGAGCACAGCCTGGCACAAACAGATGAGCACCGCCCGTAGAGAGCCCAGGACCTCGGCCACGAGAGCAGGCTTCACGGGGGCCCTTCTTTCTCTTTTCACTGGGCAGACAACACAAGTGTCTGACTACCAGAAACAGAACACGTACTTTTTCAAAATACATAACTTTCCATTTAAGGTAGCTTTCCAAAAAATAAAAATGTAAAGATTGATGTGTTTTTCTTGAATGATGATAAATAAGGAGAAAATATGGTTGATTTCAAAATACCACAATGCTACGGCATGAATCATTGGAGACATCCACCTGCCTAGTCAAATAGCAATAAATATATTCATACAATATTATAATAAAATTCCTAAGTCACATATAATATCTAAGTATGACACAATTTCATTACTATTAATAGTAGTCTAATGAATGCCAGGGGGATAATAATAATTTGTCACTTAAGATGAAATATTATGTATTTCCTACTTATGCAAACTGTGAGGATGCTGCTTTATCACTTTTTACTTCATTTCTTTCCTATAAAATGTTGTTAAATGACAATCCATTATATGCTCATTTTAGGACTGATCCAATTTTTAAATCTTTCTTGTAGGCTCTTGTTTTGCGAAATTCTTCTGCTAAAGAGAAAGCCTGGAAATCAGTCACGAATCAGTATGTTAATACATGTTTTTAAATTCCTCGGCTAATAAAAAAGATTATGTCTGCAATCTTTTCATAGCACATGCCCAATTCATTCTAAGACACTTGCAAAGTCTTAATTAACAATAGTGAAAGTCATGATGAAAATTTTTTTAAGGATTAAGAAATGCACTGTGCTACTACTGCACACTTACCCTAATGTTGAGCGTGAATTTTAGAACTCAAAGACACTGGAGTTCTGAATCATAACATTGGAAAATGAACACAAGAGAAGAATACTCTTCAAACAAGCTGATGTAGCTCTTTTCCAACAAGAAAAGTGTTTGAGTCCTGGCTGGTGTGGCTCAGTTTGTTTGGACCATCGTTCCATAGACCAGCGTGTAGCAGGTTTGATGATACCTGCTCAGAGCACATACCTAGAATGCTGGTTCAACCCCTGGTCCCAGGACTTAAGAGAAGGCAGCCAATTGATGTTTCTCTCTCACTTAGATGTCTTTCTCCATCTCTCTCTCTCTCTCTCTCTCTGTTCCCGCTCCCCTCCTTCCTCTCTATCAAAGTAATGAAAAAATGTCCTTAGGCAAGGATTTAAAAAAATGTTTGAAGTTCGTTTTCTGGAATAGAGTCAAAACTGTGAAGGAAATATACTTAAGGACCACAGAGGACACAACCTGGTGGACAAGAGGACATGGACTAAGGGCTCCTGCTGCAGATTCAGACACGTACAGGGCTCCCCTACCACACACTGGTTGTTTAACCTGAGATTAGCTTATGTGAAGCCTTCGATTTCTCATATATATACTAGGAGATGATAATGAGAATAATAATAATAATAATAACTTAGTTAATTCCACTATTTGCTAAGTCATACATTATCTTAATTCTTCAAACCTAGCAAAACACATATTCTTTTTTATGAGAATGTATTCATAGTTCTTGATGCTAATATTATGAGATTTAATGAGCTAATTTATAAAAATTGCTTATAAAAGTGGCTCATAGTAAATGGTTAATAAATGTGGGCTATTATTAAGACTTCAAGTTTTAAAACAATGACTTCTCTGTAATTTGGTAAAGGAAAAAATGTTAGCTACTTTTTTTAATATAAAAACAATTCAACATTTTACTGGATATATTTAGAAACATCCTTATTTATAGCCTTTTGAATATAATCACATAAGATATGACAAAGGACACCTAATTTTTTTTTCTCCAGGGAAGAAATTTAGTTACACAAAATACACAAAGGAGTTTTATCTAGCAAAAGAATTTGAAATATACCAGAAATAATTTGAGAATCCACCAAATCCTATTCTCCAGATACTCTCAATGACTGAAGCAGGAATATAATTTTCTTCAGTCACCAATTACTTGTTTTTAAATATAATTATAATGATTTACATGCAAAAATAGATTCCTCCCTTAGGATAAAAATGCTGTAGAAGCCAGTGAGAACCACTTGGGAAGGTGGTCTTGGGTCACTCATCCCAAGTATAAACAGCATAAGTAGTTTGTCAAGGGATGATCCTACTTTGCCTTCAGCTGAAAGAGTAATGGCTGCAAGTTAGAGCTGATGTTAATAAGAAAAGAAACTTATAAAGTGACAAGAGAAACCCTTGGTATTTTTGTCAGTTTTTCACAGGCTTTTGTGAAGCAGTCCTAGGGAAGAAGTGATGACATTACAAAACCCAGGAATAGGTGTTGGCTAACATTTAAGAATATTAACATAATAAGAATATATAATGATCTGCCACCTGTAATTAATCCCGGCAAAGGTAGCTTTGGTAAGTGTGGAGTGTGGAATGTTATATATGTTCATTAAATCAAACCTGTGTTGTTCAAATCTTTGACATCTGTGGTTCTGGCCCGGGCAACATCTTAGAAACACTGACAGGATTTCTCAGGGAACTCAGGCCTCTGGCCATCCAGACCCATTTAACCAAAACCTCTGAATTTTCAGACTCAAGAACAGCAGGTCCTGAGAAGGATGAATTTTTAAAAAAAAAATTCACACATGCATACGTCACAGCACAAATGCTATCCGTTTTTATTTCACTCTATTCTGATGTTTTCAATTTTGCTTTTTGTTCGATCATCTAAATATACTTATTTCATATTCTCTGCTTGTTCTATCACGTGAAGATCTAAGGGATCTACTGCTCAGTTTATTATTTCTGCAGACTGTTACGGTGATTTTTCACACTGCTGACTGCTAGAGTGGAAATATCTCAAAATATAAAACTTCCTAGGTTTAAGATAATTTTTTCTATTCTTTGTTAAGCAAATTTTGCATGACAATGATATATTTTCATTTACAAATTTGATGAAATTGGAGATTTGGTTTTTAAAAGATTTTCTTTTTAATATGCTAATGTCCTTCGAAGAACTAAACAGTGCTATTAATCATTATTAATATAATGGAATTAGTTCAATTTCACTGTTTTCCTCAGAATGTCCAGCTAAGGAAGTTCAAGGAAAAGAAAGAAAACTTCAAAGTAAACTCATTTTTAACTCAATTTCAATATTTCATTTGACAAAATAAATTTTTCTTATGTGTAAATTGATCGATATGTAATATCTTATAAAATTATAGAAAAGAAAATACATGTAAATATATATTTAATAAGTGACATATTGAAAAGAATAAAATTACACAGACAACCTCTTGCAGCTCAAAGTCTGTTGGCCACAGTGAACGTACACTTCAGTGCCTAGAAAACATCACGAGTCTGTGTGCCTGGAGGTGAACCAAAACAAGCATGACAGGTTAAAATATGCTAATAGGTTATCATCCAAGGGATGACTAAATCAGAGATTTTCAAATGTTTATGCTTTGCTAGTTTTGTTTAAACAAAGCCTTACTCAGCACTAGTAAATATAAAGCACATCAGTGAGGAGGGACGCTGGCTCGAGAGTGAGTGGCAGGTGTGGGTCCTGCCCAGTGAGGCACATTCTGTGGGATGGTGGTGACGCCCCACAGAGCGCAGTGGGAAGCCACTGCAGGAGGCAGACGTCACATGATCTCTGTTGGACACAGTACTTCAAATGGGATTGGACTTCAGTGTTAACCCAATGGAAATGAGGTAATACATCTTTAATCAGTTTTCACATGGATATAATGTATACTGATAATAAAAACATTCAGAAGTGACTTGCGTGATTTTAATGCCCAACTCAACTGGTCATAAAACAAAATGTCATTATCACTTTTTCGGTGCTTCAAAAGAGAAACTATCCATATTTCAGACACAATGTTCTTGCAGAAAATAACTCGTCCCTAAGGAGACAAGTGTTGCCAATTCAAATAGTGCCTAACCAAATGTCTGACGCTATCACACTTTCAACATACAACTGCTTTTTTAAAATAATCATTATAATGTTGATTTCCAGTTTATTTTTGCTTATAAGTACATCATGTGGCAGCATGTCCAAGTAAAATTTCACATTATTCTGTTCTTCTACTAAGAAAAAAATCTTCCTGGTTCACGAAAATATAATTGATAATACCACTTGGATTTTAAAAACCATAAAACATATTGTTCCATGGTTTTCTTATACAAGACAACATAAGTATTAAACAAAATCATGTTTTTAAGAAGTCCGGCTGTTGGTTATCAAATTACCATCACATGGAAAACATATTTGACAGCTAGTGGGAAATGAGGAAAAATAACTTCTGAGAAATAAAAAGCAAGTAATTTTTCCACTTTCTTTATTTTTTATATTTGAAAACTGAGTGAGGCTGTTGAGCAAGAAGAGCAGGCTTCATTACAAGGACAAAATGTATTAAGTAAACATGACATTTATATTTGCCTATTTATGAAATTAGCAGTTAGAAATGAAACAAAACAATCAGAAATAACTCAACCAAATCCATGCTAAAAATACCTTTGCTCACTGTCTCTAAGTAACCATTAAATATTTAAAAAATTAATAAAGCCTAAAATGACAGCAACATTCCATGGTCCTGTACTGGAAGGGTTCTTCTACGCCTCGACCATTTCAGTTTTCTTAGTTCCAGCTATTACCCTCTCTGCTTATTTTTTTAATCTTCACCTGAGGATATGTTTGATTTCAGAGACAGAGGGAGGGAGATGGAGAGAGAGAGGGAGAGAAACATTGACCAGTTGCCTCCTGTACACTCCCGGACCAGGGATCAAACCCACAGTCTAGGTAGGTGCCCTGACCAGGGATGGAACCCGAAACCTTTTGGTGTACGGGACAAGACTCCAACCAACTGAGCCACCCAGCCAGGTCTTCTCTGCCTATTTTAATATATGAGTATCCCTCAAGATTCCTTATTTAGTCCTCTGCTTTTCTTTTAATTCTGTACCATTTCCTTGCAAGCTTTCATCTATTCCCATCACACCGACTCTTCCTCACTTCTTCAGGTTATTCCTGTCCAAATGCCAGCCTGCTAAATGTCTCCAATAGGATAGTTTTTTAAATTTTATTTTAATTGTTGTTCAAGCATAATTTTCCATCTTTTATTCTCATCCCAGCCTTCCCCACCTCCCTCCCATCTCCACACCCCTCAGTTTTTGTCCATGTGTCCTTTATACTTGTTCCTGTAAACCCTTCCCCTTTTCCCCTGAAATTCCCTCCCCTCTCCCCTCTGAACATTGTCCGCCTGTTCTCTATTTCAGTGTCTTTGGTTATATTTTGCTTGTTTCTTTGTTTTGTTGATTAGCTTCCTGTTAAAGGTGAGATCATATGGTATTTGTCTTTCACTGCCTGGCCGATTTCGCTTAGCATAATGCTTTCCAGTTCCATCTATGCTGTTGCAAAGCATAGGGGCTCTTTCCTTCTCTCTGCTGCATAGAATTCCATTGTGTAAATGTACCATAGTTTTTTGATCCATTCATTTACTGATGGGCACCTAGGTTGCTTCCAGCACTTGGCTATTGTAAATTGTGCTGCTATGAACATTGGGGTGCATAGGGTCCTTTGGATTGGTGTTTCAGCATTCTTAGGATATAATCCTAGCAGTGGAATTGTTGGGTCAAAAGGCAGATCATTTTTAGTTTTCTGAGGAAATTCCATACTGTTTTCCATAGTGGTTGTACCAGTCTGCAATCCCACCAACAGTGCACTAGGGTTCCCTTTTCTCCACAACCTCTCCAGCACTTGTCTGTTGCTTTGTTTATGATGACCATTCTGGCCGGTGTGAAGTGATATCTCATTGTGGTTTTAATTTGCATCTCTCTGATAGCTAGCAATATTGAGCATCTTTTTATGTGTCTCTGGATCCTCTGTATGTCCTCCTTGTAGAAGTGTCTGTTTAAGTCCTTTGCCTATTTTT